>ML777576.1:30275-46800 GCA_009831015.1 Picea engelmannii
TGGCAGTAAAACTTTTAGAGCGATAGTTACTGTATCAGTACTAGCTACTTTTTCACCTATCGCTGCCAAATGATCAGTTAAATATTTGATGTGAGAGATGTACTTAATTACCCCTTCATTTGCTTCCATCTTGATCGACATCAATTTGGTCTTTAGAAACAATACTCGATTTGCATCTTTGGTTTCATAAAGACCTTTGAGCACGTCCCATGTTTCCTTAGACGTGTCACAATTTCTGATGTGAGGAATAATCTTGTCTTGCACAGACATTCGCAATGTAACCTTTTCTCTGGCTTCCCTCTTATTCCAATCTGCAAGTAATGCAGGATCTGTAGGCTTCAGCTCAATGCCATTCACAATCGTCCAGCCACCAAATAATTCAAGAACAGTCTGCAACTTGAATTTCCAGTTGACGTAGTTCTCTCCATGCAATTTGGAAGCCTCATTGATATATGTATCAGCCAAATGATGTTGGGCGGTGGCCATTTCACTTGATCTCTTGGTCTTTTGTAGGCTGCGCTAGGAGGCAGCGGCGGTCAACGTCTGGAGATCGGCTTCTCGCGCGCAAAGAATGGAGATCTTGAATGGCAGCCGAAAAATAAAGTGGGCGGAGAGAAACAGAAACCCAACGGCGTATTGGAGAGGAAAAAAAAACTGATGGAGTATGAAACCTACGACTTCTCGCTGGCTAGTTTAGAGTATTCCGTCCTCAACAATAACGATCTGCTATATTTCAATAATGTGAAATTCCCATTTGAGGCATGAGGGAGTTTGAATTCTTCACTGAGAACGCCAACTTTTTTGATCGATGTCGTCCAAAGCTCTCCAATGTCGACCGAATCTAATGCTGTGCTCGGTTCCAATGAAGAATGTAATGCACCCAATTTGACACCAGACAACGGTTGCACAAGCGGGGCTTCGGTCTACAGTCGCGCGTAATCTACACAGCTCTGGCTTCCCTCTCCAGTCCACAACGGATTTGCACAGTCGCGCGCGAATTTCCTCCACACAGATTTCTGGCAACTGATTAGGCAGAAATTTACACGAGAATGAATTAAATTATGAACACGCAACCTTCTAATTTGGCAAACACAACGCCTCACAGTCGCGCGTGATCAGGATCTCTCTTCAGCCCTCGGCTCTTCACCAGCTCCTCGACTCTTTACACAGTGTCTGATCAGGATCTCTCTTCAGCCCTCGACTCCACGGCTCTTTACACAGTGTATGATCAAGATGATTCCACGCTCACTGCACCAGGCTCACGGTCGCGGCTCCTCAACACGAGCAAGCTCACAGTGGCGGCACCTCCTCTGGCCAGACAACAGCAGCAGCGACTATACCCTTCACGCAAGCCCCACCTCGAGCTCTGATACCAAGTTAAATTACAGACAGAGTGGGAAATGGAGCAGAGCACTCAAGGTTCGCTCACACTCAGGAATGGTGAAAACCAATTCAATTAAAAAATGAAATGAAGGTACAATATATAGGTGAGATGGTATTTAACAAACCAAATCCTAGATCCATGAAGTGTGGATCTCAAACCTCTCCATGCTAAGTTTAATCAGAACCCAACAACCCAATCCCTAGAAATCTGCCTATCATTTCTACATTATTCCAACAGTTAAAGCCATATATTCCATGAGAATTGGGTGACCAGGATGCTGAATATAATTGCATTCAAGGTCACTCTCCTCTCGATAGACAACAATGTTGGCTAGCTTGTCTTCACGACGAACATGAGAAGGGATCAAAACCAATTGCGGATGGAGAAGAGATTGCGGGAGTTACAGGCTCATTAGGAGTCTCCAACTGGGGGATATATTGTCTAGCACAGAGCCATTTATGAGTTTAGAGATGATTTCCAAAATCAATTGGGAAGGGATCAAAACCAATTGCGGATGGAGAAGAGATTGCAGGAGTTACAGGCTGCTTAGGAGTCTCCAACTGGGGGATATATTGTCTAGCACAGAGCCATTTATGAGTTTAGAGATAATTTCCAAAATCACTTGGGAGTCCCCTTCCACAATGAGTTAGAAGAAGCCTTGAGATTGAGCCACTTGGAGGCCCCTGATGAGAGCCCATGGTTCAACTGCATTGTTTGGGTCATGTCCTATACTTTCTGTGAGAATACAAAGAATGAGGCCCTGGTCATTTTTGAAAACGACACCAAAACTAGCTGGACATGGATTTCCTTTTGATGCACCATCAAAATTGAGTTTGATGAAGCTTGCGGGGGGGCATATCCAATGTCTGGGACTACAAGCAGTTGGAGGGAGAAAATGAGGAGGATCATGAGCAGGAGGTTATCGCAGGTCTCATTCAAGAACGATAGGATTTTCATTGGAGTTACAAGAAACATCCTCCATTGTCCATTTGGTAGTTTTGATTGTCTCCACTACGCTCTCCTTGAATTTGGTCTATACTGTTCCCCATGGAAGCCGCGTGGAGTGAAAAATTCTGTGATTCCTCTCCTTCCAAATTTTCCATAGGGTGAATCTCGAAAAAAACTACCAAATTTGATTGAGAATTGGTTTTTTCAAGGCTGTTGATCTCCAACCAACAATTGTATCAATGACACTATTCCTTTTGCAATCAAAATTTGGCATTGATTGTGCTCATGGATCCCAAACCTGAGGACTGTAGGAGCATTGATTCAATAAATGTTCAAGTGTTTCCTCCATTTGGAGACACACGGGACAGACAAAAGGCCCAATAAATCCTCTCTTCTTTAGGTTGTCCAAAGTGAGAATACTTTTATGAGCAACAATCCAAAGAAAAGTATTGATTTTGGGCAAAAGGTTGGCTTACCAAATATTTCTCCATATGGGGTCCTTGGGAAATTGGATGAAATAATCCTTCAGGCTATAAGCTTCCTTGATGGAGAATGATCCTTTAAGAGAATATCCCCATCTTAGAATGTCAGGGTCATGCTTAAGTTTGATTTTACAGAGCTGTGCTTCCTCAAGCTAGGGCCCTAAATCATTTCCAATTGGAATGTCAAGGTCTTCATGAGTGTTTTTTCATTCTCGCTAGGTCGAGTTCGGGCTGATGACTTTCCAATAATCTGCTACATGTTGTAGTATTTCCCGGTCTATATGAATGTGTAAGTCATTCAATTGTTGTCATCGAATGAGAGGAGGAAGCTGCTGCCACGAGTCTGTCTAGAACAAGGCATTGTGGCCTCCTTGGATCTTCCAAAAAGCATGATCCTCGATAAGAGAGTGGTTTTTCCACGCTGTATTCCATATTAAAGAGCCTTCTTTTCTTTCATTCCATATGATAAGATGCACTTACTCCATTGCATGAGTGTATTTATGTCTCCATAGACGGGCCCAAAGATCCCCTAGGTGTTTGAGCCAATGCCACCAAATTTTGGTGCCCAAAACCTGATTGAGAAGATGCGGGTCTCTCAAGTTCAACCCCCCCACTTGTTTTGGTTTATAGAGCACCCCCCAATTAACAAGTTCCCATTTGTGCCCCTCCTTTGTTCGTTGCCAAAGGAACTTTCTCTGAATATTTTTGATGTTATTGAGAACTGATTTTGGGGCAGCTAGTGCTGAAAAGATATAAATGGGAATTACTTGAAGGACTGACTTAAGGAGAACTAGATGAACAATAAGATTTAAGGTTCAAAAGGTCCAAGAATTCAACCTTTTATCTAAGGATGCAAGTAGGTATTCCCAAGAACTGTTCTTGAGTGCATTATTAATGAGAGGGACACCCAAATATTTGGATGGAAGGGAGCTCCGATTGAAGCCCAAAATTCCGGTAATGAATGATTGAACAACATGATGGGTATTAAAAAAGAAGATCGGGGATTTGTCAGTATTGATATGAGTTCTTGAGGCATCACTGAAGTCGTTGAGGATCTCAAGGATACATTGAGCTTCACAGACAATGGGGCTTCCCATCATCATAGTGTCATGAACAACTTGTTTGTGAGAGATGGGGTGGTTAAGGCCGTGTAGAGTAAGACCCTTAAGAGAACCATCTTCCATGGAAACTTTAATGTAATGACTTAAGCTTTCCACCATGATGACAAAGAGGAAGGGAGAGAGGGGATCTCCCTAGTAGATGCCACGAGAGGCGGTGAAGGGCTTGGAAGGAACACCATAGATCAAGATAGAAAAAAAAGCAGAAGATGTGAGATTCATAATTTAATTGACCCATTCTTCAGCAAAGCCAAAGGCTAGAAGAAGATATCACATGTATTGCAACTGAGCTTATCAAAGGCTTACGAGAGATCCACTTTGATGAGTATGCATGGAGTGGCTGGGGATTTCAATGAGTGTACGATCTCATGGGAAAGAATGACACTATCCATTATTTGACATCCCTCTACATAACCAGATTGTTCATGATAAATAATAAAAGGGAGAATGGGTTTGAGTCTTAGGGAAATTACCTTTGTGATGATTTTGTAAATGACATTGTAGAGCACAACGGGTCGAAACTTTTTGGGATGCAAGACACACTCCTCTTTGGGGAGTGTTGAAATAATGTAACTGCAAAGAGTATTCTAATTATTATTGATGTATTATTCATTAGATCAATCCCCTTTTGCGGATTGCTCATGTCGGGTATTGTAATTGACCAAATCCCTTTTTGTGGATTGGTCAAACTCTAATTGTAATGGGATAAATGAAAAGTCGCCCCCATAATATATTAAAGTGGTTATAACCACCCAGAATGAGAAGTCGGCCCAGCCAGTGAAAAGACACCCCAGTTCACATGTGCCAGATTGTATAAATAAGAGAGGCTAGTGCCTCATTTGTACACACACTCACTTGTTTATCAGAGTGCAAGTATGGAGTTGTAGTTGGAGAAGAAGAAGAGAGAGAGAGAGGCACACTTCTTGGAGAGGACTTTCTGTATTTGTTTGAATTATCTCTTGGCATTGTATTGACTATCTATATTAAGGAAGTTTTTGCTGGGTTTTCTCCCCCATGAGGGTTTCCCAGGATAAATGATGTGTCTCTTGTGATTGTGTATTTCTCAATGATCCTATATATGCTATTGTTATCTAATGAAATGAAATGAAACTCAATAATAGCTTAAACCTTAACATGGTTTCAGAGCTAAGATGAAGAGAACATCTTTCAAAAGAAGAAAGAAAAGCATCATTGTTGCTGTATATGCAAACTAGGGATTTTTATTGAAGAAAAGTTTCAGCCTCAAAACCATCTAGGAAAGTGCGCCCTAACCCAAGGAGTTATTTGGCACCTTCAACACACCTTTTCAGTGGGTAGATCTCTCAGAAAGTGAAACCCTAGTTTTCACTGGTACCAGAAAACCAGAAGTACCTCAAGTACCAGAAGTACCAAAAAACCAGAAGTACCTCAAGTACCAGAAGTACCAAAAAACCATAAGTACCAGAAAACCAGAAGCACCAGCCTAGAAATCCGTTGATCAAGTTTGAGGGGGTAAAAGTTGGATTTTCAAAAATCTAACTGCACCAACTTACTCGCCTCAGTTTAGTGCATCTATCCCTTGGATTAGAATTTCAAAATTTGAAGTTTGAAAAATTAGGGTTTCGTCATAAAACCTGAAGTTGCATTTGCAGTGGCAATCTCAGAACCAGTTGCAGTATCAATTATAGTTGAAGTACTAGTTTAAGTATCAGTCGTAGTACCAGTTGCAGTCACCCTTGAAGTTTTTAAGAGTTGGTGATCATTGTCGCTTCTACCAGATGGTGCCACTACCTGCAAATGTTATTAGAGGTATGTACTCACATATGTTTAAATTGTTAAGCGTTAAAGGGTATTTGCTGGAGAAGGGATCTCTTGCCATAGATCCAGAAGGATCTCAAGATTCAACACATTCATAGGAATAATGTTACCCAGGTGTGATTATTCTGATATGCATCTATTTGTTATGACATTATTTTGATCAGTGTTGCATGTTGTAGCTATGACCATCATTCTAACCTTTGGTCAAAATCCGATTCAAGGTATTAGAGGGATTAAATTTTAGACCATAAAGTTTATTCTCTAACCCATCCTTATGTCAAGATAACATATTGTCCTAGTATAAAAGACATGTTGAAGAAAGCACTCGTCATCTTGAATGAAGGAGACTTGGAAGAAAAGAAACACACTCTTGAAGACAAGGCCACAGGTCCCATGTTTGATTAAATTGATAATATTCAAAGTTGCACATGGCAAGTTACAAGTAAACACTATAGTTGAGATAGCAGCCTTTGAAGAATATTATACTTGGTAGCATGTGAGCATATTGAGATAAATGCTTAATGTAATCATTTGCCTGATACAAACTAACATCTCCTCTGGGAGAAATCTCTTGTGTTAGTTCCAGGTTGCCATGGAGGAATGTTTGATCACAACACTATAAGGGTGTTGACCACATTCCATATTTTATTTCTTACTCTTGATATTTGCCTCAGACAGGTCACAAGTGAAATCTCTAAAGGAGCCATTATGATGTTTGTTCATGCTATTTCTTTATCTACTATTATCAAAAGAGTACTATTCCTGCTTCTTGTTTTGTTGACCTTGTTTCAGGTCACATGTGATAACTCTGAGGAAGCTATAGTGAAGGTTGTTGAAGGCAACATATTATATGAGACATGAAGCAGACTATGTACATGACCATATACAATCATGTACGAAAGAAGATGAAGAAGAAGCTATCTCTTGAGATTCAGAGTATCTCATATGAAGATTGATTGAAAGGAGCAGAAGGCTCCAAAGATGACCGAACATTAGAACGGGAAGCAAATCTCGTTTGAAGCATGACTCTGTATTTAGACTTGGTATTCAAATATCAAGTATGCCCTGTAAGAGATAATGAAGTCATTGTAGACTCAGAAGAAATCAAGAGTAAGCCTGATCTCATAAAGGATTAGATGAAGAGACAACTTACAAGACTGGGAGATAGATGCCGTGAGAAGACTAGATCATAGATTCAGAAACTTCTAGGAGATATGAAATCTCCTGGGAAGATTCCCTTGTTTCAGTAACAGAGAAGGAAGCCAGTCAGAAAGAGTAGGATATGGATTCTTCAGTGAGAAGAGAAGTCGGTATTGACTTCCAATATTGATCTATACAGATCAAACATGTCACAGATATACAAAGCCTGAAGTATGTCCATAGGATTCTACCAGCAAAAGGGAGAAGACCATGACGAGACACTTATTGAAGAAATAGTTCCAGTATTTATGAAGACAACCAAAACAACCATGATTCATATATAGTATGAGATACAGGGAGAGCAATCCCCATATTGAAAATTGAGTGGGAGTTGGTGCCAATACATTAGTTGGGTCATGGAGACATGACTACAATGAAAGATAGAGTTACCTCCATGAAAGAAGAAGAACTATCTTCAGTATCAGTTATTGAGCCACCCTCAGTTTCAGATGAAGCTGTTGCCATTATAGAAGAATAGGAGTTACTCTTAGATTTTAGTAGCCATAGTGAGGATGAATCAATCATTCTCATCCGTAGAGCAGGTGCAGGTGCAGAGTCCCAGTTCCAGAAGGAACAATTGCAGAGAGAGTAGAGGACATACTCTCAGACAATGAGAACAGATAAGTGCTTTGCAGAAAGCACATAGAGCGAGCACATGATTGTGCAGATTGAGTTGCATTTGAGCAAGTGTACCAGATTGGTACAATGTAATGAGACAAATTGATTTGTAGATTGAAGATAGAAAGACTCATGTCTACCGGTTGAGGAAGGATCTGTACGTGTTGAAGCAAGCTCCTAGACCTTGATATTGCAGAGGACAAACAATTTTATGACGAGCTTGGGCTTTACCAAGAGTAAATCTGATTCTAACCTCTACTTCAAGGTCATGAATGATGAGTCGATGATATTGTTGCTATATGTGTCTGACTTATTCTTATCTGGAGAAGAAAAACTCATCACCGAATGCAAGAAGAAGCTCGCTTCAGAATTTGAGATGAAAGACCTTGGCCTAATGCATTATTTCTTAGGTCTTGAGGTATGGCAGAGCCCAGAGAGATAACCAAGGGAAGTATGCAGTTGAAATCATGAAGAGATTTGATATGTTGGAGTGCAAGTCCATGAATACACCCATGGAAACTAAGTTGAAGCTGCTGGTCGACACTTCGTCAGAATTGATTGATGCCACGCTGTATAGACATATCATTGGATCGCTGATGTATCTGACGAACACCAGACCATATATTTGTTTTGCCGTGAACACCTTGAGTCAGTTTCTGGTAGAACCCAAACATGTTCACCTAGTTGCTGCAAAACATGTGATGGGGTACCTTAAGGGTACATTCGATTATGGTTTCAATTATGATGGAGATCATAATTTCACACTGAGAGGGTACACTGATTCAGATTGGGCTGGAAGTGTTTCTGATAGGAAGAGAACTTTAGGATGCTGTTTCAGTTTGGGATCAATCATGATCTCATGGCAGAGTAAGAAGCAATCAAGCATTGCTCTCAGTACAACGGAAGCATAATACATTGCTGCGTGTTCTTCCTGCTGTAAAGCCATATGGCTTCGTAAGTTGTTGACTGATCTATTTGACCTAGAGATGGAAGCAACCACGATCCTATGTGATAACCAAAGCTGCATAAATATGACAGAGAATCCTGTATTTCATGACAAGTCGAAGCACATAGAGATCCGATACCATTACATCCGTGACATGGTGCAGAGAGGAGCCATAAAGCTCCAATATGTTAGCACGGATGAACAAGTTGGCGATGTGTTGATCGAGCCTCTATCTCATGTAAAGTTTGAGCACTTTCGAGATAAACTCGGTATGGTCCAAAAGGACCTCCCTCGATAGGGGGAGTAGTGTTGTGTTGATATGCCAAGCCTAGTGCTGTGCTTCCAACTTAATTGCTGTGTCGAGATGCCAACCTAGTGCTGTGCTTCCAACTTAATTGCTGTGTTGAGATGCCAACCGAGTGCTATGCTTCCAACTTAATTGTTGTGTAGAGATGCCAACCAAGTGTTGTGCTTCCAACTTAATTGCTGTGTTGAGATTCCAACTTAATTGTTGTGTTGATATTCCAACTTAATTGCCGTGTTGTGATTCTAGCTTAACTGCTGTGTTGTGATCCTAGCTTAATTATTGTGCAGTGTGCCAACCTCGTGCTGTAATGATGTGCCAGCCTCGTGCTGTGATGACATGCTAACCTCGTGCTGTGATGATGTTCCAGCCTCGTGCTGTGATGATGTGTTTCCAGCTTCATGTTGTGATGACAGCCTCGTGCTGAAGACTCTTAGCCTAGTGCTGATGTTGATGATGCTCCAACCTTCGTGCTGTGATTTTGTTGTTGTTGATGATGCTCCAACCTTTGTGCTGTGATATTGCTGCTTTTGATATTGTATCAGCCTTGTGCTGTTATTGATGATGATGATGTATTAGTGTTATACTAATCCATGTTGATGCAGTTGATGATGATGATGCCACTTCAGCTTCTTGTTGAAGTTGTTGATGATGATGCCACTTTAGCTTCTTGCTAAAGTTGATGATGATGATGCCACTTCAACTTCTTGCTGAAGTTGTTGATGATGATGCCACTTGAGCTTCTTGCTGAAGTTGATGATGATGATGCCACTTCAGATTTTTGCTGAAGTTGATGATGATGATGCCACTTCAGATTAATGCTGAAGATGATGATGATGATGCCACTTCAACTTCTCGCTGAAGTTGATGATGATGATGCCACTTCAGCTCCTTGCTGAAGATGATTATGATGACGATGACGATGATGATGTCATTTCATCTTTCATGCCAAAGATGATGATGTTACTTTAGCCTCACATTGAAGATGATGATGATATTACCTTAGCCTCTTGTTGATGAGGATGATGATGCCATTCCAACTCTCTGCTGTGAATGATGATATTGATGATGAGAAAAACTTCCGATGATTTATAGATATGCTAGTCAGTGTTCCAATATGTTATTGATGATGCTGCCCTCTCTCTTGCTTGATGCTATTGTAGAATACCCTTCTTGTTAAGGGGGAGTGTTGAAATAATGTAACTGCAAAGAGTATTCTAATTATTATTGATGTATTATTCATTAGATCAACCCCCTTTTGTTGATTGATTATGTCGGGTATTGTAATTGACCAAATCCCCTTTTGCGGATTGGTCAAACCCTAATTGTAATGGGCTAAATGAAAAGTCGGCCCCATAATATATTAAAGTGGTTATAACCACCCAAAATGAGAAGTCAGCCCAACCAGTGAAAAGACACCCCAGTTCACACGTGCCAGATTGTATAAATAAGAGACGCTAGCGCCTCATTTGTACACACACTCACTTGTTTATCAGAGCGCAAGTCTGGAGCTGCAGTTGGAGAAGAAGAAGAGAGAGAGAGAGAGGCACACTTCTTGGAGAGGACTTTCTGTATTTGTTTGAGTTATCTCTTGGCATTGTATTGGCTATCTATATTAAGGAAGTTTTTGCTGGGTTTTCTCCCCCATGAGGGTTTCCCAGGATAAATGATGTGTCTCTTGTGATTGTGTATTTCTCAATGATTCTATCTATGATATTGTTATCTAATGAAATGAAATGAAACTCAATAATAGCTTAAACCTTAACAGGGAGGACCTTACCTGAGCTTCTGGAATCTTCAATTAGCTGCCAAACTTCTTCCCGAACAAGGTGCCAACAGTGATGGAAAAACTCTGTTGTAAAACTATCAGGGCCCAATGATTTTCTAGCTGGCATCTCCTTGATTGCCAGATCCACTTCCTCCAACGTGACTGGCCTCATGAGGGCAGAATTTTGTTCATTGGAGAGCAAAGAAGGGATATTCTGAGTGATCTTAGTAATAACTTCTGAGCGATCTGGCCTTGGTTCTATGAGAAAATATTGATAAAAATCTACCAGTTCTCGCTTTATGTCTATATGGGATGTAACTGCTTGTCCTTGAGCATCCTCAAGTTTAGTGATGCGATTAATGTGCCTTCTTTGAATCATGGATCTGTGATTTTTTTTTGAGTTTTTTTCTCTCTCTTTGAGCCATTGGACACTAGACTTCTAGTGCCAAAGGGTTTCTTAAGCATATCTGTCCTCCAATTGTTGTTTAATCCATGCCTTTGCTTCTTTTAACTGCTCTGTGTTCTTGTGGATGATAATATCCCGTTGAATAATCTTCATTTGTTAACCCAAGTCTCTTTGGGCTTGGAAGATGTTTCCAACGGTGTCCTTAATCCAATCCTTTAGGTGTTGTTTGAAATTTTTCAGCTTCTGTTGAAATCTATACATTAATGAGCCATATGGGATGGCTACATTCGTCCACCATTGTTGAACGTTTTCTTGAAAGTCAGGATGAGTTAGAAATTTTTTTTCAAAACGAAAGGGCTTACGACGCAAAATGCTTGTGATGTCCAACCATAGATGGATGCGCCAATGACCTGAACCTGCCACATAAAGAATATTGGCTTCCATAAGGAGCCTGTCCATAATTAGGGGTTCAAAATAAGGAATCTGTCCAGGTGGAAAGCTATTTGTTGAGGCCCTGATCTTATGTTGGACCAAGTAAAGTATCCATTGGTGTTCTCTAGACCTACCACCCCCCTTTGTTTGAGCCAATGGCATGATATCCTGTAGAGATAGTCCCCATGGTGGTAAATAAGTTATCTAAGATGATTGTGGCTGGATTCCAGAGGATGGCCAAGCCACCTGTCCACTAACTGGAATCGATATGTACAAAATGTGCTTGTCTCCAACACTAGGCCAGAACAAGATTTGCCTCCGTACTTGCATACTTTGTCTCATGCAAAAAAAAATGTCTAGATTCTCTACCATGATGTGATTTCAAAGAAGTTTATGTTTGCTTCTTCCATTTAAGCCCCAGAGGTTCCAAGAGATTATTTTCACGAGGAAAAAGGGGGGGATGGGGAAAACTCTATGAGATGAGTTGGATATGACCCGATTTTTTATTTATCATAAGAGTTTTTCCATGATAAGTTTTGAACCTTATTGTTTGGATGATTAATTTCAGAGTTGTGATGATGTTTATTAGGATTCATAAATGCATGAAGAAGGGGTACTTGGGATGTGATTGAGGCCACGTGCTCATTTAAGGTCAAGGGAGATAAACAAGCCCTTGAAATTCATCATTTTTGAGTCAATGCCCCACGTTTACCCGGTTTTCTACAACATACTATGCATTTCATGGAGGAGTATCACTTGATATTTCTTTTTATCGCCCCCCTTTCTTTGTCACTTTGAAACCTTGTGGTTGTTTTTGTCCTTGATTGGGTCTCATATATTCCATATTCTTATGTTTTTTTTTTTTTTTTTCATTTAAAATTTTTTTTTTCGTAAATTTTAATTTATAAAAAGGTGGCTATGTAATTTGACATTAAATTTGATGCTAATTCCTACACTAAACTGGATGTTAAATAAGAAAAAAATTTAACACCAACTTCAACTTTACTTTTATACCAGGAAAATGCTCCAACTTAAAAAAACAAAAATACACTACATTTCAGTATTAAACTCGTCATTAGGTGTTATTAGACTTAATTTTAAGATGAAAACATATTGTGTACCTAAATACAAACATTTTATCTATGTAAGTAATTTTATGTATGAACTATGTAAGTAATTCTATGAAACCCCTCCCTTGTATTTTTGCATAAAGTTAGTATCTATTGATTTATAAGAACAAATTTTCAACTTAAATTGATTTTGTCACATATTTGACAAAATACACACTGACACCGTTTTATTGCATTACTTTACCATAAAATAATAAGTAAAGATAAATAACTTTGATTTTGTCACATATTTGAAAAAATACGACACCGTTTTACTGCATTACTTTACCATAAAATAATAAGTAAAGATAAATAACTTTGATTTTGTCACATATTTGACAAAATACGCACCAAAATAATAAGTAAAGATAAATAACTTTGATTTTGTCACATATTTGACAAAATACACACCTGACACCGTTTTACTTCATTACTTTACCATAAAATAATAAGTAAAAATAAATAACTTAGAAAATTGAAGAGGAAATATCGCTTTACTCAACACCTATTAACCTTGGTATTCTAACATGGATTCCTCCATGGAAACCTTTTAAATCAAGCACGTAATGGGGTAACTTGATTACTCAATATCAATTAACTTAGTATATTAACATGGGTTCTTCCATGTAAAGCTTTTTAATCAAGCACTTAGTGTGAGAACTTGGTTACTCAAGTATACTAGCATAGTTTTCTACATAGAATTTTTTTTTAAAGGAGATTTTCTTAATATCTATCCCACTCTCACTTTCATACTCATAATGACGGTTAATAAAAGTTTCATAAGGAGGGTTAGTAAAAGTTTCACTTTCATACTTACTCTCACTTTCATATTCATAATGAGGGTTAATAAAAGTTTCATAAGGAGGGTTAGTAAAAGTTTCACTTTCATACTTATAATGAGGGTTAGTGAAAGTTTCATAATGAGGATTAGTAAAAGATTAAAAAAACGAATTTTATGAATCAATATTTTCTAGGTAAATCTTTCAATATCAAAGTATTTAGTATAGTTTTTTTTATGCTTAATGAGTGCAAAATTATTTTGGGGTTATTTTTCACTTTAATGTTATGATTTATTTTGATGGTTATATTTCACATTGATGTTGATTTATTTTTGTCTATTTTGGATTTGGACACACACACACACACATCTTGCGTCTTTCATCAATGGCGAAGTGAATCCTTGCATACGTGAAGATGAGAATATGAAGGACTATGTAGATCAAGAGTCCTCTTTGCTTAGGTTGGAAGATCCCATGAACTGTTTAAAACATTGTCACATGAGAAGAAAACTGTTGGAGCCAACTCCCAATGGAAAAAAAGAGGCAGTTCCATTGATAACAATGGTACTTGAGATTATGACATGGAGATGAATTCTATACGAGTCTCAAATAACATAGGTTCACCATGTAGTGGAGTTGAAAAAGTCTGTTGCATCTCATTGGTGTGAATAATTATTGGAGGAATTGGTAGTGAGCATGTTTTTATAAAATAGGAGGTGCATGTTTACAATTGACATTGTTGTGGCTCATAAGATTCTTCAAGCATGTTGGCATGGACAAGAGGATAATTAGATGAGGGTGAAGATGATGGAGCACGATGATGATCACGAACGAAAGCAAAAGGTGTGGACATTGTAGCAAAAGTCATAGGGCCAAAGACCTCCTGATTAGAGATCAAGATTGTTGGAGAACCTATGGCACATCGCTAAAAATGGACATCATGGTATCCCACACTTGGGTATGAAACTATTGTCACTTCCATGAGAATGCATGTTGTTATTGTGCAAGAGCTTGCACACAAATTAGACTTTCTTCTAAGTTTGACATGAAGTAAAAAAATAGATCTAGGATTTAAAAAAAAAGAGGAGAGGCTTACACTGAATTGGATCTCCCTTTTTTGCAAGGTCTGTGACGCTGAATAGAATCACGACTTAAAATTGTTGTAACTTCCTCAATACTATTCAAAATTGATATAAACCTCCAGATTTGCAACGAATTGATGTTTGCTAAAAAATTTGAAGCTTGTTGTAGAGCATTGATCTAGTGGAGGGTAAGAGTGGAGAACCTCTAAGAAGGATAGATCTAGGGTGTTGATTCTAAGGATCCCGATTGTAAGGCCTTGTAATACAAAGCCTCATAAAAATAAATATAAATACATAAATTCTTTCTAACCTCCTTCTTTTATTACTATTCCAGCATAATAATTGACAGTTTAACAACATACTAACAACATACTAACAATAGTATAATAACTAAAAACAATATAATAACTAACAACAATATAATGATTAACAACATTATAATGATAACAAGAAGCAAAAAATGCATAAGGTATTTACCTCAACTTGAAGCTTAGTATTTTAGCCCTTTCCTGGTTGATGATGTTGATTTTGCCCAAATTGAGTATTAACCTCCCAACCAACTAGGAACAATCTCTCTGACTCCCTAGCTCCAGGAATCCTTACGGTTTCCTGGCCCTTGAGCCCAAAATTCCCAACAACAACTGTGCCTCTATGAGAGTCCTCAAGCAAAAAACCGTTGTTTCCTGCACTCGTCCTTCTTCCTCTCCAAATTTTCTTACCTTACCATAAACCAAAATATCCCAAAACCAAAAGATCCCTCTCCCCAAGTTCTCCCCTCTACCTTATTTTCCTCCCTCGAATCCATTTCTCCAATCGCCTTAGCCCCCATTAATTCCTCAACCACCTTATCTCTCCCATTAATTACTTCATCTACCTATGCTAATAATATTATAATAAAGTCTCCATAAAGTCATTTTAATAATTAATTAAATTAATATTAATTATTCATGATAATTACATAGTTAATTAGGATTGTTACATACACCCACCCTTCAAGAAACTTCGTCTCGAAGTTAGAGTAATTTACAATACAAGGGTAATGACACATGGTTCATACACCTACATCAAATAAACAACATTACTAGTAAGTAAAAAAAAAAACTTATACATACTAGTGTACATGTGCAAGAAATGCATGTGTAGCTAGCACATACAAGGCTCATGTATGTACTAATGACAATAATTATCACACCTATATTAATTCTTGTATGCATCCAATCCAATCAACAAGACCATTCATTTCATAAAAGATATTAAACCAATTAACATGTTCGCAAAATCCCTCAATTACAATAATTTAGCACAACAATGTTCATTTAAACAATTGTAGTTTAGTTAAGTAATTATGAATATACATATATACATATTTTCTTTTCAAAAGTGGAAAACAATAAATTCCACAATAAGGCAAAATCCCCATACACTCTCAACTATTTCTATTCATCCTTCCTCCCTAACTTACTTCCTTCTTCCATCCATATCCTTCCTCTGCTGGACTATCTTGGAGCGTCAACTATATTGGTCTAACTCCAAATAGAACCCGTAAGCAGAAGTGTCACTCTCTTGACCAAGCTTCCCCAGCAGACAACTGTCAGTTATCATCACACGTCTAGGGGAGCATGAGCTAGCACCGTCCTTTCATGACTCCAGGTTTCAGAGGATACACGGTGGGAAATGCCTCCACCCCTCCTAATAGGACTAGGGTCCACACCCTACCATGGAATATAGAGTGACACTGTGTTATTGGGAATTTTGTCATCGTATATTTAGTTTTAGGCAGTCTCACCACCTGAAAACCTGCACTGGTCCATATATAATAACAAATCATTCGAACCAACATAATTTCACATACAAAGATTCATCCCATATTGTTTCTCAATCGATGTTCACGACATCAACTTTTTTTTTTTTTTTAACGAAAACGGGTATGGATTTTATTTATATTAGGGCAGAGAGGGCTGCCAATCCCTTACATATTCGACCAGAGCTACCGCTCTGTAGTTCATTTGCCAGCCAGATAACTGTGCTAAATTCATACTACTAAATCTAGAGGAGAGACAATCAAAATTCTGGTCTGGTTTTAGCTAACTGAGAATGGAGCCGCGTGCTTAGCGCTTTCCTCTTTTTCCGGTGCTCGAGGTGGCTTCAGTCG
>ML777576.1:59603-76738 GCA_009831015.1 Picea engelmannii
GATCCATGGGCATTGCTGCCCTGGATTGTTGACTATGTAACCCTGTAACCCCCTATGTGCAAAGAAAACAACAAGTGGGAGAATGTTGGGTATGTGTTATATTCTTTGCACGAGTAGTAGTGTCTGAGCGCCTGCGCCGGGCGCACAGGGGGGTAAGAGGGGGGGTGCAGGGGGTTCGGGGGCAGCGCCCCCCAAAATTTTTTTTTGGGCCGACATATTTTCGCCGGTTTCGGGCCGACATATTATCACCGGGCCGACATATTTTCGGGACCACATGATATTAGGTGGTTTTCGGCACATGGTTTTTGCCGATGGTTTTCTATTTCCGGTTAAGGAATTAGGGTTTTGGACTAATCCAGGTCATTGGGTTAGGGTTTTGTATGCCGTTGGATCCTATATGTATATTGTATTGTAAACAATGTAACACAAGGTGTATCAATATAATATATGCTGGTTTTCCCGGTTTGGGTTTCCAGGTGAAAAATCTNTGTGTAATGTTTGTATTTGCCATTGCATATTTTCTGTTCTTTTCTGAATATCAGTTTGCAGTAGATATTGTACAAGGTTAGAATTTACACAAGGCATTTGTGACCACATTTTCCTTTCCCTTTATGTATGAAATACCAAAATTGTACTCACTCATAAAATCACTCCATCACCTCTATCTGGCATTGAGATCCCTTTGAGTGAAGAGATGTTTTAAACTTTCATGGCCCGTTTTGAACTGAAAATTTCGCCCCACTAGATAGTGCCACCAAAGTTTCAGAGCTAGCATTACAACTGTCAACTCTAAATCATGAGTAGCATAAATCTCCTCATGTTGCTTCAACTTCCTTGACGCATACGCTATCACTCCTCCATCCTGCATTAGCACGACCCACAACCCTTGCTTCGAGGCATCCATGCTGGCTGTGAAGTTTTTTTCCATATCCGACACTCATAGAATTGGTGCACTAGTTAGTAACCTCTTAAGCTCGATGAATGCACTATCACATTCTTCTGTCCATTCATACCTGACCCCCTTGCATTGCAAAGTGGTGATGGGTTTCGCTATTTTAGAGAACCCTTCCACAAATCTCTGATAATAATCCGCTAGCCCCATGAATCTTCTTACCTCTTGAACATTTTTCGACACTGACCATTCCATAATAGCCTTTACCTTTCCTGGGTCCACAAATATTCCTTCACTGGAAATGATATGACCTAAATAGTGAATTTCTTTCTGGAAGAAAGAACATTTTGACAACTTTCCATACAATTTGTTCTCTCTAAGGCAGGACAACACCACTCACAAGTGTTCCTCATGTTCTCTTTCGTTCTTGGAATAGATGAGGATATCATCTAGAAAGTCCTGTACAAAGCGGTCTAAGTACTTCCAGAATACATCATTCATGAGACTTATGAATACTGCGGGCGTATTGGTCAAACCGAAAGGCACTACAACGAACTCGTAATGCCCAAACCGAGTTCGGAATGCAGTTTTAGGAATATCGCCTTCCTTAATCCTTAACTGGTGATACCTTGATCGTAGATCAATTTTTGAGAACATCATTGCTCCTTTCATCTGATCAAAGAGGTCATCTATCCGTGGCATTGGGTACCTATTTTTCACTGTAGCACGGTTCAAGTCCCTGTAATCTATACATAGTTGTAAGGAACCATCCTTCTTTTACACAAAAATTACTGGTGCACCCTAAGGTGAGACACTAGGCCTTATTAGCCCTAAGTCAAGTAGTTATTTCAACAACATCTACAAATCACAAAGTTCGGGCATTGTCATCCTATACAGAGTCTTGGAAATTAGCTCTGCACCAGGTTTTATCTCAATAGTAAAATCAAGCTCCCTCTCAGGAGGTAACCCTAACAACTCTTTCGAAAAAACATCCTTAAACTCTGACAATATTGGGTACTGATCCAAGGAGGGTCCTTTCCTTTCATTGACTGTTTCCACTACATATAGTTGACACCCTTGCCTCATGCAACGTTTAGCCTTCATGGTCGATAGAAAGCGTAGAGACAACTTCCTCCGTACACCGTGGATCTCTACTGGCCTTCCTTCATCATCAACACAAAGCACCTCTTTCGTGAAACAATCTACCATAGCTCGATGGGCTTCTAACCAATCCATTCCAATGATTAGGTCATTCGTCCCCAGAGCAGTGACGTATACCTTCAACCTAGTAGTACAGACTCCCAGGTCTACTAGACAATTATCAACGTGAGGTCCTACTGCTTGTTTTTTGCTCGAAGCCATCTCAACTTGTTTAAAGTCATCGTGCTCATAGGCTGCCAACCCACACTTTTCTAATGTAAATGGTAAAATGAAACTATCTATAGAATCAGAATAAAATAAAATTTTAACATTGACATGATTTAGCGTACCTGACGACTCCACCACCGTGGATTGATGTTCTGCCTGACGGTTATTAACCACTGCATAAATTTGGTGGCTACTACTCACTCTTCCCATCTAGGCCTTTCCTTCTCTATGCACAAATCCTGCTTGTAACTCTTGGCAGTCACGTGGGTAATGGGGTCCTCCACACCCCCAAAACGTAACACGAGATGAAACCTGCACACTGCCTTGTGACGGTCTCTGAAATGAGTTCCTTCCCCTGGAGCCCATGCCCCTACTTGCTACTCCTTGCGAAGTTCGTGGACCTGCCTGCGTCGTTGGTGATGAGTGGGATGTTGCACTCGTTGGCATTGAGATACATGTAGCAATTGCCTTAGGTGTGACTCTATTACCATAAGGAGGCGACATAGAGCTCCTTCCCCTGGAGAAGGTCCTAGGGGCCTTCCCCACGAATCCAGGATGCTGTGGAAAGGTTGATCTCATACCTCCGTTTAAGCTCATATTCTCCTTTGCATAACGTGCATTTTCAATTCCGCTACTAATGACAGTTTCCACATCCGTACCATGGCCCTTATATTAGGGTTTAACCCATAGACAAAACATTCTGCCTGTCGTTGATCGATATCCATGTATGAGACATATTTTACCAAATCCACGAACCTGATCTCGTACTCTTCCACAGTCTTGTTTCCCTGAACTAGAGCATGAAATGCCCCCACCTATTGTTCCTCGTAGTAAGACGACAAATATTTCCTTTGGAACCTTTCCTAAAAAAGTTCCCATGAGATGGTGTCTGGGGTGAGGTGCAACTGCCTCTCCAGGTTACCCCACCAATTCAAGGCATTGTCCCTCAACTGTAAGATCACTATTTTCGCCTTTGATGTGGAAGCATAGTCTCTTAAGGTGACACATTGTGTCATTCTTTCCAACCATGCCTCTGAATGTTCACTGGCACGACCCCCGACAAACTCTGGGGTTTGATCTTCTGTAGTTCTCTAGTGATGTCCCCGACGGGAGGCCCTCCCTCTAAATCCCTTGATGCTTCAGGGTTACCCACTCTAGAGGGTGGGGGTTCCACTTCGACATCTGCTAACTGACGCCCCTTTAAAGTCTCATTAATAGCCTCCAAAGAGTGCAAAATGAGAGCTAATTCAGGCGATGGTGGTGGCAACGTCGACGTTGGCAGTACTTGCGACGATGCCCCTCGGCCTCGGTTTCCCCGAGTCCTAACCATCTAGAATAATTGAATCTGCATCAAACCAAATGCTTGTCAGGGAAGAGTCTAAGGCAGTTCACATTCACTCAACTTATATTAGTAAACATAGGGTTAGGCGTAAGTTTTTTTTACTTGTATGTAAACAAACGTTACTCTCTTTAGGGTAAGTGGCTAGGTCAGGGTTAAAGCATCTAAGCTCGATGTCTTTGCCTAAGTAAACTACTGACTCTCTCGCCTTGCTAGCTATGCCATCCCTATAACACACTCGCTAATATGCATCAAATCGCCTATGTAATGCCTTCTATTATACCTTAACTATTCACCATAACATGCGTCAAACTCCCCCACTCTACAAGGACCTTTAATCTTTATAACATGAATTATAATATAACACTATTACAATCATTAATCATATACATAACACATGTTATTAATTAATACCATTATATAATATTAGTTATTTAATCCATCATTAGTTACAAACCCATTATTAACATTATAACTTTATAATGTTAATTTAATTATTAGATTAACTAATAAATCATTTAAATAAATAAATCAATTAATTTAATAAATCAATTAAATACTATAATTAATTAATTAATTACTATAATCAATTAATTTGATTAATCCATATAATTAAATTAATTGATTAACTTATCATCTAGCATTAAAATAAATCAATAAATAATTAAATTTTATTAAAAAAAATAAAAAATAAAATAAAAGAAATAAAATAAGTTAAATAAATAGTAAAAAAAAAACCCTTAAATATGAAGTGGAGGGTGGGAAAAGTGGGTTCTCGCATGAGGCCCACGTGCCCCGCCCCCCCGCTCTCAGTACCTAAACCCTAAGCTCTCACTTGTCCATCCCGGTTTCTGTGTTTTCCCTTTAACGGTTCGTTATTTTTTGGACAAAAGTTTTTTTTTCTTCCTGGTTGTGGTTGCCTGCGCTCTCCCCGCGGATTCCTCCCTTGGTGTTTTGGCGCAAGAATCAAGCTTGGTTTGGTGTTGTATGGTGCGTTATGCACAGAGGGCGTGTTGGGCAAAGAATGCTCCTCATGGGCTCCTTCATTCAACCATGGCACTTGGTCGTGGTCATTGGCTTGGGTCGGGCTTTGGTGTGATGCAATGGCTACGGGGTTGACTCTCCCGTGCTTTTGATGCCTGGCGCTCACGTTGGCAACATCAGAATTCTTGTGAGGGTTTAATATTGGCGTGTGGATTTGGATTTGGATGAGATCCGTGTTTGATTCTTGTGGCCAATCATATGCCTGTAGCTTACGATTGGCTTCTCCTCCTTGTGTGAAGCGTAGTGAAAAAGAAAATCGTCCCTTGTGGGCTTCTCTCAGCTTGGTGCTAGTGCTGGTGCGCAATCTTATGCCCCCGTGGGCTCTTCCTTTGTCTTGATTCTTGGTTTCGAGCCTTGGTGCTTGCGCTGGGCGTTGGAGGAACCACGACCCCTTGTGGTCTCTCCACCTCGTGGCTGGTTTCTCCCTTAGCCGTGGATTGGGTGCTTGAGGGATGCGTAATGCATGAGAGATATGTTCCTCGTGGGCTCCTCTCTTGGTCATAGCTTTGTCTTGGGCGCTTGGTGTTTGATTTAGAGATTGGTCGTTGCTTAGTCTTGGGCGTTTGGTGTTTGATTTAGAGATTGGATTGAGAAGCCCAATATTTTACATGAACTATGCTCCCTTGTGGGCTCTCCATTAGCGCCTTGTGTACAATTCTGTCCCGTGATATGACACATAATGTAACCTTGGTCCTCGCTTCCCGTGGTGATAGTGGTCTAGCTATTGGTTATATGATTAGAGATTGGGCTTGATGATTGATAGGCACAATAATTTTATTATACATATATATATTTTTACACTTCTATATATTTTATTTATATATATGTATGTTTATTTATAACAAGTGTTAAAATTTGTTGTTTTGTGCTTGGCTTGCAGGTTGGGTGGAGCTAGAGCTTGGCCCTCGGGCCCATATATATATATTACACTCCTATATATTTTCCATATATAGATTATTTATATATATGTCTAATTATTTCTGTTTATATATCTCTTTCCAAGGATTTCACTTGTACAGGTGAACAAGTTAAACAAGTGTTGGATTTCATAGGTGAACAAGTTCATGAAATGTTCATAGACATTTTATGGTTATTTTCATGATATCTCTTCATTTCAGTCTTCTGGGTAGTCTCTTATATATATATATATATATATATATATATATATATTTGGGTTATTTACTAGTTGTGATTAAAGGGTTTTGGGGCTACATATCCATGTTTTTCTAGGCTGTTTATAGAACATATAACATAATTTTTCAGTTATGAGGATGGGTAAGCCCTAGGTTTCAGTTTTGAAACCGGGCTCTGATACCATTTACCTCAACCTGAAGCTTAGTATTTTATCCCTTTTCTGGTTGATGATGCTGATCCTGCCCAAACTGAGTATTAACCTCCCAACCAACTAGGAACAATCTCTCCGACTCCCTAGCTCCAGGAATTCTTATGGTTTCATGGCCCCCGAGTCCAAAATTCCCAACAACAATTGTGCCCCTGTGAGAGTCCTAAAGAAAAAACTGTTCCAACAAAACTGTTCAACAAAACTGTTGTTTCCTGCCGCCCTCCTTCTTCCTCTCCAAATTTTCTTACCTTCCCATAAACCAAAATATCCCAAAACCAAAAGATCGCTCTTCCTGAGTTCTCCCCTCTCCCTTATCTTCCTCATGAATAATATGAATTATTCATGATAATTACATAGTTAATTAGGGTTGTTACACCAATGATGTTAGATTTAGTAAGGGTGTGAGATGCAAACCCTAGAGGTGACTAGATCTAGAGAGCACGATATTTTTTCCATGATACCAAATGATATGAGCACAATATCAACAATATGAATGCTCACACATAAGAGAACACAAGAGAGAAACTATGTAAGTATTAGAGGAGATTTCCAAAACCGTACACATATTTATGCACTCATTTGTATTAAAAAATACATAAAGAGTACTAAACTATGGGCGAGTGATCAAGTTTGATCATGTTTCAAGTAAAATACAATAAAGTGGGTGAGTGATGGATTTAGAAAAAGTCACGATAATGATAAAGTACATGATAAAAAAGTACAAATATAATGCATGTTAAAACATATTGATTAGATGGTCTATCATAAGGAGTAGTCAAGTCCCAACATCAACAATTTTGATTCCTAGAATCTCTAAAGTCTCAAAGTAGCTAATCAAGCTTCAAGCATCAACTTTATCTATTACAAGGATTATCCAACAATGAATGATTGCTTGTACTTCACAAAATAATGCCATCAATTTTAGGAAATCGAGTGAAGTTCCAAGCTCCTTATATTGTCTCTTGGATTTTCATAGGGCCAAAGTATTACAAATTTCACTTAATTCAAGAGTTCGTATGCGAGGAAGTCTTCACATTGTGTAAATCCTAGGGGTCCAATCTACTCGAGTTCTGAACCTGAAATGCTATAAATTATAGCTAAGTAATGCGTTCAACCCTTGCATCATAAAATTGTAAGTAGTCAATGTTATCCGAGGACTCAAATTTTACATAGGTTGTCCAATAATGTCAATTCAAGAAACATGAGGCTCAAAATCTTTTCAAGTCCATGGAACTGAAGAGGTTATAAAACCTACTTAAAAAGTGCACGGGGTTCATGGAGCGTCATGCATAGGAAGAGAAAGCAAAGAACCCATGATCTCTTCGAATTACGGACCCAAAAAAATTATAAAATTCAAGTCAAATCTATTTAGAGTCTAAGACTGCGTGCTTAGCTTATTTTGATAAGCAAAATTTGAGTTGGCCTATGACATGTATTAGAACCTAAAGTGATGTGCTGCTTTGTACACTTATTTTTTTCTACATAACATTGCCATATCTTAAAAGATATATTTAGTTTACAAACGTTCCATGTCACCAATGTTAAGGTCATCCATAACATTGCCATATTTAGAAGATATACTTGGTTTACAAACCTTCCATGTCAACAATGTTAAGGTCATCATGGTGATGTGGAAGCTTTTGAGCTTGCAAAAAGGGCCTTTATTAGTGTCCCTTGTTACCCTTTCCATGAGGGTACTTGGTTTTCATCACAAGCACCCACAAGGATTCAAATCTGTTTGGAAACATGGAGCCAAAAGTTTATTAAATTGAATTGGATTTAGATATTGGGGCCATCTAAGAACTTGTGCGAAAATAAAACATAAAATAACCAATACCTCGGATCCTTAGACTTGAAAAGGATTGGCAATTCCAATAAATAATGTGTTGGCTATGTAAAAAGGGTTTTGCAAATTCAAATACAAAGAGCTAAACATCCACCTAGATTCATGAGCGTGATGCCTTCATAAAATGTGTTGAATGAGATTTTCGAGAATAGATTTGTATGCACATAAAGGCCTAAAAAATAAGGGTGAGAGACTAAACAAAAATCCACAAAAGTGTGTTTTATTGTAATGACAGTGCTCGATATGGAGGACACAAGGGTCATCAAGGAAAACCAAGAGCCAAGTTGTTTAAGCTATATCTTCCTAATGTAATGGAGGGTGGAGGGAGGAAATTCGTCATAAGAGGATACTTTTAAGAATTATCTCTTAATATCAATCTAATTCAGAGGATAACATTTTGGCTTAATAAAATCAACAATTGCATTTTTTACATATCCTAGCTCCTAGTTTGTGGGCAATTTTTGTATGGTTGATTTCTAATATCTATTGTGGTTTTGTGAGATTAAGCATAGATTTTTTTTATGTGAGTTGCAGTTAAATGTTAGCATTTTAAAATTCTTTTTATTTGAATATTATTTTAGTAATACGTTTTATAAGAATTGAATTCAAATTTGTATCGAGTTTTCATGTTACAATCATGTTTTCTTTTGATTTGATGACTGTTTCATATTGTATCATATTTAAATGTTGTAGGTTAAAGATTCTATGAAATGAAGATTTTTTCCGGAGATATTTGCTCGAAATTTGGCGAGAAATTGTTGGATTCGTATAAGTGATTATTTCTGTAAAATCCGAGTGCCCTAGAAGTTTTTTAGCATGCTGAATCCATTTCTGCATTCAAAAATGGATTCTGATCAACAAAAAACAATGATTCATGTAAATTTATATCGTCGGATTTAGACGAAAAAAACCATTTCGTAAAACAACTAATCAACGCCTATTTAAATGATTTATTTATGGATTTTCTAAGACCATTGCTTTGCTATCCTTCTTACAACATATTTATGTTTTGCTTCTTTTCACTTTGCCATATGTTTCTTTGCAAAACCTTTTCTGATTTGATAACTGTTTCATATTGTATCATATTTAAATTATTTATTTATGGATTTTCTAAGACCATTTCTTTGCTATCCTTCTTACAACATATTTATGTTTTGTTTCTTTTCACTTTGCCATATGTTTCTTTGCAAAACCTTGCTTTGCTCAATTCGAGCACAAAAGTGTAAATGTTGTAAATAACAAAACTTTGTTTAGATAAAGAGAAAAAAATAAAACATATTTTATTTCACCCTTACAAAGGTATACAATTCTTAAAGATGAAGGGGAATACATTAAGGTGTTAAGATCTTACCCTAACCCCCTTACTTAGATACTTTATGAATGTATAAGGTCGCCTTCCTTGAATAAGACCCACTAAATATTTAATTCATTGTCACTCATTGTAAAAAGGGTCTTTTTTATTTAGAAGACCTAAATTAGTTAATCAACCCTCAATATAAGTGTGATCATAGGTAGTTAAGCTTATCTATGGATAGCTATATATTGAGTTGAGGTTATGTAATGTTTTTTCAAGAAATGTTATCGTATTGGAGATTTTCTCTAGGATGTTTACCCCTTAAAGAGGCAAGTGAACATAGCTCTCTATTTTTTATTATCAAGAGATATTTCTCAAGGTTCATCTATTTTCTCTTGTGTTCTTTGGTTTTGCACTACATTTTATTTGAATGCTTTGAAGTTTTGGGGCTATGTACATTACAAGTGGTATTAGAGCTCTTTCTTGGGCACAAAGTGGGAGAATTTTTGGGATGCAAAGTGGGATATTTTTTTTCTTTGTGTTGATTTTTGATGAAAAAAGAGGACAACAAAATTTGAGTTGATTTCTAAAACTTTGTGTGTAGAATTTGAAAAAACCAAACATGGATCTAAATTCCTCTCGAAACAATAAGCGAGTTTAGAAAATAAATCATCGAAAAATAGTTTGGGAACTGGAGATATCATTGATTTAAGATCAACATTTTTTTAGTTTTTTTTTTTGGTCCAATGACATGCACAAATTTCACATAGTGGATATTTCAATCAAACCAGTGACTGTAGATCTAGAGAAGTAGTGACTGTAGATCTAGAGAAGTTGTAGCATTTCATAATTGAGGTCATAATAGCCAATCCCAGAAGTATAGAAGAAGCAATGATAATTTTACATTTTTCAACCTCAAACCCTACCTTGAACAAGCAAGTTATTTTATGGTGATTTTAAGATCTTTTTCTTGGGTCAACAAGCTCCTAAATTTTTGATTTTTTTTAAAGACGTGTTCTGACATATTTAAATAACACAATGATATATCATTTCAAAGGAAAAATATAGTGCAGGAATAACACACACATGAAATACAAGTGGAGTCACATTGTTTGAAACCCTTCAAAACCCTTGTTGGTACCCTTTCAAGTAGTACCACATCAGAAAATACATGTATATTGAATATCACTTCCATATACCCTCAGGCATATAGGAAGTCCCCTAGGTATTCCTGAAACCAACTCTAGATAAGCTAATCGATCGTCTTGTTATTATAGTACATTAAAAACAACTTGGGGAGATCACTCTTTAGTACCTGGGTAGTCAAGTAGTATATCTAAAGAAACGATTGAGCCTCCTTAGTTAGTACCCTAAGATATTGGGTCGAGTACTACTGTTGAACCCCACACTTATATCATATAACTATACACTTGACACTCCCTTGTCCTCAAGACCTGGTAACAATTTTTAGTGAGCTCACCCAGGGATGATTCCTATAAACTACCTCATACCAAATCCCCTAAAAATATGGCCACCTGCTTTACTACTGTCATATTGGATCAATTGGATTCTCAATACATGAGTCTTAATAGATGTCTTCAAAAAATTCAACAAAACATAAGCACTTGGGATCAAAAGTTGGAAGAGAAGTTTGAAAACTTGGTAAAAATTTTGACTGAGAATTTGCCACCTATGATAGCTCGAGGCATACTAGAAGAAGATCAACACTGGACTACATAACACATTGAGCCACACTGGGAAGAAACTTATAACTAGGGAATATTTAACCACCCACAACCCTCTTAAGGTCTATACAACAATAAATCAATAGATAACAACATATGGCATTGTTCTCCTAAGGTGGACCTGAACAAGTTTGATGGTTCTAACCCATTAGGATGGGTCACCCAGATGCAACATTACTTCACCCTCTAGGGAATCATTGATTACATGATGAAACTTAGGATGAGGGTTTTGTATCTAGATCCAAAATAATGGCAATGGTGGGAATGACATAAAAAAAACTATGCAAGCTACATCGCTTGGAGTTAGTTTGTTAAAGCGATTCATGTACGTTTCGAGATAGATTCTCACTATTTGGGGCGACTTACCAAGTTACGTGAAATAGGCTCAATCATAGACTTTATTGAAACCTTTGATAAATTAACCACATGTACAAAGAAATTAACATATTCTTTCTATTAATAATGTTTCATTAATGGCCTCAAGGAGGATATTTGAGCACAAGTTGGGATGCCACGTCCTGCTACATGGTTGGAAGTGACTCAGAGAGCCCTATAAGCATATATGATGATCAATGCACAAACTAAAAAACTAGCCTTCATGCCTTGCACTTGTTTTCCCCAAGGTAATTCCCCAAGAAAAACTCTTACTCATCCCTTGAAAGTACAAAGGTTGTCTCTAATAGGAATGACAGACTTCCAAAGACGCAGACTTCATTATAATTGTGATGAAAAATAATCTCCAAGTCATCTATGTAAAGAACATAAATTGTTCCAAATTGATATGACCACTTCGGCCCCAACCAAAGATAACTATCGAAGAGACACCAAAGTTATATGTTGAAGTGATGCAATAAAATGCAATCTTGTATTCAACCAACTACAAAACCATGTTTCTGCCCACAGAGTGCACAACTACCAGCGTGCTAGTGTTACAGAAATTGACATTTAACGAATGCCATGAGGAATTGATAGTCATGGGAAAAGGAAATAAGAAACAACCATTTAAACAAGGACCACAAATTCTTTATTAGCAAGTAAAAAATTATCTCTTACAATGTCATTACATCACCAGAAAATCTATCACGATTATCATTCTTTATTCAATGACTAGATGTGTGTTCTGGCCTCACGCTATGAACCAAAAATAGTATTCACTTCCTCTCTGCACTTTCTGTCGTCATCCCCTTCTTGATTCTCCTTTCTCCATTTTTGTGTACCTTCTCGATTAATTATCGTTTTATTTTTCTCCTCTTATTTCTTGGAAGCCAGATAGTCTCAACCGTTCCACTTCCCAACCATTTCCAATCTATTCGACTTCCTCTCATAAATGTCCCACATCCACCAATTCCCATGAAGTCTGCCCAATACACGTGGAGTTACGACCCACCATATTCCACGAAGTCCACCCAAGACTCATAGAGTTATGAAATGGCATAACCCGCAACACTACAATGGAAGTTGCAACATGCGTGGAGTCACAACACTTCTAACACGATGTGAGTTGCATCACTGATGTTGCAACAATGAGAGTTGCGACACTAGTGTTGTAGCAACGAGAGTTGCAACACTTGCGTTGTAGCAATGGGAGTTTCAACACTGGAGTTGCAACACTTATTTCGACCTACAATTGCTAGCTTGAAATTGAAATGTTTTTGGTTGATGCGGATTGCCTAAGGCCAAAGAAGCTCCTGCATCATACATCTTTGGTAAGTAAAACACGAGCTCCGGTGCATGTCTATGCAACTATAGATTCTACAGAGGATGAATATCCTCGTAGGTGTGCTAGCTGGTTTTCAGAAACCCACAATGCATCTTCAAAACCCTTGTTTCTCCACTTAACTAGATATTTGTAATATTCTTTATTCTGGGTCCTTTTTCCAACCCTCTTCGCTAAGTTTTTATTAACTATTCAGTTGGTTTAACATGCAATTGTTTCTTCCATTAGTACAGGGTACCTTCTTCATCATTCCCTTCTCCCTCATGAAACTTTTACAAGTTGGCCACATTGAATATAGGAGAAATGTCAAAATCCTTTGGTAACTCTAACTTATATGCATCATCATAAATCCTTCTCAGGATTCCACATTGTCCAAATTTCTTGTAATTGAATTTACTATACGCAACTTCGAGGAATCTTTATTTTTTTAAATGTTCCATTACCAACTCTCCTTCTTCAAAAACCGTCTATCTTCTTCGCAACTATGCTCCTTGCTTATATCAGGTATTTCTTTGTTGTAGTTTCCTCTTTAACTTCTCATGCATTTCTTGTATGTTCTTTGCAAACTCACTTGCATCAACACTCCTTTTGTCCTCCATATCTGGCAATTTAACCAAATCAACAACTCCTTTTGGTGACCTACCATAAACAATCTAAAATAGATTATTTCCCACATATTTATTAATTGAATCGGTGTAAACGAATTCAGCCCGGGACAAGATCGAATCCCATTGTCTTGGCTTCTCCCCACTCAAACTCCTCAAAAAATTTCCAAGACTTCGATTAACCACCTGGATCTGTCCATCCATTTTTG
The DNA here is from genome assembly GCA_009831015.1 of Picea engelmannii. Classification (NCBI taxonomy): domain Eukaryota; kingdom Viridiplantae; phylum Streptophyta; class Pinopsida; order Pinales; family Pinaceae; genus Picea; species Picea engelmannii. The sequence continues at coordinate 73,005 of ML777576.1, forward strand.
GATGATATGCAGAACTATACAACAAGTTGGAGCCCATCTTCTTCCAAAGTATCCTCCAAAAAATTCTAAGAAATATCATGTCTCTGTCGAAAGTGATACTTCTGGGAGTCCAAGTAACCTCACAATCTCTTGGAAAAAGAAAACAACCACTTCAGTAGCATCATTGGTCTTCTTGCTTGGTATGAAATGTCCCATCTTTGAAAACCTATCCACTACAACCATCACAGAGTTATGACCACCCTATGTCCTAGGTTGTCTTAAAATTAAGTCCATACTTATATCTTCCCATGGCCTCTTGGGTACCGACAATGACACCGCATATAACTTGGTGTTTTGACTCTTTCCTTTTACTAGTTGGAAAATTATACAAGACTCAACAAACTTCTTAACATCCTTGTTGATGCTAGGACAAATGTATCTTTCATTCACTAATGTTGTGGTTTTATCAACACCAAAATGTCAACCCAAACCTCTMTTATGTAACTCTCTAACAAGATTCAACCACAATGAGCTCCGTGGAATGCACAAATGTTGGTTCTTAAAAAAAAATCCTTCTTGGATGTGAAAATACAAATAAAGTGTTTTATCGATGCTCCAAGGTGCTTTGCATGATTTTTGATGTGGGGCACCACCCTTTAACCCTTCTACAACACCTCGAATGGATGGTTGACTTTATTTTACCATACAAAACCTAATCATTATAACTCCAAGCCCATATGATCGAGGGATTAAACTCTATACCAAAATTATGGCACATGGGTTCAACTTTAAAACCCCTTTACCTGTCCTGAAGCCTCTTCTCTTAACCACGTTAATTCTCTTGTTTAAATGTTGTATTTAACCGGCCTAACCTTTCCCCAGTTATATTATAGTCAAACAACCACTAGAACCATCGGGTCACAAGGCCACCGAGACCACCATCCATCGGTTTGTCTTATCACTGCACCTTTCAATGGTTAACCACCTTCCGATTATGCTAACCATCGGGTCACTGGAACCACCGGACAATTGGGCCCCCAAGACTTTAACTTTGCACCTTCAATTGTTTGCCCCGGTCTGGTCCTACCGACCATTGCGCACCGGTACTAATCTATACATACATCCTCACACCGTCATCTATCTGGTCCATTTTAACCGACCCACTAGTCACCGAAACTTAAAGGCCACTATGGCACTCTAAAGATTGGTCTTTTGCAAGCGACTAGGGTCAGTTCAACTTACCTTTATCTCTTTACGTAGACCATGTTTTTTTGATTTGATTTCAATCATTGATCTATGATGATAAACAATCAGATACTCATCTCATCATCTGATCCCTAATTTCTCGATAACACATTCTCACTTACATGAGCTCTATCTTCACTTGGTGCATTCTCACTTGCTTCTGCTACAATTCTCCATCCTTCGGTTCGATTCATGGCCTTCACAAAATCCCGACTATCACCATTGCATCATAAACTATCTGGTCATCATAAGACCCCATGAAGTTCATTGGAACTTCGTTCCTCACTTCTCCTTGCTCTCATTCTTCTAGTAGAGATCGCCTCATCCAATTTCCATTTGCACAAGCTATTCCTCATCCAAATATGGCCCAAAGTCATTAGGGTTGAATTTTCATGCACAATCATCTCGTCTTCTTTTCTGATTCATTATTACATGGTTATAGACACAAAATCCTTATTGACTCATTCTACACAAAGGAATTAACTTAGAATTTAAATACACAATTCTTGGAGGAATGTAAACAACTTGGTACATTAATTATGCAAATCTAGGAATTATCTCTCTATCCTTCTCTTGGTCTGATTCCACATTCTGTTTGGCCACCCTGTTCATGCCCGTAGGCTTACATATTTATGTGGAAGATAAACTTCCAGACCACAAAAACAGATCCCTAAAATCTTGCAACTAATTACAACAATATCACTCCTTTATAAACTATCTTGACGCACTCTCTATTATAGATTACATACATACGAGGATCAATAATATGAAATCCTCCATACTTAGGAAAATCCACACTAACCCAACTAATTTCTTTACATGGGAATTAGGGAAACAAACCCTATCCTTATAGAATCTAATTACAAACATAGAGAAACACAATTAATTCATTAAGTGAACCCACTCCCTTTGGTAAATTTCAAGACCCCCCAGGCCTGCCCAAAATAGTTTGTTTTGATGGGAGTATGCTCCTACATCAGACTCCCAGGGTACACAAGTTTTCGTCATCTCCTGATCATGGTCTTCAATTTACTTCATTCTGCCCGGATCCCATACTTGTTTTTGTTGTTGCTCATTTACCTTGTTGTCCTGCTGCTGAATTGTTGCTGTCTTCAGTCTTCCAGGATCCCAAATTTTAAATTTTTGTTCAATATCCTTGATTTCAAAAATACTTTTAGTAAGTTGTGCTTTGCTATTGATTTTGTCTTTCTTGGATTGTATCTTCACTTGAGAATCTTCCTCAAGCATACCAATAAACTTTCTACTTCAAATTCCAGCTCTATGTTTTGTTGGTGCATCCAACTAATATTCGTTTGTTGCTTCAGTTCCTCATATAAAATTTGTATGGCTTCTACCATCTCATTTTCCTTAGATTCTCCACTCCAAAGTTCTACCATAGCATGTCTTCTGTTGTCCTCAATTTTCTGAGGATACTCATATCCTTGCACATTGGTCTTCCTTTCCTAAGACATTATCTCAACAATGCCCTATGTGAGAATTATAAGAAATCTCTCCCATTTTCCTTCAAACATGTCTTCACAAACCTCTAAGGCACCTAGTTTCCTTACCCATTCCTCTTGCTTCTTTGTGGAAGACAATCTACTTGCATCTTTCCTACACCAACACAAAACACAAACAAACTCTAGAAAATAACTTGTTTTTCACACTGTAGAGGCTCCTTTCCAACCATAAGAATGACTATCAATACATCTCATTGTCCTCCTTTACAGTCTGCCACATATGTGTGGTCTACTGTCCTCCTCATATATATTTCATTTTGAACTATTTGTTCCTTAGCAACTTGTTCTCCATGACAGTCCGTTGCTCGCCATTTTCTTGTTGTATATGAAATATAATTTTATCTCCAATATTTCTTTTGTTCACTCATTTGAATGGGTTCCTCTCAACTCTAATTACATTTAAACCTTCATATGCGTATCCTTGATATTTGTCCTCATTTATAGTCCTTGAACTTTTGTTGATTTCAACATCTTTGTTCCCTTGGTTGTCCCTTAAAACAAATTTATTTTCTGCACTCCTTTGTTGTGCATTCTCTTCAATCTTTTCCTCATAAACCTTCATATGAGTATCCTTGATATTTGTCCTCATTTATAGTCCTTGAACTTTTGTTGATTTCAACACCATCTTTGTTCCCTTGGTTGTCCCTTAAAACAAATTTATTTTTTGCACTCCTTTGTTGTGCATTCTCTTCAATATTTTCCTCATACTTTAGTAAGGAATATGGTTGCCTCAAAATCCCATCATAAGAATCCACCTGCTGCTTGATTTGATTCAAATTAATTCCCTACTCCTTGTTTGCAAATTCCTTATGCGGACTTGACCCTCAAACTTATCCTATTCAACAACTGAGTCTGTAATTTTGGTGTGGTCTTCTTCCACCTTTTTCTCTTGTAGAAAATTATTTCTTATAACCATGTCGTTGTCTTTAAATACAATTCCTTGTTCATTTCCTGTCAGCATACATTCACATTTATTCAACAAAATTGGAT
>ML777576.1:95079-105216 GCA_009831015.1 Picea engelmannii
ATATATATATATATATATATATATATATATATATATATATATATATATATATATATATATATATATATATATATATATATATATATATATATATATATATATATATATATCAAAACCCTTGATTCAAAAAAATAAAAATTAATTAATGTTAGTAATGAAATGTGCCAATGCATTAATACCAATATATATATATAAAGCTGTGATTTAAAAAAAAATAAAAAAATAATTAATGTTAGTAATGAAAATTGCCAATGCATTAATACCACTTCAGTACACTATCTCTCATTTACTACAACTATTGGAAAATTGGTTAGCATATTAATTCCACTATGGATATCCAAGATAATTTTGGGAAATCTGGACGATCATGCTTAGGTTAGACGAATTATATTATCAAAAAATACCATCAATCTCCAAATTATATAATAAAAAATTTCCTTCGACATGCACCTTTTTTGAATTTTAAATCATTTTAATTAGCTAATATTGTATGACATGGAATTTGTATTAGGGCTTGGGGCACATTTTTTAACCAAATTTTTTGTAATGAAAGTATTTGGACCCACTCAAACATTCCATAAGGTCATCCATCCTTGGTAAGGGAAACATGTACTTAATAATAATCCTATTGATAGCCCGTGAATCGATACACTTTCTCCATTCACCCCCTTTCTTGGGTGTCAATATTGTAGGTACAAAATAGAGACTTAAACTCTCTCGGATCGGTCCTCTATCAAGAAACTCTTGCACCTATTTATTCACTTCTTCACTCTCTGTTGGCATCATCTTGATAAGGAGATTTATTTGTTATACTATATCTTGGTATCAAATCAATTTGATGTGATATGATCCTCCAGGGAGGTAAACCTGCTAGTAGATCATCCCCAACAATATCTTTAAATTCATTCAACAAAGGTTGAATTTCTAATGGCACAAGACTCCTTTTTCCAATCTATGGGACTTGTTTTGGCATTAAGACCAAACAAAAATGGGTATTTTTCTACTCTCTCAAAAATTCTTTAGTTGAACACATCTGAATGCGACTGCTCCTACAAATATTTATGTTGTCATTTCCTTTTCTATCACTACCACTTAACTCACTTTCCACCATTGAATCCAACCTATACCATTGTTCATATTTTAGAAATTCATAAGTATTCTTCCTTCCATCATGGAAAATTTTTCTGTCAAACAGGCATGGTCTTCCGAGTAGTACATGATACACATCCATTTCTACTATGTCATATAATACCTACTCATTAAACTTTCCAGTTTGAAAATTTAACAAGCATTACTCAGTCACGGTCACCTGTTGTACTCTTTTCAACCATGATACATGATATGGATTCATATTTGGAATAGTTTTTAATTTTAACTTCCCCATTACCTCTGTGGATACTAAATTTTCTATTCTTTCGCTATCTCTGACCAAATGACAACACTTATCCTGAATTTTTCACTTAGTTTTAAAAACTTTCTTTCTCTACTTAGGATCTTCTGCTATCTTTGCCTAGGGATAAAGTAACACTCCTATAAACATCAAGTTTTCTCCTTTCTCCTGCTGAAATACTTCCACATTGTTGCCAACAACCTATGCCTCATTTTCCTTGGTAACCTGTGTTCTAACCTCATTTCTTCTCCTTTTATTTTGCTTCTCTGGACATTCTGTTGCCTTGTGACCTTCTACTTTGCATCTATAACAAATGATCACATACTTATGTTGGTTGTGGAGCCTAATTATCATCGTGATTGGGAGGCCTTTTTGTTTTCAGTTGTGTTTATACCCCATGAATACTTTACACCTCGAAAGAATGTACACTCCTCCATGCTGGGGAGTGCAGGGGGGGTTAGGGGGCGAAGCCCTCAAAGGAAAAATTGCCTTGTAAATGTATATTGTAATTTAATAGTAAATCCAAACTGTTCATTATAAGGTCGCAAATATGACAATAGAAGTTATGTTAGGTGTTTTTTCCCTAGAAGGCAACCCTCTTTTACGATGGAAATGTATTTTGGCTATGTATCATCACAAATATTGTATTATGAGTGAGGATACTGTGAGAGAAATAAGATGAAGTTACAATGGGTATGATGTAGGTTGTATCCCTTAATTTGCTGGATAATAATAAAGGAAGGACTTGAAAATTTCTTTGGTGGACGTAGCCCACACTGGGTGAACCATGTATATTTGTGTCTTTATTGTATTGTGTATCTTCTGTATTTTATTTCTGCATTTTTATTTTATTTTATTGCTCTGTAATCCTGTTTTGTAAGAACTGGTATCAGAGCAAAAGGTAACTCGCATGAAAAGAGTGTTCTTGGTCAAGTGGGAGAAATGGCGGAAGATGGAAAGTTTAGGGTCAAGAAATTTAATGGCCAAAACGACCAGTTATGGAAGATGCAAATGGAATATTATTTATATCAGAAGGATCTATTCCTACAATTGGTTGGAATATCAAAGAAGCCAATGACCATGTAGGATGAAGAATGGGAGGTTCTTGATAGAAAGGTACTAGGAACAATACGACTGAGCTTGGCAGCATCAATGGCTTTCAATATTTTGAAAGAAAATACAACGAAGGAGTTGATGGACGCATTGGCTAAATTGTATGAAAAACCCTTAACATCCAATAAGGTATTTCTAATGAAGATATTATTTAATATGAAGATGTTAGAAGGTGGGTCTGTTGCAGATCATTTAAATGAATTTAATACTGTTACTAATCAGTTAAGTTCTGTAAAAGTGGACTTTGATGATGAGGTCAAGGCTATTCTAATCTTGTGCTCATTGCCAGAAAGATGGAACGACTTGGTGATGGTTGTAAGTAAATATATCTCTGGTTCAAACATTTTAAAATTTGATGATGTTGTTGGTGTTATCCTTTGCGAGGAAATGCGATGGAAAAACACAGGTGAGACATTAGGTAATGTGTTGAACATGGAGAATAGGGGAAGAAAAAAGGATAGAGGAAAGGGCTCAGGGAACCGCAAGAATTCTAGGAAGGGAAGGTCCAAATCCAAACTCAGAAAGATAGAGTGCTAGAATTGTGGGAAGAAATGACATTTGAAGAAAGAATGCATAGCTCTAAAGAAACAAAGAGATGGACAACATGAGAAAAATCAGGAAGCAAATGTAACAGTTGATGTGTTACAAGATACTTTGATTGTTTCTGTAGATAATATTTCTGAGTATTGGGTAGTAGATTACGGGGCTTCATTTCATGCCACACCCCATAGGAAACATTTTCTAGATTATGTTCAAGGTGATTTTGGACTGGTTCATTTGGGCAATGATGCACCATGCAAAATTTTTGGAATGGTAAAGGTAAAAAAAAATAAAGGAATGGAAACCAATGGTTGTTGAAATAGGTAAGACATATTCCAGATCTAAGGAAAAATCTAATTTCAACGGGGAAGCTGGAAAGTGAAGGCTGTATATCCATATTTACAGATAAGGTGTGGAAGGTCACCAAATGATCACTGGTGATAGTGTAAGGAGAGAAGGTAGGTACATTGTATTTATGTACTTGTAATACTGACTCTTCAATCTCTTTAGCTTCTACAAGAGTGGATACAACACTGTGGCATCATAGGCTTGGACACATGAGTGAGAAGGGGATGCATATACTTAAAAAAAAAAAAATGTTTCCAGATCCTAAACAAATTGATTTGGATTTCTGTGAGGATTGTGTTTATGGAAAACATAAGAGAGTTAGATTTCTCGGAGTCGGAAAAGAAAATAAGAGTGAAATGTTAGAGTTTGTGGATACAGATGTATGGGGACCAACTCAGGTATCATCTCTATGTGGATCTCATTATATTGTTACTTTTATTGATGATGCAACTAGAAAAACTTGGGTTTATTACATTCGACAAAAAATTGATGTTTTTGATACTTTTAAGATATGGAAAGATTTGGTTGAGAATGAGACAGGAAAACGTTTGAAGTCTCTTAGATCATACAATGGAGGTGAATATTGCAACAAGGAGTTTGATTATTACTGTTCATACCATGGGATTCGTAGAGAGAAGACAATTCTAGGAACACCACAAGAAAATGGTGTGTCAGAAAGGATGAACAAGACAATCATGGAGCGTGCAAGGAGTATGATATTGTATGTTGGTTTTCCCTTATATTTATGGGCATATGTTGTAGATACTATTGTTTACTTAATAAACCAAGGACCTTCAAGCTCTTTGGATGGTGGAATTCCAGAGGAGGCATGAACAAGTAAAAAGGTAAACTTTTCTTTTTTGAAGACTTTCGATTGTGAAACATTTGTCCATATAGATAAAGAAAATAAAACAAAGATGGAGGCAAAATCCAAGAAGTGTACCTTTATTGGATACAATGTTAATGATTTTGGTTATCTCTTATGGGATTATGAAAATAACAAAATCATTAGGAGTAGAGATGTCATATTCAATGAGAAGGTCATGTAGAAAGATCAATTGCAGGGAAAGATACAAGAAAAATTAAAACTAGAATACACAGTGCTTGATGAGATCACTGAAAAATAACTTCCAAAGGTACCAGAAAATAAAAATGTACAACAACAGGAGCATCAGGTACCTCAAACTCCCGCAAGTGTTGTTAGAAGATTTACCAGGTTAAGTACACCCCCTGAATGATATTATCCTTCATTGTATTATTTATTGTTGAATGATTCTGGTGAAACATAATGTATGAAGAGGAAATGCAGGTAGACACCAAAAATAAGGGGGAGAAAGGAATGAAAGAGGAAATAGATTCCTTGGTAAATAACCAGACTTGGGATTTGGTTTAGTTGCCTGCAGGAAAAAGAACATTGCATAATAAATGGGTTTACAACTTGAAGGAAGAAGATGGAGGAAGCAAGCGATACAAGACTTGTTGTAAAGGGGTTTGCACAAAAGAAAGGTATATATTTTGATGAAATATTTTCTCCCGTTGTTAAAATAAATTTAATTATGACTATTTTAAGTCTTGTGGTCGTAGAAGATTTACATCTTGAACAATTATATGTGAAAACAACTTTTCTCCATGGGGATTTGGAGGAAGAGATTTATATGCAACAACCATAGTGGTATGAGGTCAAAGGGAAGGACAATGTGGTATGCGGGTTGAAGAAGAGTTTAATGGCCTAAAACAAGCTCCAAGGTAGTGGTATTTGATGTTTGATAGGTTTATGGAAGAACATGGTTATAATAGATGTCATTATGATCACTGTGTTTATTTTAAAAGGCTAGAAAATGGAAGCTATATTATCTTTCTATTGTATGTAGATGACATGCTTGTTGCAGGGTCTAATATGCATGATATAAATGTGATCAAGAAGAAATTAACTAATTCATTTGCGGTGAAGAATTTGAGTGTTGCAAAGAAAACCCTTGGTATGAGAATAACAAGAGACATGAAAAATCGTAAATTGACATTGTCTTAGGGTGAGCACATAGAGAAGGTGTTGGAGAGGTTTAAAATGCAGAATGCAAAACCAATTAGTACACCTTTGGCCATCCATTTCAAATTAACTAAGGAAATTTGTCCCAAGACACAGGAGGAGATAGAATACATGTCCATGGTCCCTTATTCATCAACGGTTGGTAGCTTGATGTATGCGATGGTTTGCACAAGACTAGATATTGAACATGAAGTGTAAGTTGTGAGCAGATATATGAACAATCCAAGTAAAGAACATTGGGAGGCTGTAAAGTGGATTCTTAGGTATTTGAGAGGTATTTCTACTCATGCATTATGTTTTGAAGGTTCAGACATTGTTCTACAGGGATATTTTGATTCATATATGGAAGGTGATAAAGATAGTAGGGGGAGCACCACAAGGTATGTTTTTACTATAGGTGGAACACCATTAAGTTGGATTTCGAAACTGCAAAAGGTTGTTTCAATTTCAACAACAGAGGTAGAGTATGTTGTTGCTACATAGGCTAGTAAGGAGATGATTTGGTTACAAAGGTTTATGGAGTAATTGGGAAAGAAGAAAGAGAATAATAGGTTGTACTTTGACAATGAGAGTGCCATTCATCTTGCAAATAACTCAACCTTCCATTCAAATACTAAGAATATACAATTCAGATACCATTTCATGTGATCCATCTTGGAAGATGGACATTTGAAGTTGGAAAAGATACACACTAAGCAAAATCCTATAGACATGTTAACTAAGGGAGTAATCATGGAGAAACTGTGTTCCTACTCAGTTTTAGTTGGTATTCATGCATGAAGATGAAGATGAGAAATTTTCCAGGTCTAAGAAGGATCATAGTCTAGCAGATACAACAACGATGGAGTTGTTGAGATTAGTCTCCAAGTGGGAGATTTTTGGTTGTGGAGCTTGATTATCTTCCTGATTCATAGGCCTTTTTGTTTTCAGTCATGTTTATACCCCATGAAGACTTTACACCTCAGAAGAATGTAAAATCATCCACATGGGGGAGTGCAGGGGGGGTTACCCCCCCCTGCGGGGTCCGCGGGGGGGGGGGGGGGGGGCTATCCCCCTAGTTGGGGGGTCCGGGGGCAAGCGGGCCCCCAAAGGAAAAAATTCCTTGTAAATGTATATTGTAATTTCATAGTAAATATGTACCGTTCATTATAAGGTCGCAGATATGATGGTAGAAGTTATGTTAATCCAGGGTACCTTCTTCATCATTCCCTTCTCCCTCATGAAACATTTACAAGTTGGCCACATTGAATATAGGGGAAATGTCAAAATCCTTTGGTAACTCTAACTTATGTGCATCATCAGAAATCCTTCTCAGGATTCGACATTGAATTTACTATACGCAACTTCAAGGAATCTTTATTTTTTTAAATGTTCCATTACCAACTCTCCTTCTTCAAAAACCGTCTGTCTTCTTCGCAACTATACTCCTTGCTTATATCAGGTATTTCTTTGTTGTAGTTTCCTCTTTAACTTCTCAAACATTTCTTGTATGCTCTTTGCAAACTCACTTGCATCAACACTCCTTTTGTCCTCCATATCTGGCAATTTAACCAAATCAACAACTCCTTTTGGTGACCTACCATAAACAATCTAAAATAGATTATTTCCCACATATTTATTAATTGAATCGGTGTAAGCGAATTCAGCCTGGGCCAAGACCGAATCCCATTGTCTTGGCTTCTCCCCACTCAAACTCCTCAAAAAATTTCCAAGACTTCGATTAATCACCTGGATCTGTCCATCCATTTTTGGATGATATGCAGAACTATACAACAAGTTGGAGCCCATCTTCTTCCAAAGTATCCTCCAAAAAATTCTAAGAAATATCGTATCTCTGTCGAAAGTGATACTTGTGGGAGTCCATGTAACCTCACAATCTCTTGGAAAAAGAAAACAACCACTTTAGTAGCATCATTGGTCTTCTTGCTTGGTATGAAATGTCCCATCTTTTAAAACCTATCCACTACAACCATCACAGAGTTATGACCACCCTATGTCCTAGGTAGTATTAAAATGAAGTACATACTTATATCTTCCCATGGCCTCTTGGGTACCGACAATGACCCCGCATATAACTTGGTGTTTTGACTCTTTCCTTTTACTAGTTGGAAAATTATACAAGACTCAACAAACTTCTTAACATCCTTGTTGATGCTAGGACAAATGTATCTTTCATTCACTAATGTTGTGGTTTTATCAACACCAAAATGTCCACCCAAACCTCTGTTATGTAACTCTCTAACAAGATTCAACCACAATGAGCTCCGTGGAATGCACAAATGTTGGTTCTTAAAAAACAATCCTTCTTGGATGTGAAAATACAAATATAGTGTTTTATCGATGCTCCAAGGTGCTTTGCATGCTTTTTGATGTGGGGCACCACCCTTTAACCCTTCTACAACACCTCGAATGGATGGTTGACTTTATTTTACCATACAAAACCTAATCATTATAACTCCAAGCCCATATGATCGAGGGATTAAACTCTATACCAAAATTATGGCACACAGGTTCAACTTTAAAACCCCTTTACCTGTCCTGAAGCCTCTTCTCTTAACCACGTTAATTCTCTTGTTTAAATATTGTATTTAACCAGCCTAACCTTTCCCCAGTTATATTATAGTCAAACAGCCACCAGAACCATCGGGTCACAAGGCCACCGAGACCACCATCCATGAGTTTGTCTTAGCACTGCACCTTTCAATGGTTAACCTCGTTCCGATTACGCTAACCATCGGGTCACCGAAACCACCAGACAATTGGGCCCCCAAGACTTTAACTTTGCACCTTCAATTGTTTTCCCCGGTCTGGTCCTACCGACCACTGAGCACCGGTACTAATCTATACATACATCCTCACACCGTCATCTATCTGTTCCATTTTAACCGACCCACTAGTCACCGAAACTTAAAGGCCACTATGGCACTCTAAAGATTGGTCTTTTGCAAGAAACTAGGGTCAGTTCAACTTACCTTTATCTCTTTACGTAGACCATGTTTTGTTGATTTGATTTCAATCATTGATCTATGATGATCAACAATCAGATACTCACCTCATCATCTGATCCCTGATTTCTCGATAACACATTCTCACTTACATGAGCTCTATCTTCACTTGGTGCATTCTCACTTGCTTCTGCTACGATTCTCCATCCTTCGGTTTGATTCATGGCCTTCAAAAAATCCCGACTATCACCACTGCATCATCAAGTATCTGGTCATCATAAGACCCCATGAAGTTCATAGGAACTTCGTTCCTCACTTCTCCTTGCTCTCATTCTTCTAGTAGAGATCGCCTCATCCAATTTCCAATTGCACAAGCTATTCCTCATCCAAATATGGCCCAAAGTCATTAGGGTTGATTTTTCATGCACAATCATCTAGTCTTCTTTTCTGATTCATTATTACATGGTTATAAACACAAAATCCTTATTGACTCATTCTACATAAAGGAATTAACTTAGAATTCAAATACACAATTCTTGGAGGAATGTAAGCAACTTGGTACATTAATTATGCAAATCTAGGAATTATCTCTCTATCCTTCTCTTGGTCTGATTTCACATTCTGTTTGGCCACCCTGTTCATGCCCGTAGGCTTACATATTTATGTGGAAGATAAACTTCCAGACCACAAAAACAGATCCCTAAAATCTTGTAACTAATTACAACAATATCACTCCTTTATAAACTATCTTGATGCACTCTCTATTTTAGATTACATACATTCGAGGATCAATAATATAAAATCCTCCATACTTAGGAAAATCCACTCTAACCCAACTAATTGTTTTACATGGGAATTAGGGAAACAAACCCTATCCTTATAGAATCTAATTACAAACATAGAGAAACACAATTAATTCATTAAGTGAATCCACTCCCTTTGGTAAATTTCAAGACCCCCCAGGCCTGCCCAAAATGGTTTGTTATGATGGGAGTATGATCCTACATCAGACTCCCAGGGTACACAAGTTTTCGTCATCTCTTGGTCATGGTCTTCAATTTACTTCATTCTGCCCGGATCCCATACTTGTTTTTGTTGTTACTCATTTACCTTGTTGTCCTGCTGCTGTATCGTTGCTGTCTTCAGTCTTCCAGGATCCCAAATTTTAACTTTTTGTTCAATATCCTTGATTTTAAAAATACTTTTAGTAAGTTGTGCTTTGCGATTGATTTTGTCTTCCTTGGATTGTATCTCCACTTGAGAATCTTCCTCAAGCATACCAATAAACTTTCTACTTCAAATTCCAGCTCTATGTTTTGTTGGTGCATCCAACTAATATTCATTTGTTGCTTCAGTTCCTCATATAAAATTTGTATGGCTTCTACCATCACATTTTCCTTAGATTCTCCACTCCAAAGTTCTACCATAGCATGTCTTCTGTTGTCCTCAATTTCCTGAGGATACTCATATCCTTCCACATTGGTCTTCCTTTCCTAAGACATTATCTCAACAATGCCCTATGTGAGAATTATAAGAAATCTCTCCCATTTTCCTTCAAACATGTCTTCACAAACCTCTAAGGCACCTAGTTTCCTTACCCATTCCTCTTTCTTCTTTGTGGAAGACAATCTACTTGCATCTTTTTCTACACCAACACAAAACACAAACAAACTCTAGAAAATAACTTGTTTTTCACACTGTAGAGGCTCCTTTCCAACCATAAGAATGACTATCAATACATCTCATTGTCCTCC
>ML777576.1:145043-209295 GCA_009831015.1 Picea engelmannii
ATATTGATTGATTATTCTTCAGCATAGTGATATCTTCCACAGTGATGAGTATTGAACGCATGATTGATTCCTGTAGGATTTGAAGCGTGAATTAGAATAGCTCTGTTTCCAGTTTCCAATTTGAACGAAGATTACAGTGAACGTGAGCTTGAATATACTTTGTTTTGGGTAGGATAGTTAGTCACTTTGCTTTGTTAGATAAGTTAGGCTACTTTGCTCTGTTAGGTTCGTTAGATTGCAATTGAACTAGAGGAAGCTTCCGGTACCAGTAGGGTAAGTAGGATATTTCTCTGTTTTCCTGTGGACATATTTAGATTCATTTATAATGTTCAGATTAAATGCATTTTAGGAAACACTCTTTCTGTCGTGGCTTTAATATAAATGGTGATGATAGATGATTAAAAGTAGTGGTGGAATAATCTTGTGAAATCACACTTCTGAATGGAAATAGAAGCACCAACATTTAAGCATAGGACTGTTTTCTGTTGATGACTTAAATAGGAAATGCTAAGTTTCAAGATAGTCATTAAGATTCAAGTTCTCAGAGTGAGTTTGTGTTTTCTTCTAAGGATAGCATTCAGATAGATATTAGAGCCTTACCCGCACATACAGTGTAGCAACTCAAAGTTTACCAACCCTGGTTTGACAATTTAGTGTTTCAGGTCATTTAAATCTTCAATTTAGCAGCCTGACACCAAGGTCTTTTATTTCAAATTCCGAGGCAAGTCTCTTTTTACATTCAGTGATGAGCTTTTCTTCTCCAGTTAAGAATAAGTCATCCACATATTGCAGTAAGATTATTGGCTCATTGTTCATGATTTTGAAGTAGAGATTAGAGTCAGATTTACTCTTGGTAAAGCCTAATCTCGTCAAGAAACTGTCTATATGGCCATACCAAGCTCTAGGAGCTTTCTTCAATCCGTATAAGGATTTATTCAATTTGCAGACATGAGACTTCTTGTCTTCAACCTCAAATCCTTGAGGTTTCTCTATATACACTTCCTCTTCGATAACACCATTTAGGAAAGATGTCTTCACGCCCATCTAATGAAACTTCCACTTCATCTTAGCTGCAAGAGCTATGATGGTTCTGATTGAAGTGTATCTGGCCACATGAGCGAATGCCTCTTCATAGTCAATGCCTTCCTTCTGGGAAAATCCATGACCGACAAATATTTCTTTATATTTCTCAATACTTCCATCAACAACATATTTTATTTTGAAGATCCATCTGGAGGATACCACATATTTATTCTTCGGTCTGGGAACTATTTCCCATACTTCATTCTGCATTATGGATTGGTATTCCTCTGTCATGGCATTTGCCCATTCTTTCCTATGAATGGCTTCTTCAAAGCAGGTAGGCTCCTCTTTTAGGAGATCACACATCAAATCCGTATAACTGGAGAATGGCGTTGGTCTTTTCACCTGTCTCGTAGTTCCTTGGGGAACACCGTACTTCTCTCCATCTTGAATAATCTCTCTAGACCAAGTTGGCTTTCTTTTATGGAGGATCGTCATCTGAGGAGGTTCTTGCACTTCTACTATATCATGTTCTTCTAGAAGTTCCTCGTTAGGGGAAGTTGCGACTTCCCTCACTGGTTCTACAGCTTTGGGAACCTCCCTCATTGCAGTATTGGGGATTACGGGTTCCTCTTCATATACCTCTTCAAGCTGGCATAGTTTAGATTTCTTGAGTGATATATCTTCATCAAAGGTCACATTCCTGCTGATCTCAATATGATGTTGACCTAGTAGATAGATTCTGAAGGTCTTGGAGACCTCACAGTATCCCACAAATATTCCCTTCTTTCTTGAAGGGTCCAACTTGTTTCTCTTTTCTATGAATAAACACTGGACAACCAAATATTTTTAGATGGCTTACCTCTAGCTTCTTTCTGGTGAAAATCTCTTTCGGTGTCTTGAGCCCAAGTGCACTATGGGACAATTGGTTCTGCACATAAACAACTGCCATTGCTGTTTCTGCCCATAAGCACATAGGAAGATCTTGATCATGGATCATAGTCTTCACATCTTCCAGTATGGTTCTATTCTTTCATTCAACTACACCATTTTGTTGAGGATTATTGGGAGTAGTGAGTTCCCTCTTGATCCCAACATCTTTGCAGAAGTTCACAAATGCTTTTGAGGTATATTCTCCTCCATTATCTGACCTGAGTATCTTAATCTTCTTTTCAGAAAGGTTCTCTATCAAGGCTTTGAATTCCTTGAACTTACTGAACACTTCATCTTTAGATTTCAAGAAATATATCCAGGTTTTACGAGAGTAATCATCAATGAATGATACATAATATACATACCCGCTAATGGAGGATGATGGCATTGGGCGACATACATATGAATGGATGAGTTCTAGGACTCCTTCTGACTTGTTGTCCCTCTTAGGAAACAGGTTCTTGATATTCTTCCCTTGTGCACATCCATTGCATATGCCTTTATGGTCACCTTTGAGTTATGGTAAACCTGTGACTGATTTGCATATGTATGGTAGTGCCTTGTAGTTGATGTGGGATAACCTTTTGTGCCAAAGCTCACATGAGTTTTCAATGGTGTGGGTCATGGTAGCCTCTAAGTGACCCTTTAGTTTATACAAGCCATTTTCTTCATTTCCAATGATGATTGTTTCATTTAGGGTTTCTCCTTTAGCCCACATAAGAACTTCTCCATCTATAAAGGAAACTCTGAAGCCTTTCTTCTCTAAAGCTGAAATGGAGAGTAGGTTTTTCTTTAAGCCCGATACATATAGTACGTCCTTCTTTTTTAGTGAATTCCCTGAATTCAGTTTATGGTTTGATTCTCCCACTCCCTTGATGGGATATTGGTAATCATCTCCAAGTGTCACTTTCTGAGAAAACTTATTTTCTAAGATACAAGAGAGAATGTTTCTTTGTCTCGTCATGTGCTTGGATGCACCACTATCAATGAGCCAAGTGTCCTCTCCAGGTGTTACATATCCCGAGAGGGTCGAGATCAAGACATGGTCTTTGATCTGCTCTCTTATCATCTTTGCGGGTGGCTCTTCATCTTTGACTACATGGGCATGGAGCCTCTTATGTTTTCTCTTGTATTCTTCTCATCTGGTTGGACAAAACTTTGCAATGTGTCCCATCTTGTCACAATGATAGCATTGTACAGATGAATAGTCTATTTCCTTTCATTGTCCTCTCTTCTGAAATCTCCTTGGATGAGATTCTTTATGATTGAATTTATTTGATTGTTGAGGCTCTTTATGAGTCTCCTTTTGGAAGTAGGGTTTCTTCCTTCCTCCTTTGGTATGAGTAGCTAGGGCTTTATCATCATCCTTAGCTAGTAATGCTTCACGATTCGCTACTCTTGTTTCTTCTTGGATGCATTCTTCCCATAGATAGTCAAACTTTAGTTTCTCCTTTCTGGCACATATCGTCTGGATGAAAGCATCCCAAGGTCTTGTGAGACCATTTAGGGCCGTCATTATGAGTTCATCTTTGTCTATGGTATCTCCAATAGCTTCTATCTATTCTTTGAATTATGAGATTCTGGAGAAGTATTCCTGAATCATTTCTCCTTTCTGCATCCTTGTATTCTTTAGTTGAGTTCTAAGATTCATCTTCTGGTTTATGTTCTTTCCTTCATATAGTCTGGTCAAGGAATCAAACATTTATTTTGGATACTTCTTGGATGACACATAGGGAATCAGGTGGTCTTTGATTGAATCTGCAATGATTCTTTTGGCCCTTATTGTGTCCTTTTGATGCTTTGCTTTTCTGCAGCATCGTCGAGTTCCGGTACTTCTTCTTTGACGAATCTTGCTAGGTAATTATCTTCAAGAATGAGGCCAATCCTATATTTCCAGGCACAAAAGTTTTCCACTCCTTATAACTTGTCAACAAGCTTAACTCTTGCAGACATCTTTACCTGGAGCTAGGAAAATGACCGAAAAATGAAAGTGCTCAAAATAAAAAACTGAACTTACCAGGAGGTGCGCTTGGATAAGGCGAGTAGCCTGGTGTGTCTGGATTTGAGAAAATCCAACTTTTTCTCCTTCAAATTTGATTTGTGGATTTCTGGACTGGTGCTTCTGGTACCTCTGGTACTCTGGTACTTCTGGTACTTCTGGTACACTGGTTTTCTGGTACTTCTTGTACTTTGTGAAACTAGGGTTTCACTCTCCGAGAGATCCAGCCACTAAAAAGGTGCGTTGAGAGTGCCAAACTGATACTTAGGAGAGGGCACACTTTTCTATATGATTTTGGGGCTGAAAAGATTCACCATAAAAAAGCCCTAATTTCCATGTACGGTAATAGTGACTCTTTTCACTTGTGAAAGATGCTTCCTTCAGCTTGGCTCTGGAACCATGTTAATGTTTAATCCATTATTATGGATGTTTGCATTTCATTAGATAACAATAGCATAATCCAAGATCACTAAGAAATACACAATCATAAGAGACACAACATTTATCCTGGGAAACCCAACAAGAAAACCCAGCAAAAACTTCCTTAATATAGATAGCCAATACAATGCCAAGAGATCTCTTAAACTAATACATAAAGTCCTCTCCCAGATATGCGCCACTCTTTCTCTCCTTCTCCGGTAGCAGATCTGAACTTGTCTCTCAAAAATGAGCAAGTGAGTTGTGTCTAAGTGAGGCACTAGGCTCATTATTTATACAAGTCTGGCACGTGTGAAGTGTCTCTTCACTGGTAGGGCCGACTTCTCAAACTGGGTGGGTAAACCCACCTTTATTATATTTCTGGACCTCTTTAATATCTGTTGGGGCCGACTTCTTATTATGCCTATTACAATTGTCTTTTGACCAATCCGCAAAAGGGGATTTGGTCCTATTACAATAATCGACATGATCAATCCACAATGGGGATTGATCCTATGAATAATATATCAATAATAATAAGAATACTCTTTGTAGTTACATTATTTCAATAGTGGTATCATATCCTGACTAGGGGGTGGGGTCCACTATGGATTGACTAAATTTGGGTGGAAATCACTTGCTTAGTTGGTTGTTGGTCTGCAATTTTCAAAATATAAGTTACAATTTATATTCATGAATTTATATGTGTTAAAAAACCCTGTTTTTGTAAATGGTTGATTTTTGTTCAATAACATGTATGATTCTACTGATTATTGTTCCTAATTATATCAGTGAAACATAAATATGTAGACTCGATTTTTATCTTGAATCAAACCATAGAATTTCTTTGGAAATCAAGCACAAATCTAATGTCATTGTTTTGAGAATTGAATACTAGTTTCATTGTACATTTGATATTACATCACATACAATTGTATGTGTAAGAGTTCACCACAATTTGATGGTTTATATGTTCATAAATCCACCTATATTTTGTTTCACATGATACTTAACTCACCATATCTTTAGCACTGGTAATAAAAGTATGCTACTCTGTTGAATGGTCGTATATTTATTTTGAATTTCCATAATTACTGATAACTACTGCTCTATGTAGCTTTGTTTTATATTAATTTTAGTTGAAAGAAGAGTGCAAGCCATGCCCCTTGATGAGTCTGTCAGGAACAATTGAAACTTATTTTGGATAATACAATTATGTATGCATTGGAAGCTTAAACACCTATAGTAACTTCTCTTATATCATGCCTTTAATGGTTGACCTCTATACATTTCTCTTTGGGTTAGGGAATTCCACTTGTTTGGGGATTTCAATATGCTGGTGATATCCTTGTAAGACAAGTCTGTTGTAATTTGAGAGAATGTAACATAGCCATGATACTAGGGTGGTATACTCTACCTTTCTTACTTCAGTGATCACCCAAATACTAAAGGAAATCAACTACAACAATTCCACCTTAAACAACAAATGAGACGTATATGTCCTTTTTAAAGCTCAGATATATGATTAAGAAAATACTACACCTTACAAAAATGTGTTGAATATCACAGTTGGAAGAAAACCTAAAACATTCGATTCCTTTCTTTGTTAAGATAAAATATTAGATTCAATTTTGGGTGTGTGGATAAGATGTCAATGGCATCAATATTAATATCATTATATAAATATGCTTCGTCTCCAAAATTCAAGGACAATGGTCCAACCAATCATGTAGTATGTATCATGATTATTTATGTATTATGTGTTGAAAGATCCCTCCAAAATATTCGTAGGGTTTTCATTTTATCTCTTTCTGTAGTGTGCCAACTTGCAAGCATTTACTTCTATGTTATATATTGAAAGGGACTTCATAAATTTTCAGAGAACCCAATAGTGCTTGCTGGAATTCAATTCAATTTTCCCCATTGTTACCACATTTTTTTTGGGTTTCTTAGAAGTTGTTTTAATGCTTGGTTGGTAATTTTTTCACGCCGATCACTGCCAACAATATTTTGTGACAATATATATTAAAAATATGCTCCATACCATTTCAATCACTACCATATTGTAGGCCAAGTATAGTAATGATTGGGCCTATTTGTTGGGAAATACCTTTTTTATGTGTTTCATGTTATTTTCTTGAAAAATGTGTTGTCTGAACTCTCGACCCTTTGGATTCTATTCCAAAAGTAAATGAATAATGTTCCATGGTAATAGGTTTTCATACCATTGATGATCAATTTATCATTTTTCATACTCCTTTTCTCAACATACTTCAAGAAACTAACTCAAGCATCTCAATTTATGCAATAAAAAACCCTTGGTGATTATAACCACCTCATTAAGACTTGGTTTCCTTCTTTCTTTTCATTACTAAAGTAGTCAATTCTGAGATCAAAACTTATCAAATAAATATGCCATTCTAGCAAATAATAGTTTTTGCATCAATTAGATTGCAATCATGTTAAAATTTAAACTGTAATATTTATTTTTGCTTGTATTATTCATTGAAAATTACATGCTTAGATAGCATACATTTAACACAAAATGGTTGGTCTCTCAGGAAAGGGGATCTAGTAAACTCAGGAATTGGAATTAAATTCTAGTCTAAAATTTGTTGACATAGGTACCTGGTCAAAATTATAAAGTAAGTTTCATCCTAACTCTATGTAAGAGGGAAGTGGGTCCAAAATCTAATGCCAAATGGTGGCATACTTGAGAGGGGACTAGAAGTCCCTATACACTTGGGAAAATAAGCATGAGCTTACCCCTTGGGCCCATTTACACAAGCGAGTAGATCAACAGGTGAATATTATGGAATTGTTTGACAAATATTCATTGTTTTACAACCTAACCTCAACTAGTGTGATAGGAAAGATGGAGTAACTAAAGGCTCTTTCTCATATTTTGGACATAAGTGACTATGGCTTAGTTTTGGTTTTATTCTTTCTCAATTTCATTGTCCTTCCTAAAAATTTACCTTAGTGATGCTAAAGAAACATGACAAGCTAGAGTTGGTGTAACATCCCCCAACCCAATTGAGCAACATTACGGTGCATAATACTCTTAAAATTAAAAAAATTACAACTAATTCAATTTTTCGTAGCTTTCGGGTATGATTTACGTTCTTATTTAACTATTGTCTATTACCATAAATTAGATGCATCTACAACATGCTAAAATAGACATGAAATGTAGCTAATAAACCAACATAACAACATATAAATTCTTCTAAAATACACAGTGTTCATGCACAACAATTTTACTCATAAATACAAGTCAGAAAACATACGAAACACTTATCTTTCAAATTAGTTGTGAAACCAACTGCTTGGGAAAAATGTTCCACCCAACCATAGACCTGTTGCTTCAAATCTCAACAAGTCACCCCCGAGCTGGGGCTAGCAATCCACAAAAGAGGGTGGTCTCTCATTGTCCTCTCACAACTCAAAAATCCCACAAACCACTCATATTCTCTTACAACTATCCTTATTTTACACTAGCTCTCTTCCCCTTGACTTGCCCAACCCAAGGAATGTACCCCTTCAATGATCTCAGTCTCTCAAGCATACCATTCATTTATGAGGGTCTCTCTGGCACATGTAACCAATAATCTCTCAGCTGGGAACTCAAGGGAACTTGTTGCTAGGAAAAAATACTAGCAAACAACAATAAACACTTGTTTTTACAGTGAAACTCACACATTATTTCACTCTTTAGGATGGACAACGTGGCTCTTCAATATTCAGCTCCAAAACACGCCAAAAACACTCCATCGTTCTCTAGAATTTTCCCTCCATGGATGCTCCAGCTCCAAGCTCTCTTTCTTTCTCTCTACTTGTTGTTCATGCCCAAAAACGTATTGTGTAAAATTGTTGTAGCTACCCATACAAATTTACTCTCTTTGGCTTACTTCATTGACTCACACACTTCCCCAAGTTGATTATACTCAACCCCCATTCTCCCAATAACTATGGGATGTGACTTATCACATTCACCCTCTTACATGCATTCAATGATTGGATTTGGGAACACTCAATTAGAAACTAGAATTCAATACACAGTCATAATAAAATTCAGGAATGTTGTAATGTACCCAACCCCTAGCTGGGTCACACAACTACTAAAACGACCCCATAAAATTTCAAACACCAAATCTAAATGCAGAAAATAACACACAACATGAAATAAAAATTCATTCAACTATCTGTGCTCAATAAAAACGTAAATACAATTTCTCAACTGTGCATAGAACAACTAAATAACATACAACAACATTCAACAATATAAAAATGTATTTAAATGCACCATTCCTCTCACAACAAACAACATTGACCAAGCTAACTCAGAGTAGATGCACAACAAACACACACACACACACACACACACATCAACAATGAACACAATTAAACACATCAGATACGAACACTTATCTTATGTAAACATGCAACCCGTTGCAGAGGACAAATGTTCTCCCAATCATAACCTTGTTGTTCCATTTCTCAACAGCAAGAAACCACCAAGCCGAGGCTATGAATCCACAAGAGACAGAGCTTCCTAAGGTTGACTAATGTCTCCCTTTCAAAAATTAAACTCTTAGATAAATCTAGCCCACCAACAAACTTGCTCACAGTCCCTCAGGCCTTTCCACTCCCCTCCAGTGCTTCCAACACAAGTTGGACAATAATTTTACTTGCTGGGACTTAAGGAATTCTACAAATTCAACACAAATTTGCCCAACAACCAAAACACATGCTTCTTGGATGAATTTTGAACAACTCGTAGCTCCCAGGAACATGACCTATTTCTCCAGGAAATTACAGCTCCAAACAACAACCAAACATTTCCACAACAACTGCCTACAAGCTCCCACACTCAGAACTCCATTGTTGACTAGAAATTCCATGTAAAAACAACTCTCTATGCAAAAACATGAATGTGCAAAATCTGTTCCCCTACCAATACACATTTCCTCCCTTTCTCTTGCTTGCTTGAATTTCACTCTTCCCCAAGCTGATTGCACTCAACCCCCATGCTCTCAATAACTATGGGAAGTGACTCTCACACCAATCCTCTTACATGAATTCAATGATGGGGCTCTAGAACACTCAACAACTAATGGAAGGTTTATGGCAAGGATAGTTTAGAGATAAAATAGGAAATGGGTTTTGGTTTAATAAATATGGGTAACTTCCCACCCATTGTACCCCCACCCTCTCTTGTGGATACTTATCCCCCAATATCTGTTCATGTCCGTTTGCAACTAGTAATACATTTTATCCATTATATTTCAATTTACATCATTTACATATTGGATCTCGACCATACGTCACATTTACAATATACATCGTTTGGTTCTTGGTCACATACTATATTTACAATACACATCACTATTTTGGGGTTTGATAACAGGGATGTTACATTCCCCTCCCCTTACAAACTGCATTGTCCTGAGTGCATATAACCATACAATTTACACATTGACATATAAAAACATTACATCAAATTAATACTTGAGAATTACAAAAATTAATGACTCACACAACAATTCCAACCAACAACTCCCTTTTCCCCTCAACCCCTCATTGGTTGAACAAGAATCTTAGAGTTGTGGCTCCAGGAACTTCAACTACCAAGATGGACTCTTCATTCACTTATGTACAAATGCACATTCAATTTTCTTCAAAATTTGCAAAACATTGTGGGTATGCTTCCTGCATGGATTCTTCGTGCTCCCATGTAACATCTCCAGTACCATAATAGGTCCATTGAACCTTTACCAAGTCGATGGATTTTTCCTCGATAAATTTGAATTTCCAATCCAGGATGGGACCGGTTCTAGCCAGAAATCCCCTTTGTGTTCCACTTGGATCACATTCCAATCAAACACATGATTAAGATCAGGTACATACTTTTTTAATAAAGACACATGGAACATGTTATGAAGTCTCATGGATGCAAGTACTACTAGCATGTATAAAACTGGTTCTATCTTTTCTAAGACCACAAAAGGTCCACAATATCTCACTGCCAACTTTGGGAAAATTCCCAATTTCAACGAGATTCTCTTGGCTTTAAATTTTAAAACCACATGCTCTCCCACTTTGAATTTTCTATTTGTTCTCTTTCTATCATCATAGCTCTTCTGTCGGTCTTGTGTAAATTTTAAATTATGCCTAATTTTCACCATTTGTTCTTCCATTTCCTTTAACAACTCTGGCCCAATCACAACTCGGTTTGTTGGGTTATCCCAACTTACTGGTGTGTTACATTTTATTCCATACAAGGCTTCAAACGAGTTCATTTTCAATGATTCATAATACCCATTGTTGTATGCAAAATCAACTAAATGGATATAGTCCTCCCACTTAGAAGGATTTTCCATTACATACATTCTCAAGATATCTTCAATTATTTGATTAATTATTTCTGTCTGCCCATTTGACTCTAGATGATAGGTTGTGCTAAAATTTAAATTTGTCCCAAATCACTTAAACCCCCCCCCCCAAAAAAAAATTGGAAGTGAACTTGGGATCTCGATCCGAGACTATGACCTTAGACACACCATATAGCCTAGCAATTTATCTCATGTAAATTTCTGCAATATTGGCTACCTTATGAGGTACTTTTACTAGAATGAAATGTGAAACCTTTGTGAGCTTGTCCACCACTACCATGATGGAATCATGTTTCCTTGCTATCGTGGGAAATTTAGTAATGAAATCGATAGTAACAACTTCCCATTTCCATTTAAGAATGGGAAATGGATGCAACAATCCTGCTGGAAGTCTATGTTCAGCCTTTACCTTCTGACATTTCATGCATCTAGCTAAATAATCAGTGACATCTTTCTTCATACCAGGCCAAAAATATTGGCCTCTTACAACTATAATAGTTTTCTGATATCGTGGATGTCCAACATATGGGACATTATGCATCTCCTTTAAGACTAAATTTCTCAATTTTTGAGAATTGGGAACATAGAATCGGTTCTGGAATAAGAGGATTCTATTCTCTTCCAACTTGTAATCCTTATATTAATGTTGTATATCGTTATGTTGTAGGATTTCTTTAACTTGAACATAATGTTGATATGCAATTACAACCTCTAGAATTCTATCTTTTAAATTTTTCATGTACATACTAATGGTTGTAGCATGTATTTTATGCACCCTTCTACTGAGTGCATCGACCACCTTGTTCTATTTTTCCTTTATGTGCTTGATATCAAGGTTAATCACTAATAAATTCTATCCATCTAGTTTGTCTAGCATTTAGTGTTGGTTGTTCAAACAAATATTTCAGACCACTATGGTCTGTCCTTTTCAAATTTTATTCCTATGAGGTAATGCCTCCACATCCTTAAGACATGTACTATAGTTGATAACTCTAAGTCATGTGTGGCATAATTGATTTCATGTTTGTTATCAAACAAATCGGTAAGTGTGGACACAAACATATCTCCCTAGTTTCACCCCGAAACTAGAACAAAACAATACATAATATAAAACTTTCCCTAAGTTTTAATTGTCAAGCATACTAACTAACAATAGATAAATGACATACCTTTTAAATGCCTCTTGTCCTCTCTAGTGTCATCCTCTCTCCATTCCAGGGCTTATAGGATGTTGAACCTATAAAAAGACATAATCCAACGAAGTGAAAGCAACAATGTATACTTAACAAACCCTATTATATATGTGATCAATGACTCATACAATAAAATAAGAACAATTTTATGGGAAATAAATACATTATTGTATTAGAAATATGAAAAGGAGAATACAACCGATGCCTTGTTGTTGTAGGGTCTCTTCCAACAGTTCCTTGCTTCCCACACACTTCTGCTCAACAGATTTTGAGACTGTAGATCTGACAACTACTTATGATCTCAACTTGACAAAGAGAAACTCAAAGCCACCATAGGCCCAAACACTCCATATTAATTAGCTATAGTTGAAGATAATCCAAACTCTTGACTAGAATAATATCTTATTAGATGAATCTCAGTAACTAAGCTGAAGTTCCAAAAATTCTCTAACCATTCCCAAGATCACTTTCCCCATGAGAAATCCCCTCCTTTTATAATATGAAAAGGATAGGGTGAGGATGTTAGGATGATCCCACTAGAACAAGGATGTGACTCAGACCCAAACCGATCGAAGGCCACCTCACTCTCAAAGCTTCTATTTTAGAAGTGTCGAGAAGCTTCTCTTTTTCTTCGTATGGGCGATTGTCACAACCTTAACATTGAGCAAACTACGACATCGTCGCAGGATACTGTAGTGAAACTTGCGTCGATTCTATATCATCACACCCTTAACACTGAGAAAGGTGCGACGATCCTTCTTTACAAGGTTTTTTACAAAGGAAAAGATAATTTCATCTCTCTGGGAAATTTCATCTTCATTCTTCTTCTAGGATTAAGGCAATTGATCTTTCTAAAGACAAATGATAGGTGTACATTATTAACGGTCATAGGGGTGGAGAAAATAATTTGTAACAATGTTCCTTCAACTTTTTGGACTCATAACAAATTACATGTCCATTTTGCATAAGGACTCCACCGATCCCTTCCTTGCATGCATCTGTGCACACAACACAATCCCCATATTATGATGGAAATATCGTGTTGGCATTGATGTCAACATGAATATAATAAGTACCATAGTGGAGTATGACATGGAACTACAGTAAAAGCTACATGAATACTGAGTTAGAAGAACACAGTGGAATACTAGAATACAGGGGATCGCCTAGTTGAGTGCTTTAAAAGAATGAAAGAATGAAAATAAAAGAATGAGACAATTTCAATTACTAGTTGTCCCAGTGACTGTATATTCTGTTGAAACTGGATCGTGACGAACAGAATGAATACTGGCGAGTCACCCTCTTGAATACTTTCTCGTGCACTATCATTTCAGAGTGTAGTTGGAGGGAATTTTTTTGATGAAACACCGAGAAACCTTGAGTCTTTCAGATCAACATGATAGTTGATATTTCGTTAAAATTTTTGGTCATCATTTTTTCTAGGCCGAAGTTGGACGACCTTTCAAACCCAAACAATTTCCAGTAGCCGCCAATGTTTAGATCCACTCAGACAATCAATTGTTAAATAATTTTTCATTCATTTCAAAGGTTAGTAAGTGATCAAATATATGTCAAAGGTTAGTAAGTGATTAAATATAAATGTGACCTTGGTATCACTTTAATAAATACAAACATGAGAAAGTTAAGTGGAAATGGATTTTACTCAAAAGTGGAAATGAAAGTGGACTAGACATAAATATGACTTTAATAAATAACAAAAGTTGAAAATTTAGGTGGAAGTGGAGTTTACCTAAAAGAGGAGTAAATATGAAAGTGAAATAAATAAAAAGGTAAAAGTGAAATTGGATTAAAGAAAAAGGTAAAAGTGAAAGTGGAGTTAAAGAAAAAGGGAAAAAGTGAAAGAGCACATGGTATTTGCAAACCATGGTAGTATTTAGCTATGGTAAGGTAAAAAGTGAATTAAATCATGATAGTCAAAATCTATTGACTTAATTGAAAACGTGACTAAATGATCTAAAATACACAATGGTTCATTGACATTGTATTAATTAAAAAAGTATGATTGATATCTTATATTGAAAAGGAAAATACTTATAATGAAGAGATGCATTCTTATATTGAAGAGGTGAAATTGTTCAGTTGTACATGACCATTGGAAGACTATATAAATGGGAAATTATTGTTGAAAGAGGGTGTGTCTCTATGCTTGAAATATGAAGATCAATAACAGAGTCAGAGGCCAAGAAAGTAAATGAATATATGTAGCAGAATCCAAAGAAGATTATGAAGATTTGAAGATTGAAGTACTTATCATAAAAAGGGAGGTTGGGTGGTGCTATGGAAGGTTGGATCCTGCAAGGGAGGTTGGGTGGTGCTATGGAAGGTTGGATCCTGCAAGGGAGGTTGTAGCTTGCTTCCAGTTGAAGCTGATAAACCAAGGTGTTGCATCATATTTTCAATTATAGATGAAGAAACTAGGGAGTTGGTGCTTCCCTCCAGTCGGTGTTGGTAAAATATAGGGGGTTGCAACCTCCTTCTAGTTTCTGCTACTAAAACAGGGAATTGGTGTTTCCTTTGATTTAGAGCTCATAAATTAAATGTAATATTTATTGAAAATAAGAAGAACATTCGTGAATTTGGCTTTTCCACTTTTAAATTCTGTGTACTGTACTTTTTTGTCGATCATTTGTTTTGATTTGATAAAATTAATAATTAAGTGGTTTTAAATTGTTGAAAAAGGATAATACTGATTCGCCCCCCTCTTAGTATTTAAAAATATTCCAACAACATCTGGAGCTACAACTTTCAAAATAGGTGCATTGGTTAACAAATCCTTTAAGCAATGGAAATTTTCTTCACATTTAGCATTCCATTCAAACTTTACTCCTTTATTTTACAAATATGTTATTAGGTGTGCAATTTTGGAGAATTCACAATGGATCTCCTATAGTGACCAGATAGACCCATAAATGATCTAACTTCTAAAATATTTGTTGGTGCTCGCCAACTCTTGATTTCTTAAATATTTTCTTGATCCACTACTATGCCCTCTTCTAAAACAATGTGACCCAAATAATGGATCTGCTTTTCATAGAAAGTGCATTTACTTAATTTGGCATACGATTGGTGTTGTCTCATCACTTGTAGCACCATCCTTAAATGTCGTTCATGCTCTTCTTCTAACCCGTAATAGATAATAATATCATCCAATAATACAATTACAAACTTATCCAAGAAATATCTGAACAACCCATTCATCAGACACATAAATGTAGTCAATGCATTTTTCAATCCAAAAGGCACCACCACAAATTCATAGTATCCATACCTTGTCCTAAAGGTTGTTTTTCTATTCTTTTCTTCTTTGATTCTCACTTGATGATAGCTTGACCTCAAGTCAATCTTGGAGAATATCTTTGCTCCTTTCAACTGATAAAAAAGATCAGCAATCCTCGAAAAAGGATATTTATTCTTGACAAAAAGAACCGGGGCACCCGAAGGATAAACACTTGGGCATATGCACACTTTCTTTGAAAAATCTTATAACTTCATTTGCAATTATTTTAGCTCCAAAGTACTCATTTTGTAGGGATTCTTAAACACTGGGGAAGCTCCAAGAATTAAGTTGATAGAAAGATTTATATCCCTCTTCAATGTCAATCCTGACAACTCCTCAAATACATGTTCGAACTCCTTCAAAACTAGATAATATTCAAGACTTGACTCTTTATCCTTCATGGGATCATCCATGTGGGTTGCATATGTCTGGAACCCTTTTCTAAAACTTATTTTCAACTGCAATGTTGAAATCTCTTAGAAAAATATAGTCCTTGGAATAACTTGCACCGTCCTTGAATTCCCTTACACATCAAGACATGTGAACACATTGTTATAACAATTTAAAACAACACGATGATTTTCTAGCCAATCCATCCCAATAAATTAGTGATAATACCCCAATGGTATGATGTTCAAATATTCCTTAGTGTTACTTCCATTCATATTTATAAGACATTCTTTAACAAGTTCATTAATTCTTCTCTTGGTTCCAGTGGCAAATTGAACTAACCAAGACTTTTCATGCTTACATTTATTCAGTTTAAATCTTTCAACTAACTTTAGATCTATATATCTATGACTAGCTCCAGAATCAATTAAAATAGCTATGGGATGATTATCAATCTTACCTTCCACTTCAATCATGCGGGATTGATAGTTTGCTTGTTTATTGTCCAAGGCTACATAGATCCTTGGCATGTTTTTTCCCACGTACTCTATCATCTCCTCTTGCTTGATACTATGCATGGTTCTCATCTTATCTCCTCGACGAATACAATATTTATACATGTGATCACCTTCACATCCCAAACACTTTACGGGTTACTATCTTGGCCTCTTTCCCAAGGAATCTATCATTTTTTGATCACCTTGGGCTGGATGCCCTTATGGATGTGCTTGAGAACTATTTATGATGAAAGGTGGCTTGAATCCTTTCTTCCTTCAATCCATCTTTATTTTCTTCTTATCATCCTAGGCCCTTTGGAAAATTGGCTTTCCTCTATTCTTCTCATAAGAATACTTGAACTTTCTTATGACTTCTTCTAAATTATTGGGCTCATCAAACTAAATTTTATCCTTGTAGAAGTATGGAAGTACGCTCATGAACCTCTGATTTTTTACCTTCTCATCTATGATGAAGCTCACATACCTGAGAAGTTCCAAGATTTTTCTCTCATATTCATCCATGGTCATGTTCCCAAGTTTGAGTTCAAATAACTCTTGCATCTTCTTGTCATAATATTGTTCTGAAAATTAATGCTACTAAAAATATTTCTTGAACCATTTCCAAGAAATTCTCTTCTCATCGAGGTGCTTAACCTACTTAAGCCAATCCCACCACATAGATGCCTTCCCTTGAAGGTGGTAGGATGCAATTCAGGCTTCTACATTTGATGAGTATTTATGCATTTGGAAATATTTCCTCATTCACAACAATCATGCTTCTGCATCTTCACCTTTCTTGTTTTCTCCATAGAATGTTGGTGGCTTGATTTTCCTCAATTCCCCTTGCAAGCTATTTGACCCATGTCTCCTTCTTTGATTCCTGACATGAGATATACTTGGGATGTTTGCTGACATTTATCATGCATATGTTTCCCTAGTTGAATATCCCAGGGAATGGTGATGTTGATGCCTGCTAATACTCCTTGATTTTCTATATCCTCCATGATTATCCCTCCTATAATGAGACCTAGACACCTCCACTTTCTTGGCACTAGCTTCTTTCCTTGTGCCCAAATCTTTGTTGACTTGATTCTGCAACATATTCTTGATTTGAAGTATATCTTCTTGAGCCTTCATGATCCTCTCATTGTCATCTCTATAGCTATGCACCTCTCTATGCAAGCTGCTCATAGTTACACGCTCCTGCATGTCTCTTCTTCCATTTGATTCTGTATCAACATTACCCATGCTGACATGCAGAACTATGTTTTCTTCTTCACGATTATAAGACCCTTGTGCATCATCCATGTCTCTAGTTATCATGTAGGAACTAAATATTTCTTTCTGTATCTAATTATGCAAGAATGTGCATGTAATAATTGTTGTTAGAATTAAGCATATTCCAAAATATTTATTAATTAGATTACACATCATTCTTCATTTCAAATCATGAAGAATATAAATTCACTATCCCAAAATCCCATTTCTTAAACACACTCTTCTTTGAAATAGCTCTTCAATGACTATATTCATGCCTCGTTCTGACTTATGAGTGGAAAGTTACAACACCCACATGCTACAATTTCCACTTTCTTACTGCTACAAAAATATCTTTATTACTTTATGTGAAATTTAGCTACCCAATTAAAAATTTTGGGTGGATAGATTCCTTCTCCTCCTCAATACCTTTCCAACAACTATTTTTTTTTTCAAATCTGAGCTTCAAGATGAAAGTTATGGTTTAGAGAAGTTTAGGTTGTTTTACCCAATTTATTTATGTATGCTACATGTGCCTTATTCATCTTCTTGCACATTTTCAGGTACCCATAATCCAATTTTGAATCCATCAATAGATTCTTTGGGTCACAATATTTCCATTGACTTCTCTTGTGCTCCAAATGGACTCCTGAGCATGTAGTTATGTCGTCCAGAAGTAACTTTGGTGCCAAAATTTTACCCTCATTGTTTTGGATGTAACTCCCTCATATGAGCTCTGTTTTGCGATCCGTTTAGCTCATTGGATAGCTCTTTTCGAGATATTTTATTTGAGCTACAAAGAAAAAGTTCACCTTGGTACACTCTACTCTTTTCGGTTTCAACTACCTAAAAATGTCATTTAGGGCCTCGAAATCGGCTCGCAAGTTCGTGACTTGTAAAAGCCCGAAAAATTATTAAAAATTCGACTATTTTACTACTATAACAACATTTGAAATATGAACCATTGATCTCAAATAATGTGGAACCTAAGTTTTTTATCCATGCTCCATTGACCATTGACGACTGACGTTCTCCTTTGGGCACGCACACCATTTTCCCTAAATTGCTGATCCGATTGTCAACCATCGACCCAACACCCCGACGATTGATTTGCACACTATTCTAAATCGATCGATTCGACTGTCAGCGATATTTGTTGGTGAATGGAACTCCTCATTGATTCGACTAATGCCCAACCATCAACCCATCGACAATCGACAATTCCTGACGACTGTAAAAAATACTTCCCCAAATCGACCAACCTAACCATTGGATCAACCAATTCTGTTGGCTGACGTGACATGACACGTGGATGTTGATGTGGCATGAAATTTCATCTTGAGGTGTCAACTTGGGTGATGTGGCATGACATGTCATCACCCTCCTTCCCCCCATTGGGCATCGGTTGATTCTCTAGGACAAACCAAACTCCTCGCTAAGTTGGCCAACACCCGACCATCATCCCGTCGACCATCGATGACTTTTGTTGCTTGTTTCGAAACACTTCGCCAAATCGGCCAATGCCTGACCACCAGCCCAATATCCATTGATGAGTTCCATCGATGATTTAAATACTTCACGAGATTTGGTTGACGCCAACCGTCGGCCTTTGACGGTCATAGATGTCCTTTGGCCCAACCAAAATGTTCTCCATTTCAGCGACCCAACCATCGACCATCAACGGTTTCACTTGGAAAATTTCCATACTTATAAATTTTTGACCAAAAACCCTGACGAATATAAGTCATCGATCTAATCCATTTCAAAAACCCCTGAAACGGATCCTAGTCATCGACTTGATCAACCTTTAAAAATGGCCGAACCTTATGGATTTTTAAAATTTATCATGATGAATATCAGTCATTGATCTCGAGGTCAGAAGCAATTTTGATCATCGATTTGCCAAACTATTTGTAACTCTATAGGCGACCATTAAAACTCTAATTTTGATATGAAACTTTACCTCTCTACTCCATTAACCCACTAAAACCGCCCAGACTCATTCGAACTCAGATTTTGCCCACAAATTTGGGGATTTCTCCCAAAATTCTCTGTTTTTCCCCAAATCTATCACAAAAAAATGCAATAGTGAATTTACTCAAATTCGCATTGGTTATTGGCCCATATGGGTTCAATGTTGAACTAGTGGCTTAGATTCCACTTTGTAATGTACCTATCCTTCAAATGGGTCACGTCAATACTAAAACAACCCCATAAATTTCCGATACCAAATATAAATGCAGAAAATAACACACAACATGAAATACAAATTCATTCAATTGCATGTGCTAAAAAAAAACATAAATACAATTTCTCAACTATACATAGCAACAACTAAGTAACATACAACATAATTCAACCATATAAACATGTATTTAAATGCACCATTATGCTCACAACAAGCAACATTAACCAAACTAACTCATAGTAGATGCACAATGAGCGCGCGCGCGCACACACACACACACACACACATATCATCATTTAACAAAATTAAACACAACATATAAGAACACTTATCTTATGTAAACATGCAACTCATTGCAGATGATGAACGTTCCTCCCAACCGTATCCTTGTTGTTCCATTTCCCAACAACAAGACACCCCCGAGCTGAGGCTATGAATCCATAAGAGACAGAGGTCCCTAAGGCTGGATAATATCCCCCTTTCAATAATTAAACTCTCAACTAATTCCATTCCACCAAAACACTTCCCCTCAACCTACACAACCCAAGGGATGGAATCCCCCTTCACAGCTCACAGTCCCTCAGGCCTTTCCACTCCCCTCCAAGGCTTCTAGCACAGGTTGGACATGAATTTTACTTGTTGGGACTTAAAAAATTCTACAACTTCAACATAAATTTACCCAACAACCAAAACACAGGCTTCTTGGACGAATTTCGAACAAGTCGTCACTCCTAGGCACACAACCTCTTTCTCCACAAAATTACATCTCCAAAAAACAACCAAACATGTCAAAAAAAACTTCCTACAACCTCCCACACTCATAACTCCATTGCTGGACATAAAATCCATGTACAAACAACTCTCTTTGAAAAAATGTGAATGTGCAAATTCTGGTCCGCTACCCATACAAATTTCCTCTCTTTCTCTTGCTTGCTTGACTTGCACTCTTCCTCAAGATGATTGTACTCAACCCCCATGCACTCAATAAATGGGAAGTGACTCTCACACCAACCCTCTTACATGAATTCAATGATTGGGCTCTATAACACTCAACAACTAATGGAAGGTTTATGGCAAGGATAATTTAGAGAAAAAATAGGAAATGGGTTTTGGTTTAATATATATGGGTAACTTTCCCCCCTTGGACCCCTACCCTCTCTTGTGGATACTTAGCCCCCAATCTTCGTTTGTGTTCGTCTGCCACTAGCGATACATTTCATTCATTATATTTCAATTTACATCGTTTACATATTGGCTCTCGACCATACATCACATTTACAATATACATCGCTCGGCTCTCGGACACATACTATATTTACAATAGACATTGCTAGTTTGGGGTTTGAAAATGAGGATGTTATAGATGTAGGTGAATTAATGGACATGGGCAGTTCCCACTTGGACCCCTCTAAGAAATTATCCCATACCCTCCCTTCTCTTGTGGATTAATTCATCCCCCATCTCTTTCCATGTCCCCTTAGCAGTTGAAATCAAATTTTATTATTAACATTCATAAATACAATTCACATATTACATCGCTTGGATGTATCCACATATCATATCTACATTAATCATTGATTAAATTGGGGATTATAGTGGGAATATTACATTCCCCCTCCCCTACAATTGTGTGATATCCTCAGTGCACACTATGCCAATATACATATATGAAAATTTACATCACGATACTTAGAAAATAAAATTCTATACTTTCACAACTCCGGCAACAGTTCCAACCACAATCTCTCATTCCTCTCAACTCACCGACCCAAGGAATGCACCGTTTGTTTATGAGGGATAATCCAAGGAATGTACCGATTGTTTGTCAATATTAACCCAAAGAATGAGCCATTCTTTTGTTAGGGTCCCCAACGTAGTTGAATAGGACTCTGAGATGTGGTTCCAAAACTCTAGCTACTCAAAATGGAGTCTTGCATTCTGTTTTCTTCAAAATTGTAAAAACTTTACGGGTATTGTTGTCCCATTTTTTCTTCATTCTCCCATGTAGCATCTTCAGGACTGTAGCAAGTCCATTGAAACTTTACCATCCCTATGGATTTTTCCCTGAGCACTTTGACTTTCTAGTTTAGGATGCGTACTTGTTCTACCTGGAAATCCCCTTCGTGCTCCACCTGGATCACATTCCAATCAATTATGTGGTTAGGGTCATGCACATATTTATTTAATAATGACACATGGAATGCATTATGCACTCTCATGGATGCAGGCAATGCTAGCATGTATGCATTTGGCCCTATCTTTTCTAATATTTCAAAAGGTCCACAATATATTGCTTCCAACTTTGGAAAACTCCCTAATCTTAGTGAAATTGTCTTTGTTTTAACTTTTAAGAACACATGTTCACCCACTTTGAAATATCTAAACACTCTATTCTTGTATACATAACTTTTCTTCCTATATTGGGCATTTTTTTAAATTATGCTTAATCTTTGTCATCTGCTCTTGCATTTCTTTTAACAAATATGGCCCAACAACAACTCTGTCTGTTGGATTATCCCAACTCACTAGAGTGTTACACTTTTTTCCATACAATGCTTCAAACAAATTCATTTTTAATGATGAATGATACCCATTATTGTAAGAAAATTCAACTAAATGAATATAATATTCCCACTTTGATGGATGATCCATCACATACATCCTAAGCATGTTCTCAATTACCCTATTATTCCTCTCTGTTTTCCCATTTGACTCTGGGTGATATGTTGTACTAAGATTTAAATTTGTCCCAAAGCCTTTAAACAAACCCTTTCAAAAATTTGAAGTAAACTTTGGATCTCTTTCTGAAACTATTTCCTTAGGCACTCCATGTATCCTGACAAATTATTTCATATAAATTTCTACAATATTTGTTTCCTTATGCGTTGTCTTCATTGGAATGAAATGCATTGACTTAGTCAATTTATCCACCACCACCATGATGGAATCATTCTGCTTCATTTTTTGGGTAGGTTTGTAATAAAATCAACCGTAACTACTTCCCACTTCCATTCTAGAATGGGTAATGGCTGTAACAACCCAGCTGGATGCCTATGCTTTTTGTTCATCTTCTGGCACTCTATATATTTGGCTATGTAATTAGCCACTTCCTTCTTCATTCTTGGTCAACAGTATTGGCTTCTTACCATTGCAATTGTCTTTTGATATCCTAGGTGTCCAACATATGACACATTGTGTATTTCCTTTAGCACTGCATTTTTTAGCTCATTGGAATTCAACACATACATTTTTCTTTTGTACATGAGAATTCCATCTTCTTTCAACTCATAAAAATTAAATATTTTTATTTTTATTTTTATTTTTATTTTTTTTTTGAAAATTTCTTTGTTGTAATGTTTCCTTTATTTTGAAATATTTTTTATCTGAATTTGCAACTTAAATAATTTTATCTTTCATATCATTCCTATACATGTTGATGGTTGCAACATGCACTTCACAAGCTCTCCTGCTAAGTGCATCAACCACTTGATTTTCCTTTCCCTCTATATGTTTAATTTCAAA
The DNA here is from genome assembly GCA_009831015.1 of Picea engelmannii. Taxonomy (NCBI): domain Eukaryota; kingdom Viridiplantae; phylum Streptophyta; class Pinopsida; order Pinales; family Pinaceae; genus Picea; species Picea engelmannii. The sequence goes on from ML777576.1 coordinate 168,156, forward strand.
GTCATATTCAATCAAAAATCCCAACCTTCTAGTTTGTTTAGCATTTAATGTTGGTTGTCCAAACAAGTTCTTTAGACAATAGTGGTTTGTCCTTAGTTAAAATTTCTTCTCCATAAGGTAATGCCTCCAGATTTTTAATGCATGTACAATTGTTGCTAACTCCAAGTCATGGGTAGCATAATTTCTCTCATGCTCTTTTAATTTTGTGGATTCATAGCATACCACATGATCCTTTTGACTTATAACTCCACCGAACCCTTCCTTGCATGCATTAGTGCACACAAAAAAATCTTCATCTGGATTTGCAATCTTCAATATTGGCGCACCTATCAAGATTTCCTTAAGTTGTTGAAAGATTTGTTCACACTTCGAAGTCCATTCAAATTTCACTCCTTTTGCAAAGAAGTGATTGGTCTTGCAATCTTTGAAAGAACTTTTATGAATATTCGGTAATAATTAGAAATACCCATGAAAGATATAACCTCTGTGACATTTCTTGGCATTGAACATCATCTAATGGCCTCTATCTTCTCGAGATCCACTGTTATTCCTTATGTTGAAATTCTATGCCCCAAGTAGTGAATCTCCTTTTGATAAATATGCACTTACTTAGCTTAGCATATGATTTATGCTCTCTTAAAAATTTCAACACCATTATCAATTTTTTCTCATGTTCCTCTTTTGACTTAGAGTATATGAGTATATCATCTAGGAACACAATTACAAACTTGTTCAGGTACTCCCTGAACACTCCATTCACAAGGGACATAAAAAAACATAGGGCATTTGATAGTCCAAATGGAAATACCGTGAAATCATAATGCCCATATCTTGTCCTGAATGCTATCTTTCTAATATATTATTCCTTTATCCTCACTTGATGATAGCATGATCTCAAATAAATCTTGAAAAATATTGTTGCACCTTTCAGCTGATCAAACAAATCATCAATTCTTGGAAAAGGATATTTGTTCTTTATGGTGACCTTATTCAGCTATTTGAAATCAATACACAGCTTTAATGTTCCATATTTCTTCTTTACAAAAATAAATGGGGCTCCCCAAGGTGACACACTTGGGCATATATACCCCTTCTTTAACAAATCTTCAAGTTTCATTTGCAACTCTTTCAATTCTTGTGTGCCCATTTTGTAAGGTGTATTGGACACTCGGGTAGCTCCTAGCATCAAATCAACAGAGAAATCAATGTCTCTCTTTGGTGGCAATCTCAATATTTCTCTAAAAACATCTTCAAAATCCCTTAAGATCGGATGGTATTCAATTCTTTCCACTTTAACTTTGGCTACCTCTTTCATATGGGCTACAAAAATAAGACATACCTTCCTGAAACTCTTTTTCAACTGCATAGCTAAAATCTCTCTAAAAACTACAACTCTTAGAATGCCTTGAACCTTTCCTTGCTTCCCCTATTCAGTAAAACATGTGATTTTCTTATTGTAACAGTCTAGGACAACATGGTGTTTTTCCAACCAATCCATGTCAATTATATAGTCATATGAACTCAATGATATGAAGTTTACATCCACCTTTGTGTTGAGTCCATTCATGTCTATCGAATAATCTTTAACAAGATCATTGATATTTCTCTTAGCTCATGTGGCTAACTGAATTAACCAAGCTTATGCTTACTCCTTTGCAAGTGAAATATTTAAACAATGTTAGATTTTATGTAACTATGGCTAGCTCCAGAATCAATTAAAATTGCTATGGGATGGTTGTCAATCTGACCATCCACTTCAATCACGGGGGATTAATATTCCTCTTGCTTGTTGTCCAATGATGCATAAATCATTAACATGTTTCCTCCCATGTCTTTCACTGTTTCATCCTCCCGAATGTTGTGGATAGTCCTCATTCTTTATTCTTTGTGAGGGTAGTCCCTATATAGGTTATTCCCCCCACACCCCCTGTAACACTCCTATTTCCCCCAGCTTGTAATTAATCATTAATTATGATTACCATGCTATGGCATGTGAACAATGTAAATGTATTATTATTTAGATTTCCAATAACTGGTCGTGGGGGTGAAGCCTTGAAGTACTGGCCATGATATCACTAGAGGAAAGAGTGAGGAAATTGTAGAGAGGGTTCATTATGTCAAAATGACCCAAATTATCCTTGCTGGAATAATAAGCCTCATCTTGATCCCAAGGAAAAATAAGTTAATGAAAGAAGGACTGGTGGTTGAAAAATCAACTACCCCCGTGAATGGAAGCATGGAGAGTATGGTTGAGGAGACAATAAATTGTTAGATCGATGTACCACATAGTGTAGTTTTTCTGCAGGCCCAGACTGACCCGAGTTCCTTCTGACAGAAGGAACATGATAGGTCCAGAACCCCCCTAGGGGAAAAAGGAGAGGGCATACAAAAGAAGAGGATATATACGATTCAGAAGGAATAAGAGAGCATGAGGCTCCCCAACTGAGAAGAACTAAATGATTAAGTTGTTCTGGTTAAAGGGGAGAGAACATGAGAAAGGATCTCATAGAGTTTGCAGAAAACATGATCTCACCAGAAGGTCACGAGATTGATGCTGAAGGAGCATATGATAAACCTCACAGAGGCTATGGAAAATAAAGGATCTCTGAGAATTTTCAAAAGTTACCTAGTGATATCATGGCTTGGCACAGGGGTGGCCAAAGCGCTAAAAATGAATTCCTCTAAGACTATGGTTGGGTGGAAAGGAAAACACCCACAGTCAGTTGGTCGGTGATCTACTGTAATAGATAAGTATTTCATATAGCCTGTGTACTAGAATTGAAATGCATGATTTGAATGCCTGTAATTGTGATAAATTGTGCCTTACTTGAAATTGATGGTAATAATGCTTATTGTTCTTCGATAAAGTGTTGCATTTGAATGGTTGTAAGATGACAAGTTTGGCCTCTAGGATGGTTGGAAAATCCTCAAGGTATTTTTCCCAAGGATCAAATTCATAGTTCTAGAGTCAAGGAAGACTCTACGAGACTTCTACAATCCCGTTGATCCCTTGAAAATACCTTTTCCCCATTTTAGAACAAAATTTTAGTGAATGGAAGGCGCTTCCTTCAAACCAGTCATCCAAGAGACCATAGGATCATGCCCATGACCTTAACCAAATATTGGATAATATTTATGAGTATAGCCTCTAGAGCTTGACAAAGTTCCATAGGACTAGGTCCATGGAACCCTTCGTTGCACTAAAAAAGGACTTAATTATTCGGGACTCTGGGAGTCTGGAGCTCCGGGGTGAATGAACATTGCAATGTCCAAATGCGTCGAAGGTGACCAATCGGACTGGTAACTTGATGGTTGACCGATAGTTGGCATTCATTTACCCGTTATCATGGGATTCATCCCCTTATTAAACCCTGATCCACTTCTCGGACGCGAAGTAAAGCAAGACGTAGATATGATGGTATTTAGGATCTCCCGTGACCCTTGGATATACATTGTGGTCAGTCCGACATTGACCACTTCGAGAGAACAAAGGTGTTATACCACCAAAACCCCTAAATTCCAGAGTCACGAAGTAATGTGGGCAGTTGATCTAAGGATCCTTGGGGACCCCTCTCGACCGTTTGATCGCGGGGATGCACATATCATGTTGAGAGCACGTGGGAGTCCACGTGTCAAGCAACGGTGATGCCATATGTTCCGGTCTTGTGACATAGTAAATATATGTCGATGACTTGAAGCATGTGCCATGCATATTGCCAGTAGGTTTCAGGTTGACAGGTGTCCCTCTAGGAGTGGTCAAACTTGTGAAGTAATGAGAACCGTAGATCCAAGGATGCTTCAGGATCTTCCCTAACCATTGGATCTACATCATGGTCAATCTGACATTGACCTCTCCAGGAGGACAAGAGTGTTAAATGGGAAAAACCCCAGAACTCTGAAGTTTTGAAGCAATTAGGACCATCTATCCAAGGATGCATCGGGATCCCTCCTGACTGTTGGATCTAGACCATGGTTAGTCTGACGTTGACCACTCTGGGAGTAAAAAGGAAACTAGAAAACCAAGCTCCTAAATTTTTAAGTTGTGAAGCGATGGAGGCCCTATATCTATGGATCTATGTGGAACTATCTTGAATGTGGGATAAAAGGGGTATTGGGAGGTTACTGGCGGGAGTTTGGGCTTCGAATTACCGAGCAATTTCGCAGGAAGGAGAAGCTACAGACTCTTGAAGTCTGTCAGTCTAGAGTGACGTGGCACGTTGACGTCACCCAGGGTGATGTGGACCCATGTTCGGCATGCCACATTTCACCTTGATTCATGCCTTTTACAGACCTTATATGCCAATTGGAACTTGACACATGTCATCCATTGATGGGGCCATGTGTCATCCTTGCCTTATGTCGCGTGTTAACACCCTGACACATGCTTGCTTTGCCTAATAGCTAGTGGAATACCCCAGGGCACTAGGATTTCAGGACTTTGGGAAACTTGGGAAGCTAGAATGTTGGGGTTAGCCAATCGAAGGCCCGAACCTACCTATCCTTGTCTCTACATTTAACGTGCCACTACGTGTAAGTGTGGACCCCTTGGGAGTCCAATTTTCGGAAATCTAGAGGTTTGGGTGCGGTATATTGGATAAGTTGAAAGGGATGAAGGCTGGAGCCACATGGAAATATTCCAGGGTTTCGAGACTCTAGAGGATATGCGAATAGAAAAAAAATGCGTTCAATGTCGAACGTTGAAATCCATTAAGACTATGTGTTAAACAAGGGATAATATCAACCATTGGATATAGTGGTGGATGGATTTCCACCATAGGTGCAGGAGTGTTAGGGAACTCTGGGACTTCGGGGAAAAATCCCTATAACTGCCCCTCCAACGGCCATGTCATCGCTAAAGGGTGACAACCTTGGTTGAATCCGTGCCCAGTGGGATGGTACGAATGAGGCGAACCCACGTGGGTGTCATGTGGCCCTTGACCAATGATGCTTGAAGAGATTTGGGAGGGCATAAATTCAAATCCATAGCTTGGATTCGAGTGTGGTAACATTTATTGGAAATATCTTGATGAGCAACAGAGGATGGAGATATCGGGAAGAGGATTCGAGATGATTAAGAAAAGTGAAATTTTGATGCCCCATCCCTTAAAAAGGTACTTAGGGATCAGGTGTGTTATGAAGTGGTATCAGAGTGGGAAACAACACTTGGCCTGCTTGGGCTTACGAAAGAGTCAAGTGATTATTTTTATTTCTCATAAAAATTTAAGGGAGAGAGCACCCTTCCCTACCCTATCTAGCAGAGCATGATTCAAACATAGGCTTGGATGGGCTGGGGAAGAGTCATAAGACTAGCTTACCAAGGTTAAGATGAGCATGTTGAGAGTATTACTATGAAAATTATTTTCATAAGTTCCTTGAGGAGAAGGATGCATATTAAAATCCAGTTGGGATTTTACCCAATGATATTGAATCATGCTAGATTGTGGCAGAAGACGCCTATCATTTTTTTTAGAGAAATGATAGACAGTCCTACAAAAGTGGGATTATGTTGAGGGGCATTAATAATAAAACTTGGATGCAAATAGCATAACCCTTTTTTAAGGAGTACTTGAGTCCAGAAGAAAAATGGACTGAACAGGTGGTGGGAATTTCCTAAAAAGTAGGATTATGAAGCCTTTGTTAATTAAAAGTGCCGATTAAATGAAGGATTTGGAATTGGGAGAACAATTCTCCATGTCTAGAGGCCTCATTGGAGTAGGTGAGATCAACCTACTTGTCCTATTATAACTGAAAAAGTACTATTGGGATAATCCCCTCTTTGCAAAGTTAAAAGGAGTCCTATGGGCCGAGGAAAACTCTAATGTAAGACATGAGGTGACATAAGAAAGTTCAAAAGATCATGGTTGTGCTAATAGATTCTATATCCATGTTAACTCAGGGGCATGTCTATGCATAAGAATGCAAAGAGGTAAGCAAGTGGAATATATCTACACTGCAGACATAGGTGAAATGATTGGTGCACAAGGATATGCTAGAATGCATATGGAAAAATATTGAACATGAAAATTAGGCATGTTATAACCTATTGTTGGTTGTAATATATGGTCTACTAATGGACCTTTTAGATGAGAATGACCTTATGTCAGCAGGAGTTAACAGTAAGAATGAAATGTTGATAATGTTGCTACCTATTACCTTAATAAGATAAGACTATAAGGATTAATGAGAGACCGATGCAAGGTCTAATTAAGGAGGTGTCAAAACACCTTTGGATGACTAGTGGATCATATTGACATCCAGAGGTGGATGGTAGCCATATGGCTATGGCTTGGTATACTCAGATATATATAAGAGGGAGTTTGGGAAAAGATTCCCTTGTAGAGATTTATTGACCAAGAATGAATTGAGGCATGAAGAAGATAATAGAAGTGGTCATCTTACTGTCTTGAGTGATACAATAACTACCCATATGAATTCTGAATTATGGGACATTTTTAGAGTAGAAATGGAAACAATGGCCCTTGTTTTTTATTTCCATGTAGAGAGGGAAACATCAGTATGAATTATGACTGTGAGACTAGTCATATGATTGACTGTAATCTCTCACTAAAGAACACTAATATTAAAAACAAAATATCAATGTGAACGAATGACGTAAAAAGATGCAAGCAATGCACCTGCATATATTCAAATATATGTACACATGCTTAAAAGAATAATATGACTGCAAGCTCTCAACTTAGAGGGAAGTTTAGTGTTGAGTGTCTCTATGAGACTTGTCATAAGAATGGTAGTAAGATCCTTGGGAGGAGGATCTGGAAGTCTGATATGTCCATGTGTATGAGTGACATGGAAAAGGTGCAAGAAATGATCTTGCATGATGAATGTTTATCTATGTTTGTATATGCTTGAGTGCACGAATTTAATGCATTGTGAGGTTTCTTGATATGAAGACTGATATTAAGACCAAATAGATATTAATGATATTAAATGTCCAAGTGATGCACATGTATGATGTAAGAGTATATGTATACTAAAGGCACGATGTGACTGCCTATATGAGTGATATGTAAGGCAAGAATTGCACTTGCCAAGATTAAATGAATACCATGGATGCATGGTTGGCTCCATTATGAAGAATCATGAAAGTTATTTTTTGAATGATAGCTTGAGTGAAATGTGTTCCATTACCTCAGGAAAGGCTAGTATAAATAGATGAAAGAGTAAATGAGAAAACATGCTTTGTTGTCATGATATGAGACAACATGATTATTCCTTTGAGGATCACGTGAGAAGGATTGTGAGCAATCATGAGTTGAATGATTTTAAAGTAAAGATGTATGTGACCTGTGAAATATACCTATGGTAGCTACACATAGGCTTATGAATTATGCATGTGGTTAATCACATCATGGATGTACATTAAAAAAACATGGAATATACATGGATAAATAAGTTGGATGCATAACAAAGATGCATGTTTGTATTCCTTATGGAATATTTGGTAAACAACTGAAGTTAACTCAAGGTTGAGGCCATCAAAGATAGTGATGGATATGCAATAAGGAAGTGCATGTCAAAGGAGTTTCCTGTGGGGGAACTGTGTGAAAACTCTGCCAGGAGAAGAGAATCACAACCTTAATGACTGTTGAGAATTAAGTAGTGAGCTACATGTCTATCTATATAAGAATCCTGGATTACATTCTAAAACAAAATCTATGAGTGGAAGAATAACATATGAATGTTGACCATTCTAATAACTAAATGGTAATGTTTGGGAAGCACATGTTCATAATTCATTATGAACAACAACAACAAAAGTTTTCTATTGAAGCATGATGATGTATCCAAAAGGTTAAAGTGAGCCTAACCAAGACTTCTCAAGGAAAAGAGCATGAATATCCCAGCAGGGAGTAAATTGCAGAAGCAAAGAAAAGGAAAAGACAAAATACTTTTCTCATTTTAAAAACTCTGAATTGTTTAACATAGTTGTATCCCTTAACTGTGAAAACAAGTACAACTGGTAAAAGGAAAATAAACCAATGAGTATGTTTAAATGAATAGGCTTGGTTGAGCCGTGTTAAGTGAAGACAATGAGGCCTTAGAATAACTCAGCTAGACTGAAAGTCCCAGGATGTATATTATGTTTTCTTGCTATATATTATGTTTTCTCTGGGATGAGAAACTGGTGTTGTGATGAAAGTATATGTTTTGACACCATAATTATGATGGTTGTATGATTGTAGAAACAATTGAGAATTTTTTTTGTTTCACTCATGAAAACAATAAGGATAATGTGAAGAAGTGCATAAAGATATGCTAGGACATATTTGAAAATGTTTTATTGATTTGAATGCTATGATACATGCATTTTTATTTACATGATGACTAATGTATTTGTGATATATGTCGTGTAGAAAAGAAATTGAAATTGTTGGGAAAGATAGTTACCAATGATGGAAAATCTCAAGAAAAAGATGAATATGAGAAGGTTGTTGTTGAAATTTGTTGAAGGGACTTTAAAAGTCCCCATAAAGCGCCACTGACGGGGAAATATCAAAGAGGGTGTTGAAAGTCATAGCATGTATAAAAATATTCATGCCTATAAGGCATAAGGTATGAAGGGATTGGGTAAGAATCCCTTATGAAATATTTTATTATTTCAGTGGTATATATAATTGAAGTTGAGTGGTTGTTGGATGCCATTGATACCCAAGTAGGGTATGATTAAGGAAAAGAGCCTGAGGAATATAGAGAGGAAGTATATGCCGACCAAGGATGAGTTATAATCCTTGCAAGAAAATGCATGAGTAAAGAGTACCATGGGTACAATAACCAATCTAGGGAGATTGAGAATAAAGGTGCTCATAGTTAGCACATTGGATGGAATTCATTAAGGAAATGCATATTTGCATAAGAGGGAATGCAATGGATTTCCATCGAGGAAGGAAAAACTTCCACTCATCCACTTGAATTGTGTATTTGATAAAGAAAGGAAAATTTGGGTGACCATGAGTGTTGGAACCCTGGTTACTAACGAAGGAGGAATGCTTGGGTGCATTCAAGATAAACTTTTAGTTTTGTATGTGCTGATTCATGATCATGATCAACCTGCAGTAGGGAGCATAGTCCTGTTGTAAGAGTGAAGGAGAATGATTAAAACTTATGGTGAAGAGGTTGGTTGAGCTCCAACACACCATGATAAAGTGCTTATAATAAGTGTGGAAAACTTGAACTCAATACAAAGGGTACATTGGGTATGAATGTGGCCATGAATATTGGCACATTGATTAAAGTCATTTGATATTTTAATTTCATTTAGGAAAATTTGGTATGCCGAAAGGATGCATACATAAAGAATGATATTTAATTTTTGCTTTGTACCCTTGAATAAATGAAATGACTTAGACTGTTAGTGTGCATAGTTTTAAAAATATAATGTGCATGAAAACTAACAATTTGTTTGGATGAGGAATGTTGAAATTGTAGGAAGAAAAGGGTCTTGGATATGGCGGTGTTGTAAGCCCATAAGGAAGACCAATTTCCTATTGAGATAAAATGCTATGGGAAGGAAGGTCCCATACTTGTGAATTTGTTTCCTATGCAGAACAAATATGAAAATAAATGTAGAAATTGGAAATCCGTGGGTGACAGATTTGTAAGAAAATTATGAATTTGAAATTGATGATAATATCTCATAATTTTTGTATACCTGTGATACATGCGAGGTGAAAAATATATGTTTAGGGAAGACAGGTAAAGGCTGTCAAGATGGAAAGTATGAAAAAGGATATTGTTGAGACAGGAGAACCTCATGGTAATCCATGATCACCCTAGAATATGTTGTGTTGTGGAAACACAAGTCGGAGGGACACCTCGACAGAGAAAGTCTGAGGGATTCCTCGACTGTAAGGCTCAATGAATTCTTTAGAACTCTTCTTGTGTGAGAAATTATTGGAAAGGCAAGATGGATCACCCAAGGGACTGTATATAAGAGAAGGGGATTCTTGAGGTTGGGCCTAGAGGGTGAAGGACTGCAAGGAAGAGGAGACTTTGATAATTCTTATATACTATTGATTGGGATCATGAACACAATGGGTATGTGAAGGAAAAACAATGAGATAAGATACCAAGACAACCATGTGGATGCAAATCCATGAACTGCATAGATAAGTATTGTGCTAGATTATGAAATTTTCATATTGAATTTTGAACAACAGTAAGATGTTTTCGTGTGAAATTGTGATTTATATACTTGTTGTCCAAAATTATTGAAGGTAGGTGACGAAGGCCAAGGGTCTAGAAAGGACCTGACCAAGAAAGAGGATCAACATTTCTGAAGCAATTGAATGACAAAGGCATGACTTGTCTTACTGAGAAAGAACATCAAGGACAATGTTCCTTTTTAAGGGGGAGGGGATTGTAACACCCCTGTTTCCCCCAACTTGCAATTAATCATTAATTATGATTACCATGCTATAGAATGTGAACAATGTAAATGTATTATTGTTTAGATTTCCAATAACTAACTGCGGGGGTGAAGCCTTGAAGTACTTGCCTTGATATCACTAGAGGAAAGAGTGAGGAAACTGTAGAGAGGGTTCATTATGTCAAAATGACCCAAATTATCCTTGCTGAAATAATAAGCCTCATATTGATCCCAAGGAAAAATTATTCAATGAAAGAAGGACTGGTGGTTGAACAATAAAATACCCCCATGAATGGAAGCATGGAGTTCTTCACTGAGGAGACAAAAAAGTGTCAGCTCGAAGTACCATAGAGTGCAGTTTTCTTGCATTCTTAGACTGACTCGAGTTCCTTCGAACAGAAGGAACATGACAAGTCTAGAACCCCCCTGGGAGAAAAAGGAGAGGGCATGCAAGACAAGAGGATATATACAATTCATAAGGAATAAGATCACGTGAGGCTCCCCAACTGAGAATATGAACTAAGGGATTAAGTTGTTCTGGTTAAAGGGGAGAGAACATGAGAAATGATCTCAGAGAGTTTTAAGAAAACATGACCTGAGCAGAAGGTCACGATATTGATGTTGAAGGAGCATCTGATAAACCTCATAGAGGCTGTGATAGAGAAAGGATATATGAGAATTTGCAAAACTTCCCTAGTGATATCATGGCTTGGCACAAGGGTGGCCAGAGCGCTAAGAATGAATGCCTCTAAGCCTATGGTTGGGTGGAAAGGCGAACACCCATAATTAGTTGGTCGATGATTGAATGTAATAGATAAGTATTTCATATACCCTGTGTACTAGAATTGAAATGCATGATTTGAATGTCTGTAGTTGTGATAAATTGTGCCTCGCTTGAAATTGATGGTAATAATGCTTACTGTTCTTTTGTAAACTGTTGCATTTGAATGGTTGCAAGATGACAAGTTTGGATTTTGGGATGGTTGGAAAATACTCAAGGTGTTTTTCCCAAGGATAAACTTCACAGTTCTAGAGTCGGGGAAGACTCTACGGGACTGCTACAATCCCGATGATTACTTGAAAACACCTTTCCCCGTTTTAGAACTCAATTTCTGTGAATGGAAAGTGCTTTCTTCAAAACAGTTGTCCAAGAGACCATAGGCTCATGCCCACGACCTTAACCAAATATTGGCTAAATGTTATGAGTATAGCCTCTGGAGCTTGAAAAAGTTCCATAGGAATGGAACCCTTCGCTGCACTAAAAAATGAGCTAAGTTATTTGGGACTCCGGAAGTCTAGAGCTCTGGGGTGAATGAACATTGCAATGTCCAAATGCGCCGAAGGAGACCTGTTAGACCGGTAACTTGATGGTTGACCGACAGTTGGTGGTCATTTACCCGTTATCGTGGGATTCATTTCCTTATTAAACCCTGATCCACTTCTCGAACATGAAGTAGCGCGAATCGTAGATCTGAGGGTATTTTGGATCTCCCCTAACCCTTGGATCTATGTCGTGGTCAGTCTGACGTTGACCACTTCGGGAGAAAAAAGGTGTTATACCACTAAAACCCCTGAACGCTGGAGTCATGAAGTAATGTGTATCGTCGATCTAAGGATCCTTTGGGAACCTTCTCGACCATTTGTTCGTGGGGACACACATATCACATTGAGAGCACACAGGAGTCCAATTTTTTAGCAACGATGATGCCATGTGTGGACGCCTTGTGACATAGTAAAGATATGTTAGTGACCTGAAGCATGTGCCACACATCTTGCCAGCATGTTTCATGTTGAAAAGTGTCCCTCTAGGAGTGGTCTAACACTGAGATCTAGGGACCTTTGAGCTAGAGTTGTGAGCCATTGATTTGGGGAGTCCATTGAGAACCTCTCCCAACCACCTGATCAACTAGTGGAAGGATTAGTGTATAAAACTTCGGTGAAGTTATACTCCATAAGAAAGGGAGTGTTAAATGGGTGGAACCCTAAATGTTGAACTCATGAAGTGATAAGAACCATATATCCAAGCATACTTAGAGATCTTCCCTGACCATTGGATCTATGTCATGGTCAATCCGACATTGACCACTCCAGGACAAAAATAGTTTTAAACAGGCAAAACTCTTGAATGCTGAAGTTGTGAAGCGACGAGGATCGTCGATCCAAGGATGTGTCGAGATCCCTCTTGATCGTTGGATCTTGACCATGGTCAGTTCGATGATGACCAGTTCGGGAGTAAAAAGGAAATTAGACAACCAAGATCCCAAATTCTGAAGTCACAAAGTGCGGAGGCCGTAGGTCTATGGATCTTCATGGACCTATCTTGATCATGGGATAAAAGGGGTATTGGGAGGTTGATGGAGGGAGTTTGGGCTTCAGAGCTCCAAGCAATTTCGTATGAAGGAGAAGCTAGAGACTCCCAGAGGTTGTCAGTTCGGAGTGACGTAGCATGCCAATGTCACCTAGGGTGACGTGGACCCATGTTCAACATGCCATGTGTCACCTTGGTTCATGCCTTTTACAGACCTTATATTCCAATTAGAACATGACACATGTCACCCATTGATGGGGCCATGTGTCATCCATGCCCTATGCCACATGTTAACACCCTGGCACATGCTCGCTTGGCCTAATAGCTAGTGGAATACCCCAGGGCACTAGAAGTTAAGGACTTCGAGAAACTTGGGAAGCTGGAAGGTTGGGGTTAGTTGACCAAAGTCCCAGACCTACTTGTCTCTCCCTATATGTTTAATGCGCCACCATGTGTAAGTGTGGACCCTTCGGGAGTCTAGGTTTCATAACTCCAAATGTTTGGGTGTGGTATATTGGATAAGTCGAAAGGGATGAAGGTCGAAGCCACGTGGAAGGTTTCTAGGGTTTCAGGACTTCGGAGGATATGCGAATAGAAAAAAAAAGTGTTCAATGCCGAAGCGCGGAACGCTGAAATCCCTTAAGCCTATGCGTTAAATGAGGAAAAATATCAGTCGTTGGATATGACGGTGGATGAATTTCCACCATAGGTGCAGGAGTGCTAGGGAACTCCAAGACTTCGAGGAACAATCTCTGTAACCTCCCCTCTAGCAGCCATGTTATCGCTAAAGGGTAACAACCTTGGTCGAATCCGCACCCGGTGGGGTGGTACGAATGAGGCGAACCCACGTGGCCCTTAACCAATGACGCATGAATATCTTTGGGAGGGTGTAACTTCCAATCCATAGCTCAGATTTGATCATGGTAACAGTTGTTGGAAATATCTTGACGAGCAAAAGAGGATGGAGATCTTGGGAAGAGGATTAGAGATGATTAAGAAAAGAGAAATTTTGATGCTCCATCCCTTAAAAAGGTACTTAGGGGTCAGGTGTGTTACACCCCCAACATTGTACAACATGTTTCCTTGGCCTTTTACCAAATTAATCTATAACCTTGTGTTGATTTTGGGCTGACAAACCTTGATGATTTTATTAGGAATTATTCTTGAAAAATGGTGGCTTAAATTATTTTTCCTCTAGTCCTTTTTCCCTTTCATCTTGTCATTCCAAGATTTTTGGAATATTGCCCCCCCTTTGCTCTGCTCATAAAGATTCTTTGCTCTCCTTATGGCTTCTTCCAAAGTTTTGGGGTTATCATATTGTATCTTATCATTGTAGAAAGAAGGTAACCTAATTAGAAACCTTTGTATTTTGACCTTTTCATCCTTTATGAAGTGAACATATTTTAGTAACTCAAAGAACCTTTTTTCATATTCATCCATTTTCATGGTTCCTAACTTGAGTTCAAGCAACTCTTTCATTTTATTTCATAATATTGTTCAAATAATTATTTCTCTTGGAAAAATTCTTTGAATTGCCTCCATGAGATCCTTTTCTCATCTAGGTGCTTCACTTACTTAAGATGATCCCACCACATGGTTGTCTTTCCTTGCAAGTGGTAGGTTGTGTTATCCCCCCAATCCTAGGGATAACTAAGGAGATGAGGTCTTGAGGCCTGTGGGTTGTAGAATGGAGTACTGAGAGGTAGATGAGCAGGAAAATCCCTTCACTCACCACAAATCACCATCTGACCCTTTTCTCATCTAGGTGCTTCACTTACTTAAGATGATCCCACCACATGGTTGTCTTTCCTTGCAAGTGATAGGTTGTGTTATCCCCCCAATCCTAGGGATAACTAAGGAGATGATGTCTTGAGGCCTGTGGGTTGTAGAATGGAGTATTGAGAGGTAGATGAGCAGGAAAATCCCTTCACTCACCACAAATCACCATCTGACCGATGATAGCAATATCCACCACACCCATTTTGGCCCATAGAGGAAAACAAGTCTCGATTCATAAGGTAACAAGTTCAGTGTCATGGTAAGTGTAATTTTTATATTTGAATCATTTGACATGTTGCAGAGGGTCCTTTCTTGATTTTGAAAACGTTTACTTGGAAATTATGCCTTTTTCCTCATTTCACCTTGGTGGTTGACATATTGTCCTAGTAAGTGGGTTACCCTAGGGAAAAGGGATGCTACTAGGGGGTCTCCTTGAAGGGTCATCGTACCATTCCTACACATACTTATCACTTTCCATAACTCTTCACTTTCATTTCCTCATCTTTTGGGTTTTTGGGTATATTGACTCAAGAAGGGCTTGTACCTCATTTCATGGGAAGAAGAGGTTGAAGGCCTAGAGGTTTGTAGCTGGAAAAAGATAAAATCTAAATATTAATCCTCCATATGCTCACCCTAATGGTTATGAGAGCAATGAAATGCTTCTCCATGAAAATTCAAGGGCCTGTAAGATGAAACACATAAATAAATGTCTCACTTGTTGAGGTAATGCATTGTAGTGTATTTTACTTTCCTTGCACATGGCACTCAATGTGTTCTATCCTTAAGTGGCATTGTGGTACTCTTTACTTTCCCTTGCATATAGTACTCAATGTTCGTACCTTAATCAAATTAATGGAAAATAAAAGGGCTTGGAAAAAGGTTTCATTCAAAACGAGGATGCAACACACCCTCTACAAAGGCACCCATAAATGAGACAATATGATCCCTTGCATGTCAAGAAATCCCATTCCCAAAATATAAACCCCCATCCACATCATACTCTTTTACATGACTTAGAGAGGGTATCGTTTGGAAACACTCCTTGACTTGGGGAATGATCTACCTAATAGGCACAAGGGATTCAACTTGTTGACCAATATCTTATCACGTTCATTCATAAAGGAGTTTTTTTAATTGTGAAAAATAAGTTCAATATATTGTAGGTATTGGGGGGGGGGGTGTTTGGGGTCTCAAGGGGTTTATAAGTATTGGGGGTATAAAAAGAGGTATATGGTTAAAATAGGGGTTTCTTTTATTGGAAATATGTATTGGGAGGGGGGTTCATCAAAAGGATTTTGGGAGGTATTTATCAATATCTAGTGAAATTAAGGGTATTCTTTAATATCCCAAAAACATAGGTGTTATGTCGCAAGTTCACTAAGTGAAGACCATGTGCCAATAGGGCACTATGAAAACCATCCCATACTTAAATATGGCTTACTTCACATGATACTTGTGACTTGTTGACCCTTGGAGGGTGTACATTTTTGTCTCTGTAGGTCCTTTTCAGGTGGAAGTCTTATCATGGAGGCACAAGGTTACTTGGACCTTCATTGGGGCATGAAGCCCATAGGTTAGATGATGTTCCCCCTCTCCTTGGACACATGGGAGGAGGAACATTGCCTTTGGAGGCACTTGAAGACCATGAGGTGATCACATTCCAACCCCTAGCATCCCTACATTGGCCTTTGGAGGCCTAAGACATCATCTCCTAAACCCTATACGTCACATCGGATTAGGGTTTTTGATGGGTTTCTCATGGTTGATGGTGTTGTGGCTTGGTTTGATGGAGAGAGAAACACATGGCATGCACTAGAGCACTTGGTGGAATGGAACATCGATTTTGGAAGCCCAATTTTCTTCATCAAAGGCCAAAACATCTCTCTTGGAGGCCTAACATCACCCTTTATAGCATGAGGTCACCCTAAAAGGGGATTTTATTTTATGTATTTGTAAATTTGAGTTGTAAAATAAAAATAGGGAGGTCAACCTCTCTAATTTGATATTGAATTTTCAAAAAGTGGGCAAATTGGTTTTTAGTGACCTTGTATAAATAAAGGTCACTCTCATTTTCATTTGGACAAAAATAAAAAAATTAAAAAAATTAAAATAACTCACTTGAGAATTACATAAAACTTGGCTGAATTTTTTTCCCTACTCGGGCAAGGCGCAATATCTCTTTTGATTCTTTGTGGATGCTACTATTTGTCCATTGGAGGAAGAAGCTAGGCACTATCTCTTATTTCTTGTGTATTTGCTATTGTGGTGGAATATTCTTGGTAAAGAAGGGATAATTTTGTTAAACTCTTAGAGGAGTATAAGGGAATACACCCTCCACCAAGATCTATCATTATCGTCATTGAATAAGCTATCTCACAAAGGTTTCTACCAGCAGTAAAAGGGATTACACCCTTGTAGATTTACCTTGCTAGGTTTTGTTTGCTCTAGGGATTAAAAGGGATTACACCCCTAGATAATTAACAAACCATATATCTTACACATGAGACTCCATTAAACCAATTGATAAGGCACTAATCTACTTGCATTGGAGATATAATACTCTTGCATTGGTATGTGTGAAATTTTGAGATATTGCAATTGTTTGGATCTATTTCTACATGATATAGGATTTCTTGTGTCCTATGGGCATCTTGATTTTCCAATTAATTCTATTTGTTTTTATAAATTAATTCTACAACCATTAGGGCTGCGAAAAAATCATATTTAACTCTTTTTTACTCACTATTCTACCGCTAAAATCTACTTGCAAGCTGCCATTATTAATGTACTAGTTGTTGGTTATATTTTGGATGGATTGATTGTCAATTTTGGTGGATATAATTTTCTGCTATATAAATTGATTGCTACAACGATTAGGATGTTACATATCTTGTTGATAACACTACATAACATCCCGCTAATCACCATAAGAATCTTGCTTTAATCATTGGAAGTTTAATTAGTCTTTTCTAGCCTTGTTTCCAACATCTCATACTGGATTTTGGATGGTTAAATTTGCATTTATTATTATCATTCATTGTTGATATATATATTTCCATACTATTGAAATTTGGGACAACGAGATTACTTGCTACATCACAATTGATTTGAAGCTTCTATTATCATCTATTGTCTTGTTTTGGGTAGGGATAACATTGTTTTACATGTACATCATCTTTGGTAACCAATTACCTCTCACAAGACCGTTTCCCAAGATTCATATATAATTTTGACCATGATATATAGGGTCATATATAATATCTTATCACATTCCATCTCAATCCCCATAGGGTCAATGAGATTCCCCCTTTGTGGTGATTTCATCATCACTAAAGAGAGAGGAGTATATATCTAAGGTGACAGTGGGTAGGTACACCCATAGTTGTTAGATTTCCTTGGATTAGGTTGGTCTTTTCCCAAGCTACATATTGTGTAATAACATTTTGACGTCATTGCTGGGGAGGATTTTGAATCCTTTCCGACCCATAATGAAATTTGGAAAGTCTATCTCAAATCCTTTACCTTAGACTTTCCTGACAAATCCATTTGAGTGAAGTTCCCTTTTTGATGAATTTCATAAGTTTATTTGGCAACTCCAATGAGGGAAGATACCCTCTTTAATTTGATGATCCTTCAACTCTTCTGGAAATTCCATTGAGGTTTCTTTCCAAGTAATGGAACCAAGGCACCTTGGCGTATGCATGAAGTGTACCCTCCCCTTGATATCTTGGGTATTCCTAGGCATCCAAATCGTTATCCTCTAGAGTGGAACTGGAATTGTCCAAATTTTAATGGTGATCCAGCTCTAATGGTCACCCATGTTGTGAATTCTATGAAATATGCTTCAACATTGAATGTATTACATGATGATATACTAATGCAATTGTTTGTAGCATCTCTAGAGTTAAGAAAAAAGAAGTGGCTCATACATTCATGAAATCCGAGGAGCATACCTTCCTCCACAAGGCTTATTGAACAATTTCTTAGGTATTGGGGCCTAGCCACTCAGAATTTGAAAGATACTTTCCAATAGATCAATGACGCTCTTTATAGGGAAGGTTTACTAGTGGATGTTGAGACGAAAGTTAAAGAATGTGGAAAAAAAAGGGAACATCATCCACCCTCTATAAAAGAAGTGCTTGAAGAACATATCCATGAAGAAATATTCCAAGAAGAAGAAGATTCCAATGAAGTGTGACACATTGAAGATACGAACACAACATTTGTATCCGTTCTCTGACTTGACTTGATGAAGTTGTCCAGCCTTATTTTCATCCTGCACATAAATATGAAGAAGTGATTAGTCCCGATGATACAAATGATTTCATGGAGGACCTCTTTGACATGGCTGGTCAACATATTGACGATTTCATACATGTTTGGAGGCATGGATGTGATATGGTTATTTTTTTTTTTGATGGATATCCCATTTACAATATTGAGGAAAAACCCAGGTAAGGAATGCATAATTTTTTCCTTTTGAAGGTTGTTCTCCATACATGGGAAATCATGATATTTGGCAGCTTAGTGATAATATGACCATGGAAATTTTTCATCCACCAGGGGATGTCTTGTTGCAGTGCACTTATGTTGATTCCCATTCGTACCTTGGGGATCATCCTTTTGGATACTTGGGGCTATTATTTGATGAAGATTCTCAACCATCTTTGTGCTTAAATATTGATGAACATGAAACCCTGGTAATCCTGAAACAATTAAGGACTCATACTACCGAGAAGCAGTGTTTTCATCCTAAGGCCTTTTACAAGGATTTGCAGATGAAAAGGAAACAATTTATCAGTAGCAAGTTGATTTATTTCTTTGAGAATGAGGCAGACCCTTACCTATTATCTTGTTATTTGGGCATCCATGCAGTTTTATTTCGATCTATCATCTCCTCTCAGTCTTCAAGGAGCAGTCATAATGTCAATGAGACTGAAGATGAGCCATCATCTATATATGTTATCCCTATTTAGATATGGGTGGATAAATATTTCCAACATTCTTTCCAGTAGGATTGTCTCCTTCCCACATGCCTCCATGAGTTGCTTTATATGATTGATTATATGCGTATTCATGATCATGATTATTATATGCTTAAATTGTCCTTGGTGTATTTTATAATTAATCACAAGGGGGAAGAAATTGGGTGAGATGATAAACATGTGGTTGCACTGGTTGTTGATTTCACTTGACATCATTGAGAACTTGATCTCCATGGGCCTCGGGCCCCAAGTAATTAGGTAGGTCATTTTATTTCTTTCATTTTCATTTGTTTGTTCATGGTAGTTTAGCTACATTTATTTAGATTTGCATGTTCATATTTCATTTGCATATTTCTTTGATGCGTTTATGCATAATTGTTTTGCTAAATTTGCCTATAATTATTCTACTTGTTAGTTATAAATTTTTGAAAAATGCAAAATTTTCTTTTTAAATAACAGTTGTCAATTTTGATTTTTTTGATCATATGAATAAAGGGGTGAGCGAGCCACCCTCAATATCCAACATTTTGTTTGTTTAAGTGTGTGTAGGGATAGTTGTTACCAGAAAATGTTGATGTCATCATGCACACTATGGCAAGTACATGTCCCCGAGTAGGAGCCAGATGTTATCCCCCCATTCCTAGGGATAACTAAGGAGATGATGTCTCGAGGCCCACAAGTTTCATACATAGAGTACCAAGAGGAAAATGAGTAGGTAGAGCCCTTCACTCATCACACTTCACCATCTAACCGATGATAGCACTATCAACCACACCAAGCTTGGCTCACAGAGGACAACAAGTCTTTATTCATGAGGTAACAAGTTCAGTGTCGTGGTAAGTTTCATTTGATATTTGAAGCAATTGAACATGTTGCAAAGGGTCCTTTCTTGATTTGGAAAATATTCCTTTTGCCTCATTTCACCTTGGTGGTTGACATGTTGTCCTAGTAAGTGGGTTACCATTTGGAAAAGGGATACTACTAGGGGGTCTCCTTGAAGAGTCATCGTACCATTCCCATGCATACTTATCACTTTCCATAATTCTTCCCTTTCATTTCCTCATCTTTTGTGTTTTCAAGTATATTGACCCAAGAAGGGCTTGTACCTCATTTCATGGGAAGAATGGGATGAAGGTGTAGAGGCTTGTAGCTGGAAAAACATAAAATCCAAATATCAATCCTCCAAATTCTCACCCTAATGGTCTTGAGAGAAATGAAATGCTTCTCTATAAAAATTCAAGGACATGCAAGTTGAAACACATAAATAAAGGTCCCTCTTGTTGAGGGAATGCATTGCAATGTCTTTTAATTTCCTTGCATGTGACGCTCAATGTGTTCTAGCCTCAAATGGAATTGTGGTACTGTAAATGTGTTGAACCTGCACAAAAAATATCTAGCTAGAAAATGACATACATAGTTTGCAGAGAGAATGGAGAAAAGAGAAACATGAGAGAAAGAATGGAAGAATTCTCATTAACCAAATGAATGAATGATAATTTACACATGATATATTGTTTATAACTCAACTAATGTGCAATGGAGGAGAGGCCAATGCGACATAGTGGTGGTCTAGAGTGATCCAGACACACACCAGTAGTTGTGGGAGTAAACTGCCACCTAGTCTAGTCTCCTAGGTAGTTACGTGAGTGAACTGCCACATACCCTAAGTTAACTAGTCTCTCAGTCTTTAGTTAACTGACTGAAATAAAGTGAAGTGAGGAGGAGATCATGGAATCATGAGTAATGCGCTATTCTGGTGGTAATACCAATGACAATGCACATTAGCTGGTGATGATCCCAATGTTGCATGGTGATGGTCCCAATCTGGCATCTAGACTCCACTCAACTGATCAAACTGAAGTGTGAATTGAAGATAATATTCTCCTAGAGGAATATTCTCCCTAAATATAGGAGACTAAATAATTATTAATAAACATAGGGAAAAACTTAGGAAAAATAAATCCTAGTTGTGTGTGAAGTATCTCCATCAACCCCCCTGAACATCACTATGGTGAAAATAAAGAATGGGTCCCGAAAACAAGGCCATGTTAGGTACCCAAATACAAAAGATACATTGAAATAAACAAGAAAAGAGGGAAAATCTCATGGGAAAATCCCCCCTCAAAGTACAATGTATGTGAAAAGAATAACTGACAATTGTTAGGCAACTGTGTCCTTCACTTCGAGACAATTGCGCAGAGAATGGAACTTTTGCTCAGTGAAGTTCATGGTGAATATGTTTGCAATATGTTATGTTGAAGGAAAAAACTACAGGTCGATGATCCCCTTGTGTACTAAGTCCCATATGTAGTGCATGCGGATCTCGATGTGCTTCATCCACTTCCTTTGAACTGGATCTCTGCAGAACTTCATAGTTCTCTGGTTGTCACACCAAATGACGAACGGTTGGTGAAACTGAATTCCCAACTCAGTGAGAAAATGTTGTAGCCACATATCCTAAATGGTTATGTTAACTACCCCTCCATACTCTTCCTCGACTGAAGATAGAGCAATAACAATATGTTTCTTTCTCAACCAACAGATAGGTATGGAACCAATACTGAGTGAGTAACCATATGTGGACTTGCAATCAATGCTATTGCCAACCTGGTTAGAATCAGTGAACCCAAGGATGACCAATGTAGATTTTGTTGCATAGTGAATCTAAAAGGTGATGGTGCCCTATATGTATCAAAGGATACACTTTGCAGCCTTGCAATGTAGCTCATGCGTCTCTTGCATGAAACTAGAGACTGCTCCAACTGCAAGGTTTGGTTTGGAGTGTGTGAGGTACAACAAGTTCCCCACTAGTTGTCTGTACAATGTGTTGTCAACGAGTGGAGTGTCCCCGCCATCCTCAAGTCTGACTCCTGATAGGAAAGGAATTAGGGAAGACTTGTAGTCTATCATGTGAAATCTCTCAAGGAGATCTCGTGCATACTTGGCCCGAGACAGTTTGATGCTTGATGCATCTTGACTGATATCGAGTCCAAGGAAGAATTGTAGTGGACCCATGTCCATCATCAAGAACTTGTCATGTTGAATCCTCTTGACTTCAACAATCAATAAAGACGAGCAACGAGTGATCAACAAATCATCAACATACATAAATATAAGTAGATGTGAATAAGCCATCCTGAGCATGTAAGCATTCGGGTCTGACTTACAACATACAAAGTAACTATGTGACAACAAGTAGGAGTCCATATTGGCATACCATACCCTCGGGGCCTGCTTGAGTCCATAAAGAGACTTCTTCAGTCGACATACCAAATATGAATCTTGCATAAATCCTTAGGGCTGCTCCATATAGATATCCTAAGAGAGATCGTCATGAAGAAATTCATTCTTCACATCCATCTAATGGACTTCCCATCCCTTGGATGTCACAATGGAAAGTTCCAAATGTATGGAATCCATATTTTCTACTGAAGTGAAGCCCTCATCATATTCAATGTCATGCACCTGCTGAAAGACTTTGGAAACTAGCCTAGATTTGTATCTACTAACTTGTCCATCCACTACACTCTTGGTCCTGTAGACCCATCTGCACCTGCAAATTTTCCTTCCTAAAGGAAGGGGAACTAAATCCCAAATTATGGTTCTCGAGGAGGGATTTGTACTCCTCCTGCATGGCGGATTCCCAAAAGAGATTTCTAGCAGCCTCGCCATAGGACTATGGATCTGAAGACTGAACCAAGAAAATATGTCTGTCTGGCATCGGTTCAGTGTCATTGAGTGAAAGAGGAGACTACTAGAAATTAGATCGAGTCCTCCTAGTATCAGATGGATCCCCAACAAGATCCCCTGCATCCTGAAGAGTAGTCTTGGCCCACTTGGGCCTCGACTCTGGCTCTGGATTTGCAACTGCATCTACATGTACCGACTCTGCATTTGACCGTACTGAATCAGTATCTGAATAATATGAATTCTCTTAATCAAAAATATCATTTGAAGAAGAGTCGACATGTGCATGCTCATCATCTCTAATAGGTGAAAGAAAAAAAGTGTATGCATGCGGCTATTGAGGTACATGCGAGACACTTTTTTTGAATTTGACACTACGCTCAATGATGAGCCATTCCGAGGAAAGATCAATGAGTCTGTATCCCTTGACATCGTCGAGATATCCAACAAAGATACACTCTATGCTCTGTGGATCAAGTTCCTTGCTCTTCTAAGACGGAATCCTGGCCCATGCATGAGAACCGAATATACAGAACTGTGTCACTTTCGGTTTGAGACCACTCCAAGTCTCGTAGGGGGTCTTATCCTTGACAGATCTAAGGTATATATGTTTTGTATGTAGGTTGCACAATTAAGTGCTTCATCCCATAATCTCTGTGGAAGTGACTTTGTATGTAGCATGCAATACGCCATCTCTTTTATAGATCTATTTTTCCGCTCAACAACTTCATTTTGCTACGAAGTATAGGGAACCATGTGTTGCAACTGAATCCCGACCTCATGAAAAATATTTTTTATCTCATGGTTGACATACTCTCCTCCGTAATCTGTTTGGAGGACTTTTATCTTCTTTCTTGATTGTGTTTCAACAAGGTCTTTGAAATCTTTGAGGTGTTGAAATACCTATGATTTTTGCTCGAGAAAGAAAATGCATGTGAAGTGTGAGAAATCATAAAAAAAAATGAGCACATACCTTGATTTATTGATTGATGGATGCATAAAAGGGACCATGAGGTCACTATGGATTATATCTAAAGGAAATGAAGCCTTATGAGTCTTTCCTTTGTCGAGTTTATCTTGAGGGTGTTTTCCAAGAACACATCCCTCACAAATTCCTTTGGATAAGTGGATGTCAAGTAGACCATCAACCATTCCCTGCTTGCTAAGTTGTTTCATATAGCTGAAATTTAAATGGTCGAACCTTCTATGCATGTCATAGATATCCACTGCATTAGGTGTGAATATGACTCTCTTTCCAGTACTAGAGTTTTTCATCGGATACACAGAGAGAAGATTGACGTAAACTTTGGGAACATGCAACACATTCTCAAAGCTTCCATTTGTGAGTTCAATTCTTCCTTTGTCGATGACCTCGACTGGATATTTGTCCCCCATCAGAATAAGAGGACCTTTGCATGAGCCCAATGAAGAGTAGAATTCTTTTGTGGCTTCCATGTGGTGTGATGCACATGAATCTATGATCCAAGCATCAGGAGAGGAGTTGATTACAATCAAAGCATGGCTATAATTTCCTTTCTTGGGATTATGATCTTCTAGCTTCTTCTTCTTGACACCCTCGGGGATGTAATCTCCAAGGTTGTTTTGTTGAATTATTTGGGCCATTTTATCTATTTGTTTCTGCATACATTTATATTCTAGATTGAATCCTTTATGGAAGTAAGTGCATTTCTCCCCTTTTCTTCCCTTTCCAACTTTGGATCCAGAGGCATCATTGAAGGGTTTTGAGTACCCTTCCTTATTTGTATTTGAATGTTCTTTCCTTTTGTCTCTATATTTATTATTTTGATGAATGCTACCATCATGCATAGTAAGTGCATGCACCTTTGGGCCTTTGATTTTTCCCACGTGGATAAGCTTGTTCTGCTCTTGTGTCAAAGATTCAATGAAGACCTCAAGAGAGGGAATCTTTTAGGTGGCTACAAAGGCAAGCCTAATTGAATGAAATGTGGATACAAAAACTGAGTATTCCATACCAAGTTTGGAGAGTGTTGTGAGTGGGAAATCCCGTTACGGACTAGAAAATAGGGTTATATTATGCATGCAGATATGACCAAAAGAAACCTACTTTCTACCTTCGTCCCTAGACTTAATCCCCATTTCTTTTCAGCAAATACATGGTTAGACCAACATACCTTGTTCCGGGCATTCGATGTCGATCCTTCTTCACGCTTGATCGCTCATTAGCAACTCTCCTCCCAAGGCTGACCTGCATACAAAACGAGCAACAAACTACACATGCATTTTACCTACAGACTAATGGGTTAGAGATTCAAACATATATTTACTAAACTATGAAGAACTCATAAAGTGGGATGGGAAAAACATTTCTTTATTACTTTGAATGAATCAACTTACAATTTTGAGACCGGCCACCACTCCGCGGACCTGATCCTGTGCTCCTCTTCAAATGTCCTCCAACTTCTTTGCTCTGTATCTCTCTTTGCACAAGGATGGCTAAAGGGTTGGGACAATGGGAATGTGCAATTGGGGAGAGTTTCTTTACTATCTTTCTCCTTTTCCAAATGGGACCCCTAACCCTTATTTTATAGGCTAGAAGAAGCTAGGTATTTGGACAAACCCTCGACCATGCATGGCTAGGAGTTTCAGTTAACTCACCCAAAGCTATGTGTTCCGTCAACAACTTTCCTTTTTTTGTGCTTTTGTAGGTACGCGCAGGTTGTTTTGGGTCAGCTAGTGTGTACATGTGTGCAGTAATGGAATAGGGTGCGTGGGTCTTTATAAAAGAGGTTTTTAAGAAGAGTTGTTCAACAGTGTTTTGACAAAGAAGGAATATGAGATGGCCTGATGCCAGGTAAGCATGTATGGTGCAATTTAGGGTTATAAGAGATGCCCCCTAATGTGTGAGGTCATAAGAGCATCTGATGGCCAAAATACATTACCAATCTTTATTGATGTGCCGAACAATTGAGCCCAAGGATCAAGAACCAGGAGGCGCCATCTGCAAAATAACAATTGTCTCACTGAGGCGGGAATACCCATGCTCAGGATAAAATAGAATCATGGCTACCAATCAAATACACTGTAGATCCATGTCATATAACTATAAAGAGTAGCTGCAAACAATACACAGTGGAGCTACATCTCGAAATCAAAAAGATATACATATAGAGTATCCATGTTCTAGAAGTTGATACGGCCTGATGGCTGGAGATGAGGTCTTCAGAGATCGAGCAACAACTTCAAAATATTCAAAACTCAGGTAGGAGTGTAATATGAGTGTACAACTACACTACCCAGAGGTCTTTGACAGCTCGTCGGTCATGGACTTGATGATCAGACTGAAGGCTTCATTGATTTCAAACAAGGATTTGATTGGACATTCAGGATGGCTGGGTATGAGGGCAAGAGACAAACTGCAGAGGAGCCAACTCAAGCTTGGTGACAAACTTCCCTTGGACAACACCATGACAAATGATGAGACTCAGGTAGCATGGCATTAACATAAGTTTATGAGGCAGGAGGCAACGCAAACTCTCCATATGTTTGGAAGAATAACCAAATGGAGGAGGACACAACTCTATGTAGTGAGAACAACTTCCTAAGGTCATATTAAATCCCAGGGTTTGATGAAAAAATGGACAGATGTGTTTTATCCAAGGGTGACTCATTATACTGCCAATAAAGAAAATACTTTTCCCTTCCTCTTTTTGGGGTATATTTGATTTTTTTGTCTTTTTCAATAATTTTGGAAAAAGAATAAAAGAATGTTACGTTACAAAGGAGAATCGAGTGTCGCAAACATACTAGTTCCAAGTGCACGGAACACAGGGATTTTCAGGGCAAAGAGACATATGCAATAAAAGGACACTCGAGAAAAATCCTCCTGGGGCCAAAGGTGTCAAGACGCAGAGGTAAAATGCTACAGGGCTTGCATATAGGGCATGCTTCAGATGGTTCAGTTGAGAGCAACATGGAGTCGACATTAGGCCAAAGACGCAGGTATGCAAATGCGATTAATAATACACACAATGGTAACGTCCTTTGATGTAAGTTTAACGAGCCGAGAGAAGGTAAGCTCGGTGGTTTTTCATATTTATAGAGTCTGAAAAAACGTAAAAGGAGACTCCATTGGGGTACCTTTTTCAAAGGTAGTCTAGTCGGTTCGAAAAAAGGAGTAAACTAGCACTGACAAGACATCTATTGATGCAGGAGCATCTCAAGCGAGCCAACGTGGAGACAACGGACAACTGGAAAAGTGCCCAGCACAAATTTTGAAAATATTTTAAAATACTAATGAAGCCATTAAGAAGGAGTGCCCTTGTATAATGTAATCGGACCTTGAGCGATCCGCTCTCGTCCTTAGTAGGTAGAAGGCATTTATAGTAGTAAATGCAGGTAGATAGAATTGAATGTTATATTAGACAGTTTTAGAGCACAAGAGGGAAATGAGATATAGACACCCTCATTGTGTATTGTAACATGATTATGAAGAGTAGGAAGAGAATAGAGGAGAAGCAGGGAGCTGTGTGTAAACACCCATGTACAAAAATTTGAATTAAAAGAGAAAGCTTTGATTCAAATTCATGGCATCGTGTTTGTTCTCTGTGTATGTATGCTAAATGTTATGCTCATGGTTATTTTACTCTTCCTACTGTACATTTTCTTTTATTCTATGTAAGAATGATTTCTTGTTGAATGTTTGAAATCTGAGAGGAAAGGAAAAAGGAATGAGTTTCAATTGTTTCTCTATCTTAGAAAGAGTTCCTGCAAGGAGTACAGTTGAATTGTCCACAAGGAGTGCGTTGACGAAGGGTTCAGAGGGTTGTCTCTGAAATCTCAGACTAGATAGATTTTGTTTCTCATTCACTCAGAAGTGCAATCAGGCACAGGAGCCGTGCAAGGAGTGTGTAGGCCGAGTAAAGTCTCAGAGTTGTGAATCTGAGTGAATCATTGAGAGACTGCTGCTGCAGGTGTGCGCAGAGTCGAAGGATTTCAACACGTGGAAGTGTTTGAAGGTTGTCGCAAGGAGTGCGAGCAGGATTTTTCTGAAAGACTCGAAGTCATGGGAAAGTTCAGAGGGATTTGAAGCCTTCAAAGTCATCGAAGGAAGGAAATAGGTCAAGTACCTTGAAAATATGAAGGAAGGCGTAGTGATGTCGAGCCGCAGAAGGACGAGTTCCACGGAGAGAGACACTTTGTTTAGTTTGCGCAGAAGTCCACAAGGGAAGAACGGACAGCCGAAATTATCTGTGGAGAATACGCAAAGTCCCGTGAGCCGCTAGATCTCACGAAGGAGCAAGGGAGTTTGCATGAGTATTCCTAAAGGTGCAAGCCAGGAGAGGTAGAGCCATCGATCCAAGTCAACTAGGAGCCGTTGGATCACTCAAGAAATTACCTGTCGGGATTTCATGAGTGGAAGGGTTGAAAACTTGGTATCAAAGTTCACGAAATCGCGAAGCGCGAAGCCGTGAAGGATCGATAGGATTGGGTGGGACCATAGGAGCTATAAAGGTGGATAGGTGGCACCCTATCGACGTAGAAGTCAATCGAGTTGAAGTCTCGAAAAGGCGAGAAGGCTAGTTGTGGGGCCAACGTTGAGAACCGTGTCGAAGTCTGACATCTCGAGATTTTGGCAAATAGAATATCGATATTTCAGGGTTTGTAGGAAGAGCTGTAGGTTATCGCAACTCGAGAACGTGCGAAAACCTACAAGTCAGAGTGATATCGGAGTCTCGGAGTTTCAGGATTTGGGGTCTGAGCGACAAGACACTCGACTGCTGGATTCACGAAGCATGAATTCCGACCTCCTAAGTGCGAAGGGAGGATCTCGTGAGGAGTTTCTGTGGGTGTGGATTTCCCGAAAGGGAAATAGAAGAGCGGTTGTTGAGATCTCTTCGGGCCAGTGGTAAGGGAAAGATCTTATTGACATGGACTCCTTGACCCGCGGGTTAGAGGGGGGTTGCGTCATATTAGGTATCAGAGCACAAAAAGGTTCTTTGCTTTCTGTAGTAGAGAAAAAGAGAATTCACCATGCCGCCAAGGAGAAGGGACAGACAAACACCCAATCCACCAGAGGATAGGGAAATGCCGAGAAGAAGAGGTAGGCAGATGACTGATCCAGCTATGGAGAAAGAAATGCGTGATTTACGTGCTAGACTCGAAGACATGGAGACAACACAGAGACGCACAGTCAGTGCTGGGGATCTTAGTGATTTCGAGAGTGAAATTGAGGCTGAATAAGAAGAAGAAGTTGCAACCGAAGATGCAGCAAACGAACGTTTGATTAGAGCTATTGCAAGAATGGGTGCAAGAGTGAAAATGGACATTCCATTTTATGAGGGAAACTTGGATGCAGAGGAGCTTCTAGATTGGATTAGAGCTCTAGACACATACTTTGACTATGAATATGTCGAAGAAGACAAGAAGGTCAAGCATGCTGTCACGAGATTAAAGGGACATGCAGCATTGTGGTGGGATGAACTACAAGCTGACAAACATTGTAAGGGAAAGCAGAAGGTCAAAAGCTTTGATAGAATGATCGCGAATATGAAGGCGAAATTCATCCCTATGGATTATCAAATTACTCTGTTCAAGACAATGCAGAACCTGAGACAGAAGCTAATGACAGTGAAAGAATACACTGAATAATTCTACAAGATGAACATCAGGGCAGGTCATCGGGAAAGCGATGATGAGAAGGTTGCCAGATACATGAATGGCTTGAGATATGACATTCAGGATGAGATGAGCATGGTAACCATCTGAACAGTGGAAGATGCTTATCATATGGCTATGAAAGCGGAAGAGAAGTTGAGCCGAAAGTAGGTTCAAAGAGGCCGAGGCAGAAGTCAGCCCAAAGGAAAATCAGTTGCCTAGGATAAATATCAGAAGCCCAAGGAGGACTGGAAGAAACCTCAGACTCGAACTGAGAGAGGTGGAACCTCACAGCGAGGGCAATATGCTGAACAGAGAGGGAAACATACTGAATAGAGAGGAGATTATGCTGATAATAACATTTTTCCTCATACTAGAGGTAGAGGAAGGGGAAGAGGTGGAGTAATAACATGCTTCACATGTGGAAAGAATGGGAACAAGTCTTACGAGTGTACAGATAAAAAAATGGAAGGAGGATAAATTCACATCGTCGAAGCACAGAGACGAGATGTTGAGGTGGAAGACGTTGAAGGCGGAAGATCGTTGATGATGCGAAAAGTCCTTTTGACACCAGAGAAGGAGGTGGAGAGTTCAATCCAAAGAACCAGACTTTTCTGGACTGCTTGCAAGACCAAGTACAGGGTATGCAAGGTCATATTGGACAGTGGTTGCACAGATAACCTTGTTTCTACGGAGATGGTAGAAAATCTGGAGCTGGAGACGATTGATCATCCAAGCCCATACATAGTTTCATGGCTACAAAAAGGACATCAGGTAACTGTCACTAAATAGTGTTTAGTTGAATTCAATATAGGAGGATATAATGATAAGATACTCTGTGATGTTATTCCCATGGATGTTTGTCATCTATTGCTGGGTAGACCGTGGCAATATGACAGGAATGTGATTCATGATGGGAGAATGAACACATACATCCTAGAGAAGAATGGGAGAACTCACATGTTTCTTCCAATCAAGGATAAGGAGGTGAAACTAGAAGTAAGTAACATTGTACTTCTCATGAGTGGGAAGGAACTTCTTACAGAGGTTAAGAAGAAGGAAGAACCGCAGTTCATTGTGGTCAGAAAACCAAAGATTGTTTTGACTAGCACAAGAGTAGACGATTTACCAGAAGAGGTTCAGGAACTATTGGAAGAGTTCGTTGACATAGTAGTGGACGAACTACCTCGTTCGTTGCCACTGATCAGAAGTGTGAGTCATCATATTGATCTCATACCAGGAGCCAGTTTTCCAAACAAATTTGCGTACAGATTGACGCCGCAAGAGAATGAAGAGGTTAAAAGGCAAGTCTGGGATTTATTGGACAAAGGGTTGGTCAGAGAAAGATTGAGTCTGTGTGTTGTTCTGACAGTACTCAGTCCGAAGAAAGATGGAGGTTGGAGGATGTGTACTAACTCGAGGGTGATTAACAATATAACCATCAGGTATAGATTTCCATTTCCAAGGATGGATGATCTGATGGATTTCTTGAATGGAGAAAAGTATTTTTCAAAGATTGATTTGAAAAGCGGTTATCATCAAATCCGCATGAGAGAGGGTGATGAGTGGAAGACAACATTCAAAACAAACGAAGGGTTGTATGAATGACTTGTTATGTTGTTTGGCTTAACAAACACACCGAGTACCTTCATGAGATTGATGAACAAAGTCCTGAGGGAATTCATCGGAAAATTTGTTATCATATACCTAGATGACATACTGGTTTTCAGTAAAATAGTGGTAGAGCATCTGAAACATTTGGCTACAGTGATGCAGAGGTTATAGCAGGAGAAGCTATTGATAAACATGAAGAAATCCTCATTCATGAAGACAAAACTCATTTACTTGGGGTTTGTTATTTCTGTAGATGAGTTGAGGATGGATCCAGATAAGGTGGAGGTAATCAAGAATTGGCCATCACCGAAGAATATCTTTGAGGTGAGAATTTTTCACGGATTGGCTAGTTTCTACCGAAAATTCATCAGGAATTTTAGTGGAATTAGTGCACCAATGATGGATAAAGTGAAGAAAAGACACAAGTATTTTCACTGGACAAAAGAGGCTGAGAAGAGTTTTAATCTATTGAAGAGGAAGATCACGGAACAACCAATTTTGGTGTTGCCGGATTTCCAAAAGACATTTCAGGTGAAATGCGATGCAAGTGGATTTGCAATAGGGGCAGTCTTGAGTCAGGAAGACAGGCCGATAACATACTTCAGTGAGAAGTTGAATGAAGCGAAAGTAAAATACTCCACGTATGATAAGGAGTTTTATGCTATTGTGCAGGCATTGAAGAAATGGAGACATTACTTGATCCCAAAAGAGTTTGTCTTGTACAGTGACAATCTTGCATTGCAGTTTGTGACTCAATAGGAAAAGTTGAATCAGAGACATGTAAAATGGGTTGAATACATGAAGAATTTCACTTTTGTGATTAAACATATTTCTGGTACTGCTAATAAAGTTGTTGATGCTTTGAGCAGGAAGTGTTTTCTATTGCAGGAGTTCAAAGTCAAAACATTGGGTTTTGATGATCTTAGGGAGATGTACAAGGATGATCCAGATTTTAAGGAGGCGCATGAAGTAGCTGAGAATCCAATTCTCAGAGGTAGAAGCCAATGGGCAAAATACATGACCCGGGAAAGGTTATTGTTTAAAGGTAATCAACTATGTATTTCGAAATGCTCCATGAGGGAGAATTTGTTGAAGGAGAAACACAACGGAGGATTGGCAGGACACTTTGGTCACGACAAGACGTTCACAAAGTTGAATGAGTCATATTTTTGGCCTGGAATGTGAGAAAACATCAAGAGATTCTTGGATAGATGTAGAATTTTCCATCATTCGAAGGGAAGGAAACATAATGCGGGGTTTTATCAACCATTGCCAATACTTGAGAGACCGTGGGATGCAATCAACATGGATTTCATATTGGGGTTGCCAAGAACACAAAGAATTTTTGACTCAATCTTTGTGGTGGTGGATAGATTTTCCAAGATGGCACACTTCATTCCATGTCAGAAGACCAGTGACGCAACTCACATTGCGAATCTATTTTTCAAAGAAGTCATTTGACTTCACGGCTTACCAAGAAGCATAGTTTCGGATCGAGACACCAAGTTCATAGGACACTTTTGGAGGACCTTATGGAAGAAGCTAGGAACTAACTTGTCATTTAGTTCAACTTATCATCCTCAGACGGATGGACAGACATAAGTGGTGAACAAAAGTTTGGGAGACTTGTTGAGAAGCCTAGTGACAGAACACCACAGCCAGTGGGACAACATATTACCACAGGTAGAATTTTCTTATAACGACTCAATTAACAGAAGCACAGGGCAGAGTCCATTTTAGATTGTCTATGGCATGCAGCCGAGAGGAATTTCTGAATTGAGTGATTCAGAACAGACGGTGATTAGGAGCATTGGTGCAAAATAATTCACCGAGGTGATGAAGAAACTTCACAGCCAGGTGAAGGAGCGATTGCAGAGTTCGAGCCAGGAGTATAAGAATAGAGAAGATCAGCACAGAAGACAACTTCAATTTGAGGTTGGTGATTTGATTCTGGCACATTTGAGAAAGGAAAGGTTCTTGAAGGGAACATATAATAAGCTGAAGATGAAGAAAATTGGACCATGTAAGGTCTTAAAGTAATTTGGGGCGAATGCTTACGAGATTGAATTTCCCGATGGGATCAGACTTTCTTCGATATTCAATATCTCAGATTTGTACCCATATGAAGTTGAGGAAGTAGGGACAGGAAATAAATAGCCAGTGATCCAATGGGCAAAGCAGATGCTAGTTGCAGATAAGCCGCAGATGGAGCACATACTGGAAAAAAGGGTCAGCAAGAAGACCAGGCAGAAGCAATACTTTGAGTATTTGGTCAAGTGGAAGGGCCATCCAGTTGAATATGTCAGCTGGGAGAATGAAGCGGAGATCCAGAGGCATGGATAGACCATGCACGAGCTCATGGACAGGAGCCCATGAAAATTTTCAAGCTAGGGAGTATGACGTAGGAGCATCTCAAGCGAGCCAGCATGGAGACAACGGACATATGGAAAAGCACCCAACACAAATTTTGAAAATATTTTAAAATACTAATGAAGCCATTATAAAGGAGTTCTCTTGTATAATGTAATCGGACCTTGAGTGATCTGCTCTCATCCTTCGTAGGTAGAAGGCATTTATAGTAGTAAATGTAGGTAGATAGAATTGAATGTTAGATTAGATAGTTTTAGAGAACAAGAGGGAAACGGGATATAGACACCCTCATTGTGTATTGTAACATGATTATGAAGAGTAGGAAGAGCATAGAGGAGAAGTAGAGAGTTGTGTGTAAACACCCATGTACAAAAATTTGAATTAAAAGAGAAAGCTTTGATTCAAATTCATGGCGTCATGTTTGTTCTCTGTGTATGTATGCTAAATGTTATGCTCATGGTTATTTTACTCTTCCTGCTGTACATTTTCTTTTATGCTATGTATGAATGATTTCTTGTTGAATGTTTGAAATTTGAGAGGAAAGGAAAAAGGAATGAGTTTCAATTGTTTCTCTATCTGAGCAAGAGTTCCTGCAAGGAGTGTAGTTGAATTGTCCGCAAGGAGTGCGTTGACAAAGGGTTCAGAGGGTTGTCTCTAAAAGCTCAAACTAGATAGATTTTGTTTCTCATTCACTCAGAAGTGCAGTCAGGCACAGGAGCCATGCAAGGAGTGTGCAGGCCGAGTAAAGTCTCGGAGTTGCGAATCTGAGTGAAGCATTGAGAGACTGTTGTTGCAGGTGTGTGCAGAGTCGAAGGATTTCAACACGTGGAAGTGTTTGAAGGTTGTTGCAAGGAGTGCGAGCAGGAGTTTTCTGAAAGACTCGAAGTCATGGGAAAGTTCAGAGGGATTTGAATCCTTCAAAGTCATCGAAGGAAGGCAACAGTTCAAGTACCTTGAAAATCTTAAGGAAGGCGTAGCGACGTCAAGCCAAAGAAGGATGAGTTCCGTGGAGAGAGACACTTTGTTTAGTTCACGTAGAAGTCCATAAGGGACGAACAGACATCGAAATTCTCTGTGGAGAATACGCGAAGTCCCATGAGCCACCAGATCTCATGAAGGAGCAGGGGAGTTAGCACGAGTATTCCTAAATGTGCAAGCTAGGAGAGGTAGAGCCATCGATCTAAGTCAGCTAGGAGCCATTGGATCACTCGATAAATTACCTGTCAGGATTTCATGAGTGGAAGGGTCGAAAACTTGGTATCAAAGTTCATGAAATCATAAAGTGCGAATCCATGAAGGATCGATAGGATTGGGTGGGACCATAGGAGCCAGCAAGGTGGACAGGTGGCACCCTATCGACATAGAAGTCAATCGAGTTGAAGTCTTGAAAAGGCGAGAAGGCTAGTTGTGGGGCCAGCATTGAGAATCGTGTCGAAGTCTGACATCTCGGGATTTTGGAAAATAGAATATCGAAATTTTAGGGTTCGTAGGCAGAGCTGTAGGTTATCGCAACTCGCGAACGCGCGAAAACCAACAAGTCGGAGTGATATCGGGGTCTCAAAGTTTCGTGATTCGGGGTCTGAGCGACAAGACACTCAACTGCTGGATTCACGAAGTGCAAAGTCCGACCTCCTAAGTGCGAAGGGAGGATCCCGCGAGGAGTTGTTGTGGGTGTGGATTTACCAAAAGGGAAATAGAAGAGCGATTGTTGAGAGCCCTTCGGGCCAGTGGTAAGGGAAATATCCTGTTGACGTGGACTCCCTGACTCGCGGGTTAGAGGGGGGTTGCATCATCTATTCAAAACCATTTTAACGAGTGTGATAAAGACAAGATCACTCGGCCATTTTTTCATTTTTAAGGAGTCTGAAAAAAGCTTAACTATGGACTCCATCAGGAATGTTCTTCTAGACCAATTTAACAAGTGTGAAAGAATAAGGTCACTTGATGATCTTTTCAATTTTAGGGACTCTAAAAAGAGCTTAACTATGGACTCCAAGGGGGTTCCTTTTTCGTAAGTTTAGTCCCTCAGGCCCGAAAAAGGGGTAAAATTATACCTGAGGGTACTCTTCTAGAGAACTGAAGTTCCATAGAGTATACCTTTGTTCGTACAGTTGACCGTCCGGACCGAAAAAGGGGTAAACTATCGCCGGACAGACGTGACTTCAAATTTCAGTTTAACAAGCGTGAAAGGTCACAAGATCGCTCAACAATATTTTCATGTTTAGAGGGTCTGAAAAGGGATTAAAAGAAGACCCGTTATATCTTTTGGATCGTTACCTGGCATTTCCTCATAAGACTGGGCAAAAACGTCATGAAATTCTTTAAAAAGATTTGTATAGAGTTGAATCTCTCCGGGGGAGCAGTCAACTCTGACGAAAATATTCTCCACAATGCCAGGGTTTCGAGAGATATTGATCAGTATGGTTTCAACAATGGTTTCCATACTACCCTCAGCATAAATTTTGTGTGTAGCTAAGGGATTAATAGGACAAGACCGATCTCACGTCATAGTCACAGTGAATTCTCCTGCTTCGATACGGCTTAACTCTGGGAGGAAATATGATCTGTTGTGAAGACCTTCCCAAGGCTTTTCCAGACTAGTCATTGCTTCAATTACTGCTTCATCAGAGGGAAAGACTAAGTCTAATGAATCAGTGTTAGTGAGAGAACCTTGAGCATAAATAGGCTCTAGAAGTGGATCTAACTCTTGTGCAGGAGTTGGATCAGTGTGGGATGAAGCTTGCTAGACTAAAGAGTATGCTTCTTCAGCTATGGACAAGGGAATGGACATGCCTGAGTGCCCTGTCCCATCCATTGTGGTCGATGGGGAAGGAAGTACCCATGGATCCTTGAAGTAAGTCGTGCGGAACAATGAAACTTGAAAAATCTCAACCTTATGGTGATTGGATATAAAATTTATATCACTTTGAGGGGTGGGTAATCGAAGGTACCCATCAAAGATGGGCACAAACCAACCCCTACGTTGACTATGCATGGTTGACGATTATCAATCATTGGGACCGTGGATGCCCCCAATGAAGGGTCAGGCCTAGAGAAAGACAACTGATCGATGGTCACAATCCGACCCTCGTGTGGAAACAACAAGACATGGAAAACTGTAGCAACCACAGCTTGCATGGAATAAGTCCAACTCCTTCCTAACAAGAGGTTATAGTTGAGGGGTGCGTCGACTACTTCTACCTCGACACACACAGTCTTCCCTCCTAACTGCATGGGGAAAGAAGGAATGATACCATGTGGTCAGAACGAACAATTGTCAAAAGCAGTGAGGAGAGTAGGTGACGGAGACAAAATGGGCTGGCCAATGGCCTTCCAACATGCCAACGACATAACGCATGTCAAGGCGCCCTCATCAACCACCATGCGGAATATATTCTGAGTAAAAATTTTCGTGGGATAAGCCACTACTATATGAAACCCTACATGGTAAGGCAGACACAGTTTTAGGTCGGTTGTATCTAGCATGATTGTACCCGGATTACAAGTCTCGGTAGATCCTAAAGCGGTTAACAAGGCTTTCCTCTGGGAAGGGCGGTTTTGGAGGACCTCCAAAGCAAACATCGCACAAGGGGTTTGTGATAAATCTTCCACCACAGAGTAGTTCTGGGTGGCCCTTGTGTTTGGGTTATGAGAATATTTTTTTAACACGCCTTTGGGGATGTGTGTCATTGTTTCGCCCAACGTCTTCTCAATCTGTAGAGGAAGAGATGGGATTTTGGCTTCTTTACCCTTTTCAAAAGTGCCTAGTTTACTATAGTCATGCGCTCTAGTCAATATAAAAGCATCACCCTTCACCATATATACATTCACGGATGCAGGGTTGTTCGAAGATGGAGGAGGTCCTTTATTTCCCCCTTCCGGGCTTGTAGAGGCTTGAATTAGATTTTTCCCATGTTGAAATGGATTGGTTAACATAGCAGTCTGTTGTTGTGTCACAAAATTTTGGGCCTCTGCAAGCCGGGGGCATAGGTGGGTCGAGTGGTCTTCTGCGCACAGGTTGCATGGATACCTCGCCTTCCATTTCTCAGTATTTCCCCTGTCAGCATTATTGGTGGGTTTCTTATCCCCCTTACCCTTCTTTCGTTGTTTTTTCTTTCCTTCAGGCTACTGGGTGGCCTTTGGATTAGTCGATTTCACTGTGTGTACATCCGATGTTTTGGTAGGGGGAGCAGCCAAAGAAGTAGTTTGGTTGGACGTTGTGTGTTGTATCGACAACTGTTGCAATTGTTGTGTCAGTTGCTTAGCGGGCTTTGTTTGTGCTGAACCAACAATACCATCGGCATGTGGTCCAGCTCTCTATCTGGTTTTATCAAGTATTGAGCATGGTGCATCTGGCAAGATCTCGTATAATAAACCAGACTGAGAATAGATTAGCTCAAGTTGTTGAGCTCTCATGATGGCGTCTTCTTCAGAAAATACTCCCGATGTCGTGACATCTTTGGATAACTGTGGAACCAAAGACTTAAGGAACCACTTGAGCAGGAATGCTGGTGGGATTGGTACCTTAATTAAACTCTTTCAGCGTCTCCATTCTCTGATGTGATCAGAGATATGGTCTGCTTTTGTCTGTGAGAAATTGGCCAACAATTCTATACCAGCATCGTATCTCACTGGTAATTGGAAATGGTTTAGGAAATACATAGCCAATTCACCAAAGGAAGAGTATCTTGAGCGATCGAGCTCAATGTACCATTTCGCGACACTCCCAATGAGAGTGCATTGAAACAATCACAACTGTACGGAGTCGTATTTCAACGAGTTAGATGAGCACCAAAGATGGAAGGTAGTCACATGATCTCCTGGATCTTCATTAGGCTTGGCTTCAAACTTTGGGATGTCCGAAGGCAACTTTGTCGGCATAGGAGGCCAACGCGGATCGTGACAAATAGGGTCATTCAACAACCTTGTCAAGTCTGGCAAATGCAAGGTTGCCAGGAAAGGTAGTTTGGGTTGTTGGTGATAACCAGGGAAAAAGGGGCCTGGAGTTTGACTGGCACCAGGTTGCCAGGAAAAGTTCGGTTGCTGGCCTGGGTTCTGGTAAAAACCATGGCCATGGACAGTGTATGGATTTTGTGTATGAGGAGACATCATCGACTGATTTCCAAAATAGGACATATATGGTTGGGCATGCATTACATTCGAAGGACTTTGGGAAGGGTTGCCCCATGTCAGTCCCATGGGGATAGGCATAGTACTTTGTCCGGGGTTCCATTGATTGTGGAAAGAATTACTCTAGATTGACATTCTGGACGAGGGAACGGATCCCTGCCAAGAATTCCAAGGCCCTGTTGCGGAAGAGGTTTTTGGGTGTGCCCCCTGTGCAGGAATAGTACCCTGCATAGGAATAGATGGTTTGAAATTGTGGTTGCCCCTAGTCGAGAAAGCAGCTGACAAGAAGGCGTTGTTACCAAACGCACCGAACAAAGAAAACGGTGTCAAACCTACCGGAATATTATGCAAACGTGGTCCTTGACTCCCTACTCGAAATAAACCATGGTGTGTAGGCGTCCCGGTGGATGGCTGGTGCGTTCCATCGAGTGAAGGGGACAAAGGAGGTATATGACCTCCTCCATAAGGGAAATCATTAAAAGGAGATAAAATTCCCCCCATTTGGCCTTGCAGAGGATCGTTAGAGCTCCTTGCCCCTAGACCTGAAGTCTGTGAAGTGAAGAAAGAAAGTACAGGACTTGTACCTGAACTAGGCATCCCATATGAGAACAGAGGACCTGTCGCACTTAGTGTGAAATGGTTTGTGGACACCGCCAAAGACGGTATCAGACCATTGTGAAAGGTATATGTGATTGATACCATGGTGGCTCGGACTGGTGACGGTGGGTTAGGAGGTGGAAACTCTCCTGTGGTGACAGCCATAGTGGGAATTGAAGAATTCCCAGAAGGAGTAACAACATTTGTTTCCATTTCTATGTGCGACACTGTCTGGCACTCATAAAGGTGAATTGGTATGATGAGGGGTGTCGAGAGATCTATGGTTGGGGTTTCAACCAGGCCAAGAGCTTTCTCTCCAAGGTCCAAAACGATCAATTCCTCCAGATGTCGGGCGGGCACAATTTCTTGTGACCGAGTCGCTTCAAAAGACCCTTGTTGGTCTAGCTTTCGCCTTAGTGGTGGCGGGGGTGGCTCTAGTGTAACCGGTGACAGGCCCAGAAGCCTTCATGACCGATGGAGCTCGTGATCCTCCATTGTGTGAGAAGATCAAAAGACACTCTAGGGAGATCTATTCGTTCAAAACAACACACACTAAAAAGACCCTATAAGATAATACAGGCAAATATTAAACTAATTGGAAGAACAGTTACAACAACCAACACTAGAGCAACTTACTGGTGTAAGTGGAACTCAAATACAAAATCACCCTCCGAGTATACTCTGCAAAGCGTGGCCCTATGTCTGTCCTAGAACTACTACATATGAGCGGATTATTCCACGAAAATTTTCCACACTTCCACTAGTTTCATATTTTTTTAAATAGGGCAGGATTTTCGCCGCTATTGCCACGAAAGTTTGTCGCAATATCGACGAAAATCTTAATTTAACTTAGTCGTGATTTTTGTCGCTATAGCGACAAACTTTCATGGCAATAGCGACGGAAATTTTGTCTATCTCATTGGTCAGTGTTAACGACTAGTTGACTATTTTATCTATATATACATGACTTTAAGAGACTTTGCGACACAATTGCTATAGTTGCGACATTGTTCTTAGCTTTTGTTTGAACTGTTTATTTTTTCCATCACCCACCGGTTGAACAAATCCAATTCTCAATCTACATAGCTCGGATTTTGAACTTGCAAGGTTAGTATGTTATTTTTTATTGATATACTCATTTAACTTGTAAAATATTTTTCAAATGTCCAAATTGCATTTAGCTTATTTTTTCCTTGATAATATATTTATATAATATGTGTAGTTATACCATATTTCATGTCTTTGGTTTTTGGATATAGTTAGTATATTCTATGGAAAAGGGTATGTGGATTCCATAATATTCTAGGTTTATGGAATCCACATACCCTTTTCCCTTCAATTGTAGCTATAATCTCTCTCTCTTTTCATTGATAAAGATATGGAGTTTCTCTTGAAACTCAACCCTGATCGGTGAAATGATAGTAATTGATTGCTATATTCCCTGCTTTAGCAGGGAATAATAAGATACATAAACACTAACCCTAAACTTATGTTAGGTGTATATGTCGTTATTATATAAGGAAAACATTTGTACACATATGACCTTATTATAAAGATGCTATCTATGTCGTCATGATGTTGATCCTCTACACATATGATCACCTTATTATAAAGATGTTGACCTTATTATAAAGATGTAGGTCACTG
>ML777576.1:243741-283321 GCA_009831015.1 Picea engelmannii
CTCAGCCGTTGAGGCTTGCTGAGACGCTATTTTATCTCTGGTTCTTGTGTGGCCCCTTTGCGGCTCGGGGGGCTAAGGGGGAAGAAGAGTACCCCTAGCGTTTGGCTGGGAGGTACCGGTGAGCTTTCTTTGGTCGGCATGCAGAAGCGGCAGGGAGAACGGACAACCGGCACAGCACGAGGGACGTCTCCGAAGCGGGCGTGTGGCTAAGGTATGATTTTACTTCGGTAATTTAATGTCATTGATGTTGAATTTATGGACTTGTTAAAGCATTTCATATTCGGCAAATTATTGTTATTGGTGATATTACGATGAGATTGTCTGGCATTATATTTTGCAATTTCGTTCAGCCATGATATTGTAGAGTTTGTTTGTATTGTGACCATGTGTCCCTTAGGTTATGATGTCAGGTGTTTTTGCATTAATATGAATTAGGTGATGTTGTAAAATTCTTATTGTGCTTCGCTATTCATAGACGTAACGAAGGGGTCGTTACAACCCTAGAGACTTCACCAGTACGGTCGCCAATTCTGTTGTGAGTGGGAAATCCCCTTACAGACTAGCAAATAGGGTTATATTATGCATGCAGATATGACCAAATGAAACCTACTTTCTACCTTCGTCCCTAGAATTAATCCCCATTTATTTTCAGCAAATACATGGTTAGACCAACAAACCTCCTTTATGGGTGTTTGATGTCGATCCTTCTTTACGCTTGATCGTTCGTTAGCAGCTCCCCTCCCAAGGCTGACCTGCATACAAAACAAGCAACAAACTACACATGCATTTTACCTACAGACTAATGGGTTATAGATTCAAACATATATTTACTAAACTATAAAGAACTCTTAAAGTGGGACGGGAAAAGCATTTCTTTATTACTTTGAATGAATCAACTTATAATGTCGAGATCAGCCACTGCTCCGTGAACCTGATCCTGGGCTCCTCTTCAAATGTCCTCCAACTTCTTTTCTTTGTATCTCTCTTTACACAAGGATGGCTAAAGGGTTGGGACAATGGGAATGTGCAATTGGGCAGAGTTTCTTTACTATCTTTCTCCTCTTCCAAATGGGACCTCTAACCCTTCTTTTATAGGCTAGAAGAAGCTAGGTATTTGGACGAACCCTCGGCCATGCATGGTCGGGAGTTTTAGTTAACTCACCCAAAGTTATGTGTTTCATTGGCAACTTTCCTTTTTTCGTTCTTTTGTAGGTACACGTGGGTTGTTTTGGGTCACTTAGCGTGTACACGCGTGCAATAATGGAGTAGGGCACGTGGGCCTTTATAAAAGAGGTTTTTAAGAAGAGTTGTTCAACAGTGTTTTGGAAAAGAAGGAATCTGAGGTGGCCTAATGCCAGGTAAGCATGTATGGTGCAATTTAGGGTTATAACAGAGAGAATGGTGAGAACCATTTGTTTATCCTCCTTATATTTGTCAACCCCACAAGCCTTGAGTTGCGACAAAAAATCCTTATATTTGGTAAATAACTCTTAGAGATTGTCAAAGTTTTTTAGATCCAAAGTGAGAAATTCCACCTCGAGAATTTGTCCCCTCATCTCATCCTGTTTGCCAAAAATCCCTTCCATGGTGGTCCAAGATTCATTGGGGGTTTAAAGGAGGCTATGTGAAAGAAGAGTTTAGGAGAAATGAGACTGCAAATAGTTCCAAATGCTTCATCCATTCGATTTAGATACTTGGATTTTTCTATGGCTGATGTGGGTTCGGTCTCTATGTCCATGATTAACCTGTATAATCCTTTGCCTCGAAGATGCACTATCATCTTCTCTTTCCATGCAAAGAAATTGTACGGTGTAAGAATGAATTCTTTTGGAAATTCCATTTTTTCGATGTCTTAAATCTTCGATACCTGCAAAAAGAATCTAGTGTGTATTTTTCCTAGAAATCCATTGGTCTTGATACCATGTAAATGTGTTGAACCTGCACAGAAAATATCTAGCTAGCAAATGACATACACAATTTGCAGAGTGAATGTGAGAAAAGAGAAACAAGAGAGAAAGAATGGAAGAATTCTCATTAACCAAATGAATGAATGATAATTTACACATCATATACTATGTATAAATTAAATAATGCGCACACTGGAGGAGAAGCCAATGCGCCATAGTGGTGGTCTAGAGTGATATGGACACATACCAACAGTTATGGGAGTAAACTGCCACCTAGTCTAGTCTCTCATGCAGTTACGTGAGTGTACTATCACCTAGTCTGAGTTAACTAGTCTCTCAATCTTTAGTTAATTGAATGAACAGAG
The DNA here is from genome assembly GCA_009831015.1 of Picea engelmannii. Classification (NCBI taxonomy): domain Eukaryota; kingdom Viridiplantae; phylum Streptophyta; class Pinopsida; order Pinales; family Pinaceae; genus Picea; species Picea engelmannii. The sequence continues at coordinate 246,014 of ML777576.1, forward strand.
TGAAGTGAGGAGGAGATCGGGGAATCATGAGTAATGTGCTAGTCTAGTGATAATCCCAAGGATAATGCGCATTATCTGGTGATGATTTCAATGTTGCATGGTGATGATCCCAATGTGGCATCTAGACTCCACTCAATTGATCAAACTAAAGTGTGAACTGAAGAGAATATTATCCTAGAGGAATATTCTCCCTAAACTATAGGACACTGAATAATGACTAATAAACGTAGGGAAAACCTTAGTAAAAAGAAATCCTAGGTGTGTGTGAAGTATCTCCAACATGTACTCTTTACTTTCCTTTTAATATAATACTCAATGTTCAGACCTTAATAAAGTTAATGGCAAATAAAAGGGCTTTGAAAAAAATTGCATTGAAAACGAGGATGCAACATACCCTCTACAAAGGCACCCATAAATGATACAATATGAGGTATTGTATGTCAAGAAACTCCATTCCCAAAAGTTACACCCCCATCCACATCATACTCTTTTACATGACTTAGAGAGGGTCTCCTTGGAAAGCACTCCTTGACTTGGGGAATGATCTATCCAATAGGGCACTATGACAACCCTCCCATACTTAAATTTGGCAAGTTGTATAAGGTCTTTGATTTTTATTTTTATTTTTGAAAAGGGGGGATTAGATGCACATGTTATGGTGGTTTTTTAATTAAATATGACTTACTCTGCATGATACTTGTGACTTGTGGACCCTTGGAGGGCGTACTTTTTTTTCTCTACAGGAACTTTCCAGGTGGAAGTCTTATCATGGAGGCATAAGGTTACTTGGACCTTCATTGGGGAATGAAGCCCACATGTTGGATGATTTTCCCCCTCTCCTTGGACACATGGGAGGAGGAACATTGTCTTTGGAGGCACTTGAATACCATGAGGTGATCATATTCTATCCCCTAGCATCCCAATGATGCCTTTTGAAGGCTTAAGACATCATCTCCTAATCCCTAGACGTCACATGGTCTTAGGGATTTTGATGGGTTTCTCATGGTTGATGGTGATGTGGCTTGGTTTGATGGAGAGAGAGACACATGGCATGTAATAGAGCACTTGGTGGCATGACTCAAGGATTTTGGAAGCCCAATGTTTTTCATCAAAGGCCAAAACATCTCTCTTGGAGGCCTAGCGTCACCCTTTAGGGCATGACATCACCCCTAAAGGGAATTTTATTTTATGTATTTGTAAATTTGAGTTGTAAAAGAAAAATAGGGAGGTCAAACTCTCTAATTTGATATTGACTTTTAAAAAAGTGGAAAAAGTGGTTTTTAGTGACCTTGTATAAGTAAAGGTCACTCTCATTTTCACTTGGACAAAAAATAAAATTAAATTAAAATTAAAACAACTCACTTGAGAATTACATAAAACTTGGCTGAAATTTTCTCCCTACTTGGGCAAGGTGCACAGTTAGGATATTTAAAAACTTAGGAGTTAGTTAAGATATACTTGGTCTAATGTGTCATTAGGTAAAAGTGTGTTTCTCAGTGTGTTTCTTTGGTATGCATTAGTATGCATTTGTAGTTAGGAAATCCAACAGTCACGACATGTTCCCAGCATAGAGTGATCCGACGATTCATATTGTCCTCGATCTTAATGGCCATTGATCCATGGCTTAACACCCGATTGGTCCATGATCTCTATTTAAAAGAGCATGGAGGGTCATTTTCCAATGATTGATTTTGTGAAACTCTCATGTAAAATATCTCTGTAATCTTTTTCTTTTGCATTAATACACTGCTCCAAGTGGTCGCGTTGGCTGGGGCTGTGGATGTTTCCCCGTAGGGGTTTTACCACTTCAAAACATCGGTGTGTTAATATTTGATCTAGTTTTGTGAGTGTTTACTGAAGATGTTCGTCCTCTATTGGAATACCTTTGTTTTCGAACATGGTATCACAACCTGTTTGAAGACTCGCTCTTGTTGTAGATCGAGATCGTGAAGCTGAGTTTCCTCATCTTCGTTTTCTACCATTTACGTACATTTTTGGGCTGAGAGGATTGTTATATTGCATCTAGAGCACTCTTTTCATTCATAAATGTTTTTCATTTCACTTGAAAAGGTTTTTGTTTTCCCAATATACGACCATTTCAGCTAGATCTGGAGGTGTATAGCCCAAATACGCCATTTTTAAATTTTTGCAGAGTATTATTTTGGTTTTATATTGTTTCTTTCTGGGTTTCTACTCTTTTAGATATGTGTGTGCTTTTTCCCCATGCCCTTTGAGATCTCGGCAAATCAGAAACATATAGGAAAATGTGCATTTTCCGCGTAAGCTAACCAAGATCTAACCCTTGTTGTCATCGAGAAGCAAAAAAAATTTCTTGTGTGAAAATAGTGTTTTTTTTAGCACACTCTCCAAGGCCATTTTCCACAACAACAACAATCTTCTTGCTAAACAATACAACATGTTTTGCTAGCCCACTTGGTTAAAAGTTTCCTTATTAAGTAAGAGGTCTTCGGTTCAAGTCTCTCTTTTTGTTAATTTTTTTTTTTTAAGTTCATTCTCCATTGTAAAATGTATTTCACTTCAAGTCTCTCTTTTTGTTAATTTTTTTTTTTTAAGTTCATTCTCCATTGTAAAATGTATTTCACTTCAAGAATAAAAGTGAATCACTATAAGTAGCTTTAATATTTTAGAGTTATTTATTTTGCATGCAAATTTTCTTTTATAAAGTAACTTCATTGTAAAAATGAACCCCTCTTCTTGTTACTAAAGTGGTTCACTTCATAAAGTAACTTACACTATCACGTGGTCCTTTGGTTACCATTTATGCCTTTTTTTAAAGGGAATAGCTTTCACATCCGAAGTCCATTTTCAATGTTGTTTTTTTAAAACCACCTAATTTTTCGAGATATTTCCATCCAGATCATCAGTTTCATTTTTTAAATCCATATTATCTACATATTTAATATGGCTTCTTCAAGCAATCTTTTTCTTATTAGCACCAACTACTTCCAATGGAAATATCATATGGAGGATTTATTAAGAAGTAAAGGTTTGTATCGGATTACCTTGGGAAAGGAAACATAACCTATTGATGTTGATAAGAAATTCAAATGGGTTAATAGGAATGATGAAGCATGTGGACTAATCAGAATATATATCTCTCATGATTTAAGGTTCGACCTTCAACAAATTGATAAACCTGATGAAGCTTGGGAAAAGATTGAATCTGTGTTTGGTAAACACAATATTATTCGAGCACAATAGTTAGAAAATCAAGTATTGACTTTAATTCCAAGTGAATTTTCTTGCATTGAAGACTATCTATCTAAGTTTAAAACACTCAGAATTTTATGTGAAGAATGTAAGATAAAGATGCATGAAGAGTGTTGCATCTATCTTATTCTTTCTAATCTAGGTAGTGCATATTCTGTGTTTGTATCTACCTTTTATGCCATTAAAGAGGCTCTAGGGACAACTTATCAAAAACCCACTCTTGATTCATTTTGTGATGCTTTGATTAGAGAGCAAGATAATCTTGTACAACTTGGAGTTATCAACACTGCAAGTACCTCCAACAAAGCCTTAATCATCCATCAGAAAGATAAACCCAAGAATCCCAAGAAGCAACATCATTTCCACAACAACAAGAAACATAAGGGTCCCAAACCCACTCATACAACTTCCGCTCCTAATGGTGAAAAATGAGCAAAATATAAAAATAAGAAGACTGGCAGAGATTGCAACTTTTGTGATAAATATGGTCATGATGAGTCCAAATGTTTCAAGAATATGGCAGCTTTAGAAGCAATGATGAAGAAGCACAACATCAATATTGATTCTACTACTTCTTATTCTTCTCATGGACATGCACTTTATGCTTCTGGTTTCTCCTTCAATACAACTTCTACTTCTTCTTATGATGAGTGGATTATTGATTCTGGAGCATCATATCATATGGCTAAGGATAAAGACATATTTTCTGCTCTAAATGAATGTGAAACCAAGAAAATATTTGTTGGTGATGATAGATATCTTAGTGTTGTAGTATCTAGAACAATTCAAGTAGAAAATGATCATTTCAATTATGTATTATGTGTTCCAAGTCTTCCTTGTAACCTTCTATCAATTTATCAAATCGCTCATTCATTTGAAGGTAACATCGTTGAGTTTTCACCTCACCAAGTTTTAATCAGGGATCTAAAAGACCCTAAGCATGTTCTTGCAACTGGAATTGTTGATGATATTACCAGGTTGTACAAGTTTGACAACTTTGGGTCATCATCTTTTTCATCAGTTTTTGTTGCTCATAGCGATGACTTGAGCAAACTTTGGCATGATCGATTTCATCATCTAAAATATCGCTCATTGCAACAACTATGTAATCAACAGATGGTGATTGGTCTTCCTCCTGTTTCATGCAAAGATGGTGTTTGTGTCAGTTGTGTTCTCGACAAACATCATCAGGACAGTTTTGACAAACGTGCCTCTTGGCACGCCTCGAGCCCTTTGCAACTTGCTCACAGTGATTTGTGTGGTCCACTTTCTTCTCCTTCTTTTTCTGGGTGCAAGTATTTATTAAATTTCATTGATGACTTTTCCAAACGTACTTGGGTTTACTTATTAAAACTTAAGACCAAAGTTTTTGACAATTTTTTAGCCTACAAGGCCCTTGTAGAAAATCAATCTGGACATCAAATTCAAAGGTTAAGAACAAATAATGGAGGCGAATATGTGAACAATAATTTCACAAGTTACTGCACTACACAGGGCATCCAAATGCAACACACTGTTCCATATACACCACAAAAAAATGGTGTTGCTCAGAGAAAGAACCACACATTAAAAGAAATGGCTAATTATATGATCCAATCTAAGGGATTAAGTCAAAAGTATTGGGTGGAATCCATCAATTGTGCAAATTAAATAGTAAATCACACTCCCACAAAGGCTCTTAAAAATATAACATTGGAAGAGGCTTGGACTAAAATTAAACCATATGTAAGTCACTTCCATGTATTTGGCAGTATAGCATGGGCTCACACCCCTCATGAGAAAAGGAAAGCATTGCAGCCTAAAAGTGAGAAGTGTTTATTTGTTGGTTATTATGAAGATGTCAAAGGTTTTAGACTTCTTCAACCACATTTTAATGAAATTATCATTAGAAGATATGTTAAATTTGATGAAAATATCTTGGCCTGTGAGCCTAATTCGACATTTGTGTGTTCTTTGGCATGCGATCCTAATTCGACGTTTGTGCCTTCTTCAGTTTGCGATCCATATTCGACATGTGTGACATATTCTGTTATGGTTTCTTCTTTAGATGATGAAAGTGAGGATGAAAATCCACCTCCTCCTGCTCACCTTCCTCCAGATGAGTCCTTTGAACCCGAACCAACACGAACTCCAGCTCTGTCGCTTCCTAAATGGGTTCATTCAGCATGAGAAACAGTTGGTGATCTTGTCGATGATCCTTCATATCAACATCAGACACATTCACAGTTCCAAAAATCCTCTTCTCTTTTGGCTCATGTTTCAGAGACTCGTGATCCAGAGACATTTGCAGAAGATTCAGGTCATCCATATTGGGATACAACAATGAATGAAGAATATCGTTCTTTAATGGAAAGAGATACTTTGGATCTTGTACCTCTTCCAAAAGGAAGAAAACTTGTCAGATGTAAATGGGTCTACATAACTAAGTATGCATCTGATGGAAGTGTTGAAAGATACAAGGCTCGGTTAGTTGCCAAAGGATTTTCCCAAGTTGAAGGAATTGACTATAATGAAACATTTTCCCCTGTAGCCAAAATGAATTCCATCAGCCTTGTTCTTGCCCTTGTTGTCTCACATAAATGGGAGGTCCATCAAATGGATGTTAAATCTTCCTTCTTGCATGGAGATTTGAAAGAATAAATATACATGGAACAACCTCTTGCGTATGTCAAGAATGACTCTAGCCTTGTTTTCCGCCTTAAGAAATCTCTTTATGGTATTGAGCAAACTCCCTGAGCTTGGTATGCCAAAATGGAAAACTTTCTTATTGCCATTGGATTCTCGAAATGTCATTCTGATCCTAATGTCTATACCAATAAAGTAGGAAGTCATCTCATAATCCTTGTCCTTTATGTTGATGAGCTTATCCTTACTGGTAGTGACTCAAAACTTTTAAACCATGTGAAAACCAACCTTAAGAAGAAATTTGAAATGATAGACTTAGGATTTTTGCACTATTTTATTGGCCTCCAAGTTTTGCAAACCAATGAAGGAATTTTTCTTTCCCAATATAAGTATGCTTGTGACCTTCTTCATTGCTTTCACATGGACAATTCTAAACCAGCCCCTTCTCCCTTACAATTTGGAGTCAACCTTGTTGCCACATGTACTTCTCTCGAAGTTGATGCCACCTGTACTTCTCTCAAAGTTGATGCCACCTTGTATCGTTAGTTAGTTGGTAGCCTCTTAGACTTGACTCATACTCATCCCAATCTTTCCTTTGTTGTTGGTATCGTTACTCGATATATGAAAACACCCCATGAAATCCATTGGAAAGTATCTAAAAGGATACTTTGCTATGTCTATGGTACAATTCAATTCAGGATACATTACAGTTCAGGGGGGGCTCCTTTATTGGTTGATTTCACTGATTCAGATTGGGCCAACGACCCTGATGATCAGAAGTCTACTGCAGGTTACGTTTTCAGCCTTTGTTCAGGACCTATCACTTGGGCCTGTAAGAAACAACATGCTATTGCATTTTCTTCAGCAGAAGCAGAGTACCGAGCAACGGTAAATGCAATTCAGGAATCCTTATGGCTTCGACAAATTATTTCAGAGTTTGGATTCTAGCAACAACATCCAACCAGCCTTTGTTGTGACAATCAAAGTGCCATCAAGCTTGCCAAAGACCCAAATCAACATCAGTGCAACAAACACATTGAGCTACACATGCACTTCATCAAAAATCTCATTCATGATCAAGTTATTGAAGTGCTCTTTTTCCCTAAAAAATATCAAGTTGCATACATTTTCAGTAAGTCTCTTATAGAAGCGAAGTTTTCCAAACTTCAATCTATGTTAGGAGTTCAAGAAGTTGTCATCAAAGGGGGATGGGCTCTAATTCCTCCTTCCTTATCCTATTGTGTCACTATTTTAAATCCTTCAATCATATCCCAAGTTGTTCTTAAGGGGGGATGTTAGGATATTTAGACACTTGGGAGTTAATTAATATCTACTTGGTCTAATGTAGCGTTAGGTAAAAGTGTGTTTCCTAGTGTGTTTATTTAGTATGCATTAGTATGCATTTATAGTTAGGAAATTCGATGGTCACGATATGTTCCTGACATAGAGTGATCCGACGATTCATATTCTCCTCGATCTTAACGACCATTGATCTGTGGCTTAACACCCGATTGGTCTATGATCTCTATTTAAAAGAGAATGGAGGTTCATTTTCCAATGATCGATTGTGAGAAACTCTCTTGTAAAATCTCTCTATAATATTTTTATTTTGCATTAATAAATTGCTCCAAGTGGTTGTGTTGGATAGGGTCATGGATGTTTCCCTGTAGGGTTTTTTCCACATCAAAAAATTGGTGTTTTGATCTTTGATCTGGTTGTGTGAGTGGTTACTGAAGGTGTTCATCCTCTGTTGGAATACTTGTGTTGTCAAACATGCACTATCTATTGTAATGCTTTGTGAATGATACTACTTGTCTATTAGAGGAAGAAGCTAGGCACTATCTATTGTTGCTTATATCTTTACTATTGTGGTGGAATATTCTTGGTAAAGAAGGGTTTATCTTGCTATCTCTTGAACTAGGTAAGTAATTTATGTTATTGTGTTGTTTCTTCTTGGTTGTAAGGTTAATTTTGTTAAAATATTGGATGATTATAAGGGAATATGTAACACCCTTGTTTCCCCCAGCTTGTAAATATAACTATAACTTGCCAAAAGACTATGGATAGACTGAATATGTGTGGATGTTGGAATTGATGAACCTTTTTGTTATAAAAGGTAATGGATGTATTTATGTTATTAAATAAAAATGGATAGTGTTTCATAACTACTGAAGGTGTTTTTCCAAGGTAGATCATGATGCTATGAGAGATATGGTGAGGGGAACCAACAATGGTTGAGATGACCCACACCAAACCAGTACCTTGTTGTATTTAAATTACTTAGACCCAGAAAAATCCTTTGAGCCATAAATAAGTTACCAGTCAGGTTGGTAGTTGGGAAGTCCTCCTCAAGAGTTAATGAGAAGATGGGCAGAGTACCCATCTAAAATACTTCCTGACTTGACCACGAACTGGGGATTTAGACCCATGCAATCTTGCTGAGGAAGGAAAGAAAAAAAGGGAATTCATGGGCAGAGGCGAAGAAGATGAGTTGAGAGACCATTCTTCCAAAGAGAGGAGAGCGCATGCAAATCTTTGGTTTTGAGGATAATTGAACAACAAGCTTTCTTTAGGTGCAAGAAGTTGTTGGAAGCGTTTTCAGTCCAAACTGATAAACGTGGTTGTAGGAAGACGAGTGACTGAGGAAGCACTTGTTGTAGACCCCCTTGCTTGGTGAAGATAAAACCAATTGCCAAGTTCCTATGGTAGGAGGAGAGTGGCCTTCGTCCATGACCATTGTTGAACAAGAAGGAAGAGTCTCTCTCAAGGCATCATGATCTATCTAGGGGGTGGCCAACAATAAATCCATCTAAGAGTTGTCGTGCCTACGGTTGGGTGGAAAAGGGAACCCCTCTCAACAATTGCTTTACTGTCTAGTTTTTTGATAAGTATTCTTATATCATGTGTACTAGAATTGAAATAATGGTTGAATGTCTATGTCTATGATTAAAATATGCATTGTATGATTAATGTAGAAATGCTTATTGTTTTTCTGTGAAACCTTGCATTTGAATGGTTTATTTTTGCCTCATCTTAGCAGCTGGAGAGCCATGAGACGTAGGTCTCCAAATGAATTTAGGAATACGTTTATGATTTATGTACTGGTTGGAAAATCCTTAAGGGAATTTTCCCAATGATTGATTTTATAACGTAAAAGTCGGGGTAGAATTCGCTATAACACCTTAGTCCTATCAACCCCTTGAATTTACCTTCGCGGGTTATTAAATTAGATCTCTGTGGAAGGAGGGCACATCCTTCAAACCCTTCATCGATGTTACTGATGGCTCATGTCCACGACCCTAACCAAATCTCGACTAAGAGTTGAGCATGCATCCCCGAGACTTGTCAGAGGATCCATATGACCAGGAGCTTGGAACGCTTCGCCAGGTCTGAAAGGAGCTAAGCTATTTTGGCTTCAGAACTCTTGGAGTCTAAAGCTCTAGGAGTTCAAAGCTCCGGGATGCTATGAATTTACAACCTTTGAAATCAACCGAAGGCAACCTGCTGGTGCGATTACCGACAAGGTTGACTGACATCTGGCGGTTTCCTTAACCGTGACCGTGGGATCTATCTCATCATTAAACCATGATCCACTTCCCTATCGCGAAGTGATGATAACTGTAGATATGAGAACTCTTCAAGATCTGCCATGACCTTTGGATATACACCACGGTAAGTCCAACGTTGACCACTCTGGGAGGAATGGATTGTTAAACGGGTAGAACCCTCGAACGTCGAAGTCGTGAAGACAAGGACCATCAATATCAGGGACTGTTGAGATCCCTCCTGACCATTGGATCTAGACTGTGGTCATCCCGACACTGACCACTCCAGGAGTAAAGTAGAAATCACATAGCGGAACCCCCGAATGTCCATGTTGTGAAGCAACGAAGGTTGTAGATCTATGGATCTACATGGACACATCTTAACCGTGGGATATAAGGGGTATTGGGAGGCTTTCAATCTGGAGTGATGTGGCATGTTGATATCACCCAGGGTGATGTGGACCCATGTTCGACATGCCACATGTCACCTTGATTCGTGCTTTTTATAGACCTTATATGCCAATTGGAGCGTGACACATGTCGCCCATTGATGGGGCCATGTGTCATATATTCCCCTTGTTATGTGCCAACCCTGGGTACATGCTCACATGGACTAATAGCTAGTGGAATAATCGGGGCACTGGGAGTTTGAAACTTTGTGGAATTTGGGATGCTGGGACGCTGGGGTTAATTCGGCTAAAGGCTCGGATCCACCTTTCTTTGCCTCTGCATTTAATGCGTCTCCACATGAAACTGTGGACCCTTTGGGAGTCTGGAAATTCAAAACCATGGAGGTTTGGAGTGGTGTGATTGGATGAGTAAAAAAAGGTCGAAGGCCCGGATTTACTTTCCCACTCCTGCAGGCTATTAGACAATTTAAATATAATTAATTAAACAAAAAGGGAACCTCTCCGAGACTCCGTCATTTGGGAGACTTGGATTCATGAGAACACGAGGAGGAATTTCTCCAAAGTCCGAAGACTTAGGCGCTAATTAATATTAATGAATCCAAATTCCTTGGATATTTCGGTATAGAGTGGGATTTTGTTGTGTTAATGGTTAATTAACCTAGTAGACCTATAGGAGATAGACAAATGTCAACTCCGAGTTGGAAGAGTCTTTGTATACTATGATGATGTGTAGTGTCAGGTGATAGGGAGCCATGTGGCTGTAAGGGACTCTAGTTAATGAAGGCTTAAAGAACCTTGAAGGGCCATAACTTGCAATCCAAAGCTCAAATTTGAGCATGGTAGCACTTGTTGGGAAGCTCTTGTCAAGAAGAAGGTGATAGAGGTATCGAGAAGAGAATTCAAGGTGATTGAGAAAAGATAAATTTGTATGCCCCATCCCTTAAAAATGTACTTTAAGGGTCAGGTGTGTTACAAAGTGGTATCAGAGCAGGAAACAACACTTGGCCTGCTTGGGCTCATGAACGAGTCGCATAAAAATATTGTTAGAGAAATTTTAAGTGGTAACACCCTATCTATCCCCATTCATAAGAAACTTATCTAAACCCCTGCTGGAAAGATGAATGAAACTTTCTGATGTTGTTATATGTTTTGAAAATATGAACGGTGTGTTGTTCATAAACTAGTAGATAAATAACTAACAAAAAATGTTTTATAATCACTCAAGCAATCAGTGGAGAGCAGGAAAACTACAACGTGAAGGATGGTGACACACCATGAGTTGGAGGAAATATCCCACAATAGAGAAGAGGAATATGATGAGAGGAGGGCAGTGGAAACCCCTCTATATTTGGCTGAAAACGTAAGAAGACTCACATCAGAATTATGGATTTGTAAGGATTACAATGAAAGGTGTTGGTGTTGAAATTACTAAGACAATTGAGAGGGGGAGTGAATCAGTTGTCACCGTGCTTAAACAATTTTAAGTCTATTAAAATATTTTAAATCTTTCATCAAGTGACCATCCATATTATACATCATATGAACAACATAAACAATGAGCATCAATCACACATAAGATATACACAAAGATAGATTTTTCACGAGGAAACCCATAAAGGGAGAAAACCTCTTCTTCTTCGAAATGATAGGCAGTCTTTTAAGTTATGTACATTATCTATGTTTGAGCACCAACTCAAAGCGAGGCTACTACCTCTGTTTTACAAGCTCCAACTTGTTGAGAGCACCCACTAGAAGGAAGCACCAACTCCCTGAGTGTTCCAGCACCGACCGGATGGAAGCACCAACTTCCAATCACACAGACACCAACCTGTATAACAGAGAACAATTGTTCTCCCTTGCACCACCCTGCCACCCTAGTTTTTCTAACTGCAACCAGATGGAAGATACAACTCCCTGTGTTCAAGCACCCACTTGAACCTCTGAGGACAACAGTCCTCCCTAGCACCTCCCAACCACCCTTATTACAAATAAATGATTAATTAACCAACAACACAAATAAATCAATTCTTACCACTTCTTCACTGTTCTGCAATTCTTCTCTGCTACACTATTCTTCTTCTCTGTTCATATTTGGCTTGACTTGTTGTCTCTATCTATCTGTTCTTTCTCTGTCCTTTTCATGCTCTTTGAAATGTGCACATTCTGCTCTCTTCACATTTTCTCTTATGTTCATCTTATGTTCCTTATCTCTGAGATTTCTTCACACTACACATACTGTAGTTTTTCCTTTCTATAGTTCAACTCATTTTTCAGTCAGAACAGCTAACCTTACACAGTTGCTTCATATCTCCTTTTATTCACACACGCCTCATCAGTTACACCTCAAATATTCTTGGGAAAAAACGCCTCAGCAACTGAATCGCCAACGGATCAATAATCATGAATCAGTTTTGCTAACTAAATCGTAACTGATTAATTAACTGTGAAGTGCAACAGTAGCCCTCCGATCATATTCAAATTCTCCTGCACCGTTGGATTCAATCGGCAAGGTTTCGTGTTTATCCCATATGCCCACTGGTTGTGACCGAGCGCTAAACAGAATTTGAATTTCATGATCTCGCATCTCGTCATTCCTGTGATAAAGGATCTCAACACTCCAAGTCGCGATCACCGAGACTTCGAGATGGAGCTTAGCACTGTTAGCTTCTTCCCCTCACGTGACCACTGGCAATGACCACAAGCTGTGCCAAAAGGTGCTTCGTATTTTGTGAACTTATAAACTTCATCGAGCTTCATCAACGGTCGAGATATCCGATGATCCGATGGTCCAGATCTCATCACGATCTCGCATATCACGATTCATGTTATGATGGGTCTTGATGCTCCAAGTCGCGATCGTCGAGACTCCGAGATGGAGCTTAACATCGCTAGCTTCTTCCTCCATCTTCTGTAGATGTAACCACTAGCTATGACCACAGCCTTATTCAAAAATGCATTTCATACTTTCACGTCTCGGGTATTCTATGATGAGTCCTCTCAACTCTCCATGTTACGAATCTCTAAAATAGAGCTTGGCTTCTCTAGCTCTGCTCTCCAGCTCTCGACAATGTGACCACGAGATATGACCACTCGAAAATCAAATGAGCACTTCACTCCTATGACTTTCCAGTCAGGGAAATGATGATCTTTCAGCATGTGTCCTATGGAACCAACGGTCCAGATATTATCGCGATTTCACCACGTGTCCTTCAATCAACGGTCAAGATCTTATCATGATTTTACAACTTCACGGGCCTTCGTCATGCCTGATCAATGGTCCATGATCTCGATGATTTGACGGTCTAGATCTTTTCATGATCTTGCATATCACGAGTTCCCACACCATGCTTCATTGACTCCTCCAAGTGCAAGTCAGCGAAAATTCCAATCACTTGCCACATTTCCTATGACTCCAACGGTCAGGATTGTTATCACGAGTTTGAACCTCTTTCCTTTAGATTTCCCGATCTACAAAACTTTGAAATGAAACCTTTGTCGTGCTTTGACTGTTTTCCTCCTTCTGAGCTTACATTGTTGATCTTGCCACCTTTGTCGTGATTTGACTTTTTTCCTCCTTATGATCTTACACTGTTGATCTCGCCATTATCGCTATGCTCCTGATTGTGCTGATCTTCACCATCTGATCGTGATGATCTTCGCCATCAATGACAAACATGCATACTCTGCCTCTGTCTAAGAACATGCCAACAATCTCCCCCTTTGGAATTGATGGCAATCCCTTGAAAAACATGCAACTAAATTTACCACTGTAGCATCTTTTAGATTACCACCACAGTAGCATCCATGAAATTTACCACGCTTTCTCCCCCTTTGACATCAATGTCAAAGAAGAAACACTCTCCCCCTGAGTTGTTGCAGTACATACTCCCCCTGTCAACTATGAGCAACTTAGAAATACAACAGATATTCAATAAGTACTCCCACTGATCAGGTGAACAAATTAGACGAAAGAAGTTATAACCCCCAACTTTTGACGAAGATATCCAAAAGGGGTTGTTGCTAACAGTTTAGTAAAGATATCAGCTATCTGTTTTGTATAAGGGATATAATTCAGCTAAACAACTCTGTTTGTAACTTGTTCTCTGAGAAAATGGTATTTTATTGGGATATGCTTAGTCTTGGAATGAAGAACAATATTCTTGGAGACACTAATGGCACTAGTGTTATCACAGTGAATTGTAATCGGATCAGTATAGTTTACCTTCAAATCTACAAGAGTTTGAATCATCAATAAAATTTGTGTGCAGCAAGTAGCAGCAGCAATGTATTATGCCTCTGTAGTTGATAATGAAATGGATCCTTGTTTTTCACTAATCCATGCTACTAATGAGTCACCCAGAAAGAATGCTCCTCCACTGGTGCTTTTTCTCTCATCAACATAGTTTGCCCAATTGGCATCTGAATAAGTAGTTAACTGAAAATTCTGATTTCTGGGATACCACAGACCATAAGTCATTGTTCCCTTCAAGTATTTGAATATCCTTTTGACAGCTACCAGATGACTTTGTTTAGGAGCAGACTGATAACGACCTACCATTCCAACAACTTGCATTATATCAGGACAGGAAGTTGTGATGTACAGAAGATTGCCTATCATTGATCACTATGTCCTTTGATCAACATCGGGTGACATATCATCTTTACTGAGCTTGCAACCAACCACCATAGGTGTACTAATAGGAGAGGAATCCTCCATCTGAAATTTCTTCAACATCTCTTTCAAATATTTTTCTTGAGAGATAAATATTCCTGCAGAACTCTGATTTACTTGTAAACCAAGAAAATATGACAGTTCTCCTATCATGGACATCTCAAACTTTGTTTGCATAGAGTTAGCAAACCACTATATAGATGATTCATTAGTACAACCAAAAATAATATCATCTACATAAACCAAAACAACTAGTAAATTATCACCTTCAGACTTAATGTAGAGATTGATGTCAATGGTACCTTTCTTGAACCCTTTATCTTGTAAAAATTTGTCCAGCCTATAATACCAAACTCATGGTGCTTGTTTCAGTCCATATAAGGTCTTCTTCAACTTGAAAAAATAATTAGGATTATCTGTCAATGAGAATCCTTCAGGCTTCTCCATATATACTTCTTCCTCTAGATCTCCATTAAGAAAAGATGACTTAACATCCATTTGATACACTTTAAAGTTCTTATGACATGAATATGCAAGGAACATTCTTATGGCCTCCAATCTTGCCACTGGTGCAAAAGTTTCATCAAAGTCCTGACCTTCAACTTGTGCATACCCTTTACAGAGCAATCTAGCTTTATTTCTAACAACTTGTCCTTTTTCATTCATTTTATTCTTGAACACCCATTTGGAACCTATTACATTCTTATTTTTAGGTCTAGGGACAAGCTCCCAAGTATTGTTCTTCTCAATCTGATCAAGCTCTTCATTCATTGCTCTAATCCAATCATCATGTTGGCTGGCTTCATCAAAAATTTTAGGTTCAGTCATAGATAAAAAAGCAACATGAGAATGTTCTAAGTCTTTAATCAATTTCCTTCTCGTCTGAACTCCTTTATTTATATCTCCAATTATTTGATTTTCAGGATGATTCTTTCTAACAATTTTGAGAGGTGACTTTCCTTCTTTCTGCTGATTTGTTTCAACCTGAGTATTTGTATCTTCATCTGATTCAGATTCTTCCCTTTCTGATCCTTGGACCTATTCATCTTCATCTTCAACTATATCTTTTGTGCTTTGTTCAACATTGTTTACATTCCTGACCGAGACTTCTTCATCAACTTTTATGTCTATACAATCAACTAGTTTATGCAGCCTCTTATTGTAACATCTGTACCTTTTACTATTTGTAGCATAGCCCAAGAAGATACCTTCATCAGCCCTGTCATCATATTTGCCAATATTTTCATCATTGTTCTTGATATAACATTTACTCCCAAAAACCTTAAAATGTTTGATTGAAGTAGGTCTTCCAAACCATAGTTCATAAGGAGTCTTGTCATTGTGTGGTCTGAGATGTGCTTTGTTAAAGATATGAACAGTTGTATGAATTGCTTCTACCCAATATGTTTGAGATATGTTCCTTTCATTCATCATTGATCTTTCCATTTGTTGTATTGATTTATTCTGCCTCTCAACGACTCCATTTTTCTATGGAGTTCTTGGAATAATGTATTCTCGTTTGATCCCATGTTTATCATAGAACTCTTTGAAGTTCCATGAACTAAACTCTCCTCCTCTATCAGACCTTACTACCTTCAATATTTTTCCTATTTGATTCTCATTCAGAGCCTTAAACACTTTGAATTTTTCAAATGCTTTAGATTTTTCCTTCAAAAAGGAAACCCACGTTAGTCTAGAATAATCATCAATAATCAACATAAAATAGTTTTATTTTCCTATACCTTCTTTTCTTGATGGTCCACATAAATCCATATGTACTAACTGGAGAGGTTTTTCTGTTGAAGGAAATTTTTTAGATTTGAACTGAGTGTGAGTAAACTTTCCTATCTAGTAAGGTTTACAAACAGAGTTGTATGGATTTGATATCTTCGGAAGATCTTTTATTGCCCCATTGTTTCTGAGCTTGATTATATGATCAAAATTTAGGTGTCCAAGTCTCCTATGCCACAGCCAACTTTCATCATATTTTCTTAAGTGGCATTCTTCTTTTTCTTCATTTAACACATAGACATTGTTTTTTGTTCTTATCCCTTTTGCAACCAGTTATCCTGAACTCAAAGACTTTATTTTACAGTCTTTAGAAGTAAAAACAACTTCACATCCTTTGTCACAAACTTGACTGACACTTAGTAGATTATGTTTCAGACCATCTACAAACAACACATCTTGAGCTTTTCCTTTGCCATTACTTAGGCTTACCATTCCTTTACCTTTTATTTTTCCTGGTGCATCATTTCCAAAAGTTACATTCCCTGGTTTGTTTTCACTTAAAGTTAGAAACTTACTTTTGTCTCCAGTCATATGTTTGGAACATCCACTATCAATATACCAGGAATTCTTTTGTTTTTGGACTGATAACACTAGTCCACACTTGTCATCTACTTTCTTCTTCCAAACCTTGACATTTTCAGCAGTGGGAATCAAATATGGCTTGTAATTTGTTAATCGACAATCTGTTGCTTCATGTCCATAATTACAACAAATGTAACATTCTGGTTCACTGAATAGAAGATCATAGCGATTGTTATGCTCATAACTATTGTTATGCTCAACCTGCTTCCTTTTCCCATCCATCGTATGATTTATAGTCTGAGGTTGTTTGTTGCTTGGTTATCTCGATCTTTGTTGTGGAAGATGGTTATTCATTGAATATCTTGATTGTTCATATCTAAATCTTAAAGAACAGTTTATAGCTTTGTGACCAAAATTAGAGCAGAAAAAAAAATAACCATAGAAAAAACCTTTGTACCTTGAAAAAATATGTCTTCTTTGAGGAGGTCGATTTCTTTCATGTCGATAATCTCTCTGATCTACAGATTCAGTTCTAGTACTTTTTCTTTCATTCCTTCTCGGTGGTTGGTTCTCTTTCTTTGTTTCTGCAGAGTGACTGTCGTCAATGTTTAAGGATTTGACAAACTTGATGGATTATGTATTACTTGAATGATTACTACTTGATCCTTCTTCATAGCCCAAGCCAGCTTTCAAATTTGGATTCCTTTGCTGATTTAGAATGGAAGTTAATTCTTCTTAGGCTTTAATACTATACAGATTTTGGTGATACAATGCCTTAAATTTATGCATTTATTTTCTGGTTTTTACTATCTCTTCTTCTAAGGCTTCACACTTTGATTTCTTCTCTGATAATTGTTGTTTCAGAATGTCTTCTATTTTCTTTACCTCTTCTAACTCCACTTTTAGTAGAGCAAAGTCTTCATCAGGTTTTTTATCATTCATTTTAAACTGCATCAACAATTGTTTTTGTTTTCTCTTCTTACATCTAAGTCTGTCAATTTCTTCCAAAGCACTAATTAATTCACCTTCCATATCAACCATAGCTTCTGCATCATCCATTTCACCTCCTATGTGTTCATCATCAAGATCTCCCATAGACATAAGCATAAAATCATTCACTTTGTCTTCACATGATGAATCATTATCTATGTCTTCTGAGGAATTGTCATTATTTGCACACAAACTTTTCTTCTTACTATATTTCTTGAATTTGTACTTCTTTTCATCATCAGAGTTCTGGTCCTTTTTCTAATGGGGACACTTAGATGAAAAATGACCTATCTTACCACAGTTAAAACATTTGAAAGGAAGCTTGCCTTGATATTTTCCTGATCCTTTCTTTAACCTTCTCACCAATTTTGCCTCAATATCATCTAAATATGAATCAGTATTCTTGTCTTCTTTAAAAGATGCTTCTCTAGTAATGGATTTATCTTTGTTGATTCTCATTTCATATGCAGTTAAAGTTCCTAGGAGTTAATCAATGGATAGAGTTTTAAGATCGTTTAGTTCTTCTATTACAGAGACTTTTGGATTAAATTTATCAAGCAAAGATCTTAAGATCTTCTGAACTAAATTTGATTCTTCAAACTTCTCACCAAGACCCTTCATGGCATTCACAAGTTCTTCAACTCTTAAAAAATACTTGCTAACTGTTTCATATTCATTCATCTTTAGTTGTTCAAACTTCAACCTAAATGTTTGAAGTTTGGCATCTTTTACTTTCTCATTTCCTTCATAGTTGCTAATAAGTTTATCCCACATTTCTTTGGCAGTTTGAAGATGCATCACCTTTACAAACTCAGCTTCTGCAAGTCCATTCAAGATAGCATTCATTCCCTTAGCATTAAAGTTAAATTCTAACTTATCATCCTTGGAAGTGAGCACAACAGGCTTTGTATATCCAGTCTCTACTACATCCCAAATATCAGCACCTAAGGCCATTAGGTATGTTCTCATTCTAATCTTCCAAAAAGAAAAATTTGTTCCATCAAACAGAGGAGGCTTACTAGCTGAAGTCCCTTCATGACTTGTCATGTTTAAGCTTACAGATCTACCTTTAAATAAAAGGAACCCGCTCTGATACCAATTGTTGAAATTACTAAGACAACTGAGAGGGGGGGTGAATCAGTTTTCACTGTTCTTAAACAATTTTAAGTCTATTAAAATATTTTTAATCTTTCATCAAGTGACCATCAATATTATAAATCATATGAACAACATAAAAAATGAGAATCAATCACACATAAGATATACACAGAGACAGATTTTTCATGAGGAAACTCATAAAGGGAGAAAACCTCTTCTTCTTTGAAATGATAGGCAATCTGTTAAGTTCTGTACATCATCTATGTTTGAGAACCAACTCAAAGTGAGGCTACTACCTCTATTTTACATGCTCCAAATTGTTGAGAGCACCAACTCTCTGATTTATCTAGCACCCACTAGAAGGAAGCACCAACTCCCTGAGTGTTCCAGCACCGACTGGATGGAAGCACCAACTTCCAATCACATAGACACCAACCTGTATAACAGAGAACAATTGTTCTCCCTTGCACCACCCTGCCACCCTGGTTTTTCTGACTGCAACCAGATGGAAGCTACAACTCCATGTGTTCAAGCACCCACTTGAACCTCTGAGAAAAACAGTCCTCCCTAGCACCTCTCGACCACCCTTATTACAAATAAATGATTGATTAACTAACAACACAGATCAATCAATTCTTACCACTTCTTCATTGTTTTGCAATTCTTCTCTGCTACACTATTCTTCTTCTCTGTTCATATTTGGCTTGACTTGTTGTCTCTGTCTATCTGTTCTTTCTCTGTCCTTTTCATGCTCTTTGAAATGTGCACATTCTTCTCTCTTCACTTTTCTCTTATGTTCAGCTTCTGTTCCTTATGTCTGAGCTTTCTTCACACTGCGCATGCTGTAGTTTTTCCTTTCTACAGTTCAACTCATTTTTCAGTCAAAACAGCTAACCTTACACAGTCGCTTCATGTCTCCTTTTATTCACACACGCCTCATCAATTACACCTCGAATCTTCTTGGGCAAAAACGCCTCAACAACTGAATTGCCAACCGATCAAGAATCATGAATCAGTTTTTCTAATTGAATCGTAATAGATTAATTAACTGTGAAGTGTAACAGTAGCCCTCTGATCATATTCAAATTTTCCTGCTCCGTTGGATTCAATCGGCAGGGTTTCACATTTATCCCATATGCCCACTGGCTGTGACCAAGCGCTAAATAGAATTTGAATTTCGTGATCTCACATCTCAGCATTCCTGTGATAAAGGATCTCGACACTCCAAGTCACGATCGCCGAGACTCCGAGATGGAGCTTAGTACCGCTAGCTTCTTCCCTTCACGTTACCACCGGTAGTGACCACAGGCTGCGCCAAAAGGCGCTTCGTGTTTCACGAACTTATAAACTTCATCGAGCCTGATCAACGGTCGAGATCCCCAATGATCCGACGGTCCATATCTCATCATGATCTCGCATATCGCAATTCCTGTGATGAAGAGTCTTGATGCTCCAAGTTGCGATTGTCGAGACTCGGAGATGGAGCTTAACACCGCTGGCTTCTTCCTCCATATTTCACAGATGTAACCACTGGCTATGACCACAGCCTTATTCGAAAACGCATTTCATACTTTTGCGTCTCGGGTATTCTGTGATGAGTCCTCTCGACTCTCCATGTTACGAATCTCTGAAATAGAGCTTGGCTTCTCTAGCTCTGCTCTCCATCTCTCGACAATGTGACCACGAGATATGACCACTCAAAAATCAAACAAGCACTTCGCTCCTATGAATTTCCAGTCAGTGAAACGATGATATTTCTCCATGTGTCCTATGGAACCAACGGTCCATATATTATCGTGATTTCACCACGTGTCCTTCTTCAATCAACGGTCAAGATATTATCGTGATTTTACAACTTCATGGGCCTTCGTCATGTCTGATCAACGGTCCATGATCTTGATGATTTGACGGTCCAGATATTTTCATGATCTCGCATATCGCGAGTTCCCACACCATGCTCCATTGACTCCTCCAATGTGCAAGTCAGCGAAAATTCCAATCGCTTGTCGCATGTCCTATGACTCCAACGGTCAAGATTGTTATCATGATTTTGCATATCGTGAGTTTGAACCTCTTTCCTTTGGATTTCCCGATTTGCAAAACTCTAAAACGAAACTTTTGTCGTGCTTTGAATGTTTTCCTCCTTCTGAGCTTACACTGTTGATCTTGCCACCTTTGTCGTGCTTTGACTGTTTTCCTCCTTCTGAGATTACACTGTTGATCTTTCCATTATCTCTATGCTCCTGATCGTGTTGATCTTCGCCATCTGATTGTGCTGATATTTGCCATCAATGACAAACACGCGCCATCAATGAAAAACACGCATACTTTGCATCTGTCTAAGAACATTCCAACAGTTGGATCATGTTGTCAGTGATGCTAATGGTTTGATTGATTGATGTCAAAGGTTTGATTGATTGATTATTGATGAACAATGTATATATATTGTCCTTGATGAGAATGATAGATGTCAAAGTGGAAACCAATTGATAAATATGGATCATTGATATGATGCATAGTCCTTGATGAGAATGATAGATGTCAAAGTGGAAACCAATTGATAAAGATGGATCATTGATATGATGCATAGATGAAGATGGATCAATGAGTTGTCATTGATACCTGATGATGCATAGTTTGTTTGATGAAAAGATGACTCATTATTGTCTTATCATGATTGATAAGGTGCACAAATGGATGAACTCCAAAGTGGTCCCCTTATGGTGAAAGCCCTCACAGAAAGATGCTTTGCGGATTGAGTTATCCTAGAAGAACGGTTGGAGGACCCATGCTTGTATGTGAAATAATGAGATGAAGATCAATGAAGTTGTTGGTGAAACTATCCTAGAAGGATAGTGCTTGTCATGCCATTTCCAGTGGTATGTGGAATGTCACATAACTCCTCATGATTTGAGAGTTATGGCCTTATGAAGTTGGAGGACCCCCATATGAAGGCTTGAAGCCCCCATGGTCAAAGAAGTCAAAGTGACCTAAAAGAAGAAATCATTATTTAAATAATAAAGAGAAGTGAAAATCAAGAAGGAATATTTAAATGATAAAGTATTGGAGAACTTTCTATTTATGGAAAGTGGTTAACCCTAAAATAAGGAAAATAGGTTAAGTAACCTAGAAATGGGTTAAGTGACCTAGAGGATGAAAGTATAAATAAGAAGTTAGGATCTCTTGTGAAATGCACATTTTTTGGAGAGAATCTTTTTTGTGGATCAATGGAGAGCTTATTGTGAGATTATCTTTATGGTGGATTAATGGAGAGCTTCTTGTGAGAATATATTTTGGAGTATTGATGGAGAGATTCTTGTGAGAGCATCTTTGGTGTGGATCTCTTGAGCATGATTGAAGATCTATTCTGAGGAATAAAGAGAGAGGAGGATCTCATGGATGCATCAAAGTTTCGACAATGTTGGAGATCTTGACGGCAAAAGTCTCGAAGCTTTAGAAACCCTAGTTTTTGAGGTATACGCGGGTTGTAATGGGCCAGGGTGCATACACACGTGGGATGTATGAGGACAGGGTGCGTACAGTGGATGGAATGATGAAGACTTGTGTTTGATATGGTGCCAAGCTATTGGATGATGAGGCAGGTTCCAGATCTGCATTCTATGGGCTCAGATCTATCACTAAAACACTGGTATGGTTACATTATTGTCTTGATTGATATTATTGTTTGATGTGTTGTGAATTGTTAGGGCATTCCTAGTATGGCCTCTATGATATGGTTTAGTTTTGATTATTTGGTTGATGGAGTGATAAGTACTCTTTGGATTCAATGGTGACATGATTGCTATGGTATACTAGTTGTTCATACATGTTTGAGATAGCATTCATATTGATTTATTGTGGAGCATGAGTAAGCTATTGGAGAGCTTGGAGATGTTGTGACTAGATGGTGGTCAGATTGGACAGTCAGAGACATAAGAGAATGATATATTGATTGCAGAGAATCTAAGTTGATCTTGAAGGACAAACCCTAACATCTCAGAAGGTATACGTGGGTTGTTGTATACACTGGCCACATGCATACACTGGTTGTAGTGAGCCAGGGCGCATACACACGTTGGTTGCACTACTGACAGGTCGCGTACATGTTGATAGATTGATATCTATTGAGGATTGTTGCCTCATCTCAGTTGGTGTTGAGGGTGTAAGTTGAGTCTTGCATTATAGAGTGGGTGCTCTTGTAGAGTTGTACTCTATTCAGTTGTTGTTGATAAGCCCCCGGATTGTTGTCCATAATAAAAAGAAAAATTGTAAATACATCTAGTGTTCTTTGTGTTCCTTGTGGTGATGAATTGTTGATGATATATTGCTGATATATATTCACATCTAATTAGTTATAAATGACAACAATGGTTAATGAGTAAATGTTAAATGTTAACTAAGGAGTTTTGTGAAAAAAGTAAGTTTTTGGAAAAAGAGTCCCACAGTCATTCACCCCCCCCCCTCCCCCCTCAAGTGTGGTATGTGTGTCCAACAAAATGTTGATAAAAGAAAAAGAAAAAAAAACTAAAATTAACGCAGTCCTACTGCAAATCCTATCAGATATACAAAGACAGCTGCAACATCGACCAACAACTAGTCATGTGGATAGACATCATACTAAGAAAACCCAAACTCCACTTGAGATACAAAAGCATGGTCCTGAAAATGGAAACACAAGGAGGAGAACCTCAAAGAAGGCCCAACATGGATCCAGGAGACACTTAATGGAATAATCCTCTAGTGAGGAAACTGACAACTCCAAGGAATCTTCTAGTAGAAAAACTAGTTCACATTCTCAGAGGAGAAGAAATAAGAGGAAACATTCCAAGAGCCATGACCCTGAAAAGTTTAAGATATCCAAACCACCCACTTTCGATGGAGAAATTAAAAAGGAGGAAGAAGAATAAGTTTGGCTACTAGGCTTGAAGAAGTACTTTAGGGTCCATGACTACTCTGAAAACCTAACAGTTCAAATAACCATTTTCAAATTGAATGGAAAGGCCTCCATTTGGTGGGAGGACCTTAGGAATGTGGAAGGAATCCATGAGAAGAAATTGTCATGGAAACAATTTGAGAAATACTTCAAGAAGAAGTATTTGTCAGAAAAATACTTTGATGGGAAGACCAAGGAGTTCTATGAACTCAAGTTAGGACAACTCACAATAGATGAATATATCAACCATTTTCTTGAGTTGATAAGGTATGCGCCCTACATAAAGGATGAAAAGGTAAAGATGCAACAATTTATTAGTGGAATTCCTCAGTCCTTCTGAGACAAAATTGAATTTGATGAACCGAAGAACTTAGAAGATACTATTCAGAAGACAAGGTATTGCTATGAGAAATTCAAGAATAAGACAAAAACTCATGAGGACTGGAAGAAGAAAAGTAATTAGGCATTCAAGAAGAAGGGGTTTAAACCCTCAATATTTAAGAACCATGGGAAGAGTTCTATGATGATCCTTCCTACTAAAATTGTATATCAACAAAATTTCCCATATCAGAATGGTAATAAACCCTTTGGAGAAGCCCCGGACAAGAATGATAACACAAAGAGAGAACCCTTGAAATGTTCGGGTTGTGGATAAGAACATATGTTGAGGGACTTTCCACATAGAAAACAAGACAATAGGGGGGTGTACAACATCCAGGAGGCTACCACAGTCAATGATGTGGCTATGAGCATGCCACAAATTTATGCAACCTTGGATAACAGACAAGATGACCACCAAGATTCAGTGGTGGAGATGGAAGGTATGATTTCCAACCATATAGTTTCCATTTTAATTGACCTTGTTTCTAATATTAGTTATGTTTCCCCTCAAACTGTTGAGAAATGTAAATTGCAGCAAGTAAAACATGTTAAATCATGGATGGTACAACTAGTTGTTGGAACCAAAAGAAAGGTAATAGAGGTCATACCAGCATGCCAATTCATTATGAATGGATTACCCACCCGAGAAACCATAAACATGCTCCCTTTAGGATCTTATGACCTATTGATTGGCATGGACTGGTTGGCTGCCCATAAAACCAAGTTGGAGGTTTACAATAAAACTTTGGAGTGTGAAGATGAAGAAGGGAGAAAAATAACCCTACAAGGAATTCAAAATCATGTTTCAGTTAGACAAATATCATTCCTTCAAGTGAAGAAGTATTGCATAAAATGATGTCCTTTGTATGTAATACAAGAGTTGAAATCTGTTGAGAACAATAAACCAAGCCTAGAGGACCATCCCATATTAATAGAATATAAATATGTGTTTCCATAAGAGGTACCAGGTCTACCTCCGAGAAGAAATATTGACTTTTTAATAGAACTTGTATCAGGAGCGGTGCCAGTGTCTAGAGCACCCTATAGAATGAGTACACCAGAGTTGGTTGAGCTCAAACTACAGCTAAAGGAGATGTTGGACAAAGGTTACATTCGGCCTAGTGTGTCTCCATGGGGAGAATCAACCTTGTTTGTGAAAAAGAAGGATGGCACACTCAGGTTGTGGATAGACTATAGACAACTTAATAAGATGACCATTAAGAATAAGTATCCCTTTCCAAGGATTGATGACTTGTTTGATCAATTAAGGGGTGATACAATTTTCTCCAAGATTTACTTGAGATCGGGATACCATCAAGTCTTAATTAAGGATGAATACATCCACAAAACAACCTTTAGGACAAGATATGGGCACTATGAATTTGTGGTGGTGCCATTTGGGCTTACCAATGCACCAACCACTTTAATGTGCTTAATGAATAATGTACTCAGTAAGTTCTTGAATAGATTTGTGTTGGTTTTCATTGATGATATCCTAATATATTCTAAGAGTAGGGAAGAACATGAATAACATCTCAAGTTAGTTCGTCAAGTACTAAAAGAACATCAACTCTATGCTAAATTTAGTAAGTGTGAATTTTTCCAGAAACAAGTCCATTACTTAGGCCATGTTATTTCTGAAGAAGGAGTGGAAGTTGATCCTAACAAGATCAAATCCATTATGGATTGGCCTACCCTAAATAATGTATGGCCTAACAGGATACTATAGAAGGTTCATAAAGGGATTCTCCAAGATCAATTGTCTAATCAGCTTCGTTCATAAAAAGGGAGTTAAATTCATTTGAATACTAGAATGTGAAGAGAGATTCCAACAACTGAAATACCTCCTAACTAATTCACATGTGATTAAGATTTCATACCAAAATAAGGACTTCCTTGTGTGTACATATGCCTGCAAGGAAGGGCTAGGAGGAGTCCTTATGCAAGAAGGACATGTGATTTGCTACAAATCCATAAAATTGAATGAGCATGAAATCAATTATGTGACCCACAATTTGGAATTGGATTCCATAGTACATGCCTTAAAAATGTGGATGTATTACCTCCTACGTAGAATATTTGTGCCTATGGCAGACCATAGTGGGTTGAGATATTTGTTTGATCAACCAAAACTCAATGCTAGAAAAGCTAAATGGATGGCTCTCCTTAGTGAGTTTGATTTTGAAATCAAACGTATCAAAGGAAAATAAAATAGGTTGGATGATGCCCTTAGCATAAGAATGAAAGTGATTCACTTGCCCACTGTAAGCACCATTGAAACGGGTGTCGGGGAGAGAGTCAAAAGTGCACAAGAAACAAATGCATTTTTTACTATTGTGAAATCATACTTAGAGCAAGAGCCCATAGGGATGAAGTATGAGGGTTATCAATTGATGAATGATGGTCTGCTAACTTACAATGGCAGGTTGTATATTCCAAATTGTAATGACTTGAAGAATTTCATAATGGATGAACTACACAAAACACCATATACTGGACATCCTGGTTATCATAAAATGATCACAACCACTAGGAAACTATTTTATTAGCCCGGACTAAAAAGGGATATAGCTTATTACTTGGATAAATGTATAGAATTTCAACAAGTTAAGGCAGATCACTGACATCTGACAGGGTTGTTGCAGCCCCTACCATCCCATAATGGAAATGGGAAACCATCTCCATGGATTTCATCACACGGTTACCAAAATCAACAAAAAAGAATGACACCATCATGGTAGTTGTGGACAAACTGAGAAGGTTGTTCACTTTATTCCCATCAAATAAACTTGCAAGGAAATAGATATCGTCAATATTTTCATGAAAGATATATTTAGACTGCATGGCATGCCTAAGGAAATCATATCTGACGGAGATACACAATTTACTTCAAATTTTTGGAAATCTTTGTTTACTGGTTTTGAAACTAAATTGTTATTTAGTACATCCTCTCACCCTCAAATTGATGGGAAGACAGAAAGGGTAAACCAAGTGTTAGAGGAAATGTTAAGGATTCATGTAATGCATCAACCCAACAAGTGGGAAGAGTCCCTACCACTGGTAGAGTTTGCTTATAACAATGGCTATCAAGATTCATTGAAGATGAGCACTTTTTAGGCCCTCTATGGTATACAATGAAAATATTCCAATCAATTGGAATAACCCAGTAGACATAATTATGATCGGTCTAGATATGCTAAAGGAAATGGAACAACAAGTAGTTCAAATAAAACAAAATCTGAAAATAGCTCAGGATAGACAGAAAAGATATGCAAACAGAAAAAGGACTCCTAGAGAGTTCAAAGCAGGGGATCGTGTGTATCTCTGAGTTAGGCCCATAAAAAGTTCCTTGAGAATGGGAGCTTGTTCCAAGATGGCACCTCAGTATTTTGGACCCTTTGAAATTTTGGATAAAGTGGGACCTGTAGGATATAGACTAGCACTTCCTCCCATAGTGAAGGCACATAATGCTTTACATGTTTCATTATCGAATAAATATGTACATGATTCTAATCATATAATTGATTGGTCTATGATTCAAGTGGAACCAGAGGGATAATTCCTACCAGAGCCACAATTCATAATAGACAAGAAGGAAATCCCACTAAAGAACAGAACCATTGCATAGGTTAAGGTGCAGGGGAAACACTTTGGTCCAGATGGAGCTACATGGGAAATGTAGGATTCCATGAAATGAGCATACCCATTTTTGTTTACTTATGTACATACAGAGCACATCGAAAGGTAGAACATCGAGGATGATGTTCCTTTAATGGGGAGGGGATTGTAACACCCTTATTTCCCCCAGATTGTAAATATAACTATAACTTGTCAAAAGACTATGGGCTGACTAAATATGTGTGGATGTTGGAATTGTTGAAGCTTTTTGTTATAAAAGGTAATGGATGTATTTTTGTTATTAAATAAAAATGGATAGTGTTGCATAACCGTTGAAGGGTTTTTGTCAAGGTAGATCATGATTCTATGAGAAAGATGGTGAGGGGAACCAACAATGGTTGAGATGACCCCCACCAGACCAATACCTTGTTGGATTTAAATTACTTAGACCCAGAACAATCCTCTGACCCGGAAATAAGTTACCAATCAAGCTGGTAGTTGGGAAGTCTTCCTTAAGAGTTAATGAGAAGATGGACAGAGTACCCATCTGAAAGAAGTCTTGACCTGACCACAAACTGGG
This sequence comes from Picea engelmannii, assembly GCA_009831015.1. Taxonomy (NCBI): domain Eukaryota; kingdom Viridiplantae; phylum Streptophyta; class Pinopsida; order Pinales; family Pinaceae; genus Picea; species Picea engelmannii. The sequence continues at coordinate 274,410 of ML777576.1, forward strand.
GATTCAGACCCACACAATCTTGTTGAGGAAGGAAATAAAAGAAGGGAATTCATGGGTAGAGGGGATTGTGAAGAAGATGATTCAAGAGACCATTCTTCCAAAGAGAGGAAAGCATGTGCAACTCTCTGATTCTAAGGATAATTGAACAACAATATTGCTTTGGGTGTAAGAAGTTGTTGGCAGTGTTTTCAGTCTAAGCTCATAAACGAGGTTTTAGGAAGACGAGTGACTTAGGAAGAACTCGTTGCAGACCCCCTTACTTGGTGAAGAGAAAACCAATTTCCAAGTTCATGTGGGAAGAGGAGAGTAGCCTCCATCCCTGACTATCATTGAACAAGAAGCACAAGTCTGTCTCAAGGCATCATGATATAGCTAGGGGGTGGCCAACAGTAAATCCATCCATGAGTTGTTGTGCCTACGGTAGGGTGGAAAAGGGAACCCCTCTCAATAGTTGCTTCACTATCTGGTTTCTTGATAAGTATTCTTATATCATGTGTACTAGAATTGAAATAATGGTTAAATGTCTGTGTCTATGACTAAAATCTACATTGTATGATTAATGTAGAAATTCTTTTTTTTTTTTCTGTGAACCCATGCATTTGGAGGGTTTTTGTTTGCCTCAATTTAGCAGCTGGAGAGCCATGAGACGTGGGTCTTCAAATGAATTTTACGTTTACGATTTTTGTACTGGTTGGAAAATCCTTAAGGGAATTTTCCCAATGATTGATTTTATAACGTAAAATTCGAGGTAGACTTTGCTAGAACACCTCAGTCCTGTCGACCCCTCGAATTTACCTTTGCGGGTTATTAAATTAGATCTCTATGGAAGGAGGGCGCCTCCTTCAAACCCTTCGTTAGTGTGACCGAGGGATCATGTCCACAACCCTAAGAAAATATCGGCTAATATTTGAGCATGCAGCCCTAGGACTTGTTAAAGGATCCATATGACCAAGACCTTGGAACCCTTCGCTAGGTACGAAAGGAGCTAAGTTATTTTGGCTTTGGAACTCCAAGAGTTTGGAGCTCCGGGATGCTATGAATTTACAACCTTCGAAACCAACCAAAGGAAACCTGTTGGTGCGGTGACCGGTGAGTTTGACCGACATATGGCAGTTTTCTTAATCATGACCATGGGATCTATCCCATCGTTAAACCCTGATCCACTTCCCAGTCGCGAAGTGACAAGAACCATATATCTAGAATGCTTCAGGATCTCCCATGACCATTGGATCTATGTCGTAGTCAGTCTGACGTTGACCACTCCAGGAGGAAGGGAGTGTTAAATGGGTAGAACCCCTGAACATAAAAGTCATGAAGCGATGAGGACTGTCGATCTGAGGGCACATCGGGATCCCTCCTGACCATTAGATCTAGATCGTGGTCAGCCCGACGCTGACCACTCCGAGAGTAAAGAGGAAATCACACAACAAAACCCACAAATGTCGAAGTTGCAAAGCAACAAAGGTCATAGATCTATGGATCTACGTGGACACATATCAATCGTGGGATATAAGGGGTATTGGGAGGTTGTCATTCCAGAGTAACGTGGCACACTAACGTCACCCAGGGTGACGTGGACCCATGTTCAACATGCCACTAGTCACCTTGATTCGTTCTTTTTATAGACCTTATATGCCAATTGGAACGTGAAATTTTTCGCCCATTGATGGGGCCACGTGTCATCTTTGTCCCTTGTTATGTGTCAACTCTTGGTACATGCTCGCATGGCCTAATATCTTGTGGGATACTTGGGGCACTGGAATTTCATAACTTCAGGGAATTTGGGACGTTGAGGCTAATTCGACTTAAGGATCAGATCCACCTGTCCTTGCCTCTATGTTTAATGTGTCACCACGTGTAAGTGTGGACCCTTCGGGAGTCTGGGAATTCATAACTCTGGAGGTTTGGAGTGGTTCAATTAGATGAGTCGAAATGGGTCGAAGTCCCAAATTTACTTTCCCGCTCCTGCAATTTGTCAGACAATTTAAATATAATTAATTAAATGAAAAGGGACCCTCTCCATGACTCCAACATTCAAGAGATTTGGGTTCATGAGCACATGGGGAGGAATTTCGCCGAATTCTGAAGACTTAGGAACTAATTAATATTAATGAATCCAAGTGCCTTGGATATTTCGGTAAAGAGTGGGATTTCGCTGTGTTAATGGTTAATTAACCTAGTAGACCTATAGGAGCTAGACAAATGTCAACTCCGAGTTGGAAGAGTCTCTGTATACTATGATGATGTGTAGTTTCGGGTGACACAGAGCCACATGGGTGCCACGTGGCTATAAGGGACTCTAGTTAATGAAGGCTTAAAGAACCTTGAAAGGCCATAACTTGCAATCTAGAGCTCGAATTTGAGCATGGTAGCAATCATGGGAAGCTCTTGTTGAGAAGAAGGTGATGGAGGTCTCAGGAAGAGAATTCAAAGTGATTGAGAAAGGTAAAATTTTGATGTTCCATCCCTTAAAAGGGTACTTTAGGGGTCGGGTGTGTTACAACATACACCCTCCACTAAGATCTATCATTATTGTCATCGAATAAGCTATCTCACAAAGATTTCTACAAGGAGTAAAAACACTTACACCCTTGTAGATTTACCTTGCTAAGTTTTGTTTGCCCTAGGGAGTAAAAGGGGCTTACACCCCTAGAGAAATAACAAACCCTAGATATTACACAAGAGACTCCATTAACCCAATTGATAAGGCACTAATACACTTGCATTGGAGATATAATATGCTTGCATTATGCGTGAAATTTTGAGATATTGCAATTGTTCAAGTTGGATCTATTTCTACATGTTATAGGATTTCTAGTACCCTAGGGACATCTTAATTAGCCAAGTAATTCTCTTTTCTGTTAGAAATTAATTCTACATCCATTAGGGTTGAAACAAATTCATCTTTAACTCTTATTTTACTCATTATTCTAGCGCTAAAATCTACTTGCAATCTTCCATTATTAAACTACTATTTATTGGATATATTTTGGGTGGATTGCTTATCAATTTTGGTGGATAGAATTTTTTATTGTAGCAATTGATTTCTACAGCCATTAGGATATTACAAAACTTGTTTATAAAACTACATAATAGCCCCCTAATCACCATCAAAATCTTTCTTTATCATCAGAAGTTTAACAAGTCTTTGCTAGCCTTGTTTCCAACATCTTGTACTTGATTTTGGATGGTTAAATTTGCAGCTATTATTATCATTCATTGTTGATATATATATTTCCATACTGATGCAATTTAGGACAATGAGATTACTTGTTGCATCCCCATTGATTTGAAGCTTATATTATCATCTATTGTCTTGTTCCAGGAAGGATAACATTGTTTTGTAGGTACATCATATTTGGCAACCAATTACCCTCTCACAAGACTATTTCCCAAGATTAATCTATAGTTTTGACCTTGACCTATAAGGGCATATCTCATATCTTATCACTTTTCATCTCAATCCCCCTAGGGTCACCGAGATTTCCCCCTTGTGGTGATTTCATCATCACTAAAGCGGTAGGAGTATCTATCTAAGGTGACAGTGGGTAGGTACTCCCATATTTGTCACACTTTTGTGAATTAGATTGGGATTTTCCCAAGCTACAGACTGTGCAATAACATGTTGCAATTTTAGCTTCTACCCGAGATGGGTAATCATGTAGCTAGAAATATTTTTTCATTTTCAATAGCCAAGCCTTGACCTGTTCTCATTTCTTGTGTTCACCATTGAAATTTGGTGGCTTAATCTTCATGAGTTCACCTTCCAAGATGTCTACCTCAAGCCTTCTCTTTTGTCTCTAGACATGAGACACACTTGGGCTTCTCCTTGGCCCTGAACTTTGATAATATCTTCCAATGTATTGACTTAGAGAATGATGGCTCATGCTCATACTTCTTGATTGCCTGTCATTTCCATGATTATCCATTTTGCTTTGGGATCTATAGGTTGACACTTGTCTATCACTAGCTACTTGCTTGGTGCCAGAGTTCTTGTTGAATTTCTTTTGCACCATATTCAAAATATGAATCTCTTCCAGAGTCTTCTTAATCCTTTCATTATCATCTCTATAGCTCTTCACTTCTCTATGCAGGCTTCACATAGTTACGGGCTCATGCCTGTCTCTTTTCCCATTAGACTATGTCTCAAAATTACCCATGCTTAAATGAAGACCTATTATCTCCTTCTCATGGATATAGTATCCTTGATCATCTTCCATGACTCCAATCCTCATATAAGAACCAAATTTTATTTATTGTACCTCTAATTCTGCAAGAAATGTGCATGTAATAATTATTGTTAGAACATGCATACTATAAAACATTTCATCAATTAGAATAAAGGTTAATTACTCATCAATTTATGAAGGAAATAATGCACCAATTCAAATTATGATCCCTTAGATCTATTCTTCTCTGAAATAGATTTCCAAGGGCTATATTCATGCCTCAATCTGAGTTTTGAGCGAAAAGTTACAACATTTACAAGTTGCAATTTCCACTCTTTTAGTGCTACAAAAATCTCTACATTATTTTTTGGAAAAAATTATTGGCCAAATCAAAATTTCGGGTGGGGATAGTTCTCTTATCCTCCTAAATACCTTTCCAATAACTATTCATTTGCTCAAATCTGAGCTCCAAGCTAAAATTTATGCTTTGGAGAGGTTTTGACTGTTTTACTCAATTTACCCATGTGTGCTACATGTGTTATTTTTCTTCCTGCACATTTTTACATATACAGATTCCAAATCTGGATCCATGGTTGTCTTCTATGGTTCATAATATTTCCATAGACTACTCCTGAGCCCCAAATGAACCTCTGAGCAAGGAGTTATGCCCTTTGGAAGTAATCTAGCACTGAAATTTTACCCTTATTGTTTTGGTTGTAACTTTCTCATACTAGCTCTATTTGGAAACATATTGGCTCATTCGAAAGCTCTCCTTGAACTCTATTTTATTTAAGCCACAAAGACTTAAGTGGTTCCCACGACACTTACATTCTCGAAAATTAGAACTCCTCAAAATGTTGTTTATGCCCTCAAAACTGCCCTGCAAGTTAATGACTTTCAAAAATATGAAAAGTTCTGAAAATTTCATATGAAATTGATTGTTTTACTATTATAAAATCCCTTTAAATCAGATTCCTTGATCTCAAATTGGGTGTAATCTAATTCATTGATACGAGCTCCATCGGTGATCGACGATCAACACTTTCCTTTGGACGCGTGCAATGTTTTTCCCAAACTGTTGACCCGACCGTCGACCATTGGTCTATTCCCTTGATAATCCATTCACAACTCAACGCTAAACCGGACGACCCAACCATCGATTGTCAATAATTTTCATTGGTGAATGAAAATCCTCACCAATTTGGATGGCGCTTGACCACCAGCCCATTGGTCGTCGGTCATTTCTCTTGCCAACCACTTGTAACACCTTATTAAACTGGTCAACCCAACCATCGACCATCAACCACTTATGTGTTGACATGGCATGATAGGTCATCTCGATCTATTAATTGGGATGATGTGGCATGACACTGGATGCTAATATGGAATGACACATGGATGATGATGCGACATGGCACATCATCACCATATTTTCTCCATCAACCATCAACCATTTCTCTTGGACAATCAGAACACTTCGCGAATTCGATCGATGCTCGAACATCGACCATCGACGATTTTCGTTGGCAACTAAAAACACTTCATCAAATCAGTCGACCAGACTATCGGTCGTTAGCAATTTTCCTCGGCCAACTTCAACACTTAGAAAAAATTTTGATCAATCTGGACCATCGATTTCTAGGCCAAGATGATCTTGATCGTCGATCAACACCACTTTAAAAACTTGTGAATTGAATCATGGTTTTTAATCTACCCTAACCTCCCAACAACTGAAAATGAATCCAAACTGTCGGTTTGATCCATTTTCACAACAACCAAAAATGAATCTCAATGTTTGATCTATTTCAACTTCAAAATGGTCGAAAATTAATCCTGGTCATCGATCGACTCAACCTTTCGAACGATCGAAGCCTTATGAATTTTTAAATTTATCATGATGAATGTCAGTTGCCAATCTCGAGATCAAAAGAGATCTCGATCATCGATTCATTGAAATTTGTCCAACGCTACAATGACCTTTAGAACATGAATTTCGACCCTTCCAAATCAATTTTGACTCTGCAACATGTAGATTTATGCCCCGGGTCATCTCTTTGACTGCTCTGAGGCAATTAAACTCAAAATTCACCCACAAATTTGAAGATTTCACCCCAACTTCTTTGTTTTTCCCCAAATTAACACAGACTGAAGTCTGCAACAACAAATTACTTAATTCACACTTTATCTTGGCCCATACAAGCCTGATGTTTGAACCAGAGGCTCTGATACCATAATGTCATGTCCCTTAGCCCAACTGAGGAACATTACGATGTGGAATACTCTTAAAATTAATTTTTTTACAGTTAGTTCAATTTGTTATAGCTTCCAACTACGATTTACATACATATTTAACTGTTGTTTATTACCATAAATTAGATGCATCTAAAACAGGCTAAAATAGACATGAAATGTAGCTAATAAACCAATGTAGAAACATATAGATTCTTCTCAAATACACAAAGTTAATGCACAACAATTTAACTCATAAATACAAGACAGAAAATAGATGAAACACTTATCTTTCAAATTAGTTTTGCAACCAACTTCTTGGGATGGACATTCCACCCAACCATAGACATGTTGTTCCAAATATCAATAGCTAGTCACCCCCAAGTTGGGCCTAGTAATCCACAAAAGAGGGTGGTCTCTCATTGTCCTCTCACAGCTAAAAAATCCCACAACCCACTGATATTCTCTTATAGATACCTTGATTTTCCACCATCTTTCTTCCCCTTGACCTGTCCAACCCAAGGAATGTACCCCTTCACTGATCTTAGTCCCCCAGGAATCTCATTCATTTATCAGGGTCTCTCTGGCACAAGTAACTACGAATCTCTCAGTTGGGAACTCAAGAGAACTTTCTGCTAGGAAAAACTACCAGCAAAAAACAACAAACACATGTTCAGTGAAACTCACACAGAAGTTCACTCTTTGGGACCGACAACCTAGCTCTTTAATATTCAACTCCAAAACACTCTAAAAAGGCTCCAGCATGCTCTATAATTCACCCTCCATGCATGTTCCAGCGCCAAGCTCTCTTTCTTTCTCTCTACTTGTTGTTCATGCCCAAAAACTCATTGTGTAAAATTGTTGTAGCTACCCATACGAAATTATTCTCTTTGGATTACTTGCTTGACTCACAAACTTCCATAAGTTTATTATACTCAACCCCCATGCTCCCAATAACTATGGGATGTGACTTATCACACCCACCATCTTACATGCATTCGGTGATTGGATTTGGAAACACTAAATCAGAAACTTGAGTTCAATACATAGTCATAATAAAATTCAGGAATGTAGCTGAATTAATAAACATGGGTAATTCCCCCTTGGACCCCTCTAAGAGATTCTCATAGACCCTCCCTTCTCTTGTGAATTAGTCCAACCCCCATATCTATCCATGTCCACTTAGAAATTGGCATCACATTTTATTATTAACATTCAAAAATACAATTCACATATTACATCGCTTGGACGTAGCGACATATTATATATACATTAATCTATATTTAAACTGGGGATTATAGTGGGGATGTTGCAATTAGCCTTTAATTTGAGAGTGTTAATGTTGAATAATTTTTCTAGAAACTTGTCTCATGGTTAGATTGATATTTGTACTGGACTTTTGAATTTGAAAGAAGATATGTTATTGGGAAGTGTATTGAGATCTATTATTAAAATTTTGTAAATTTGGAAATTATTTTACTGGAGTTTAAATTTACCAGTTGAGTATGCTAAGCATGTCTAATTGTTTCTTATGATTGTTGAACATAAGAATATATTTATTTTACTATCATTTGAGCTTGATATTATTTCAAGAAATTGTATTTTTATTTTACATAAGTGGGTTACAGTGGGGGTCATACATCCCAATACTATCATGTTGGCATGTTTTACGGGAAGAGTGTGTTTGTTATTGATGGCAAGAACAACAACGAACCAAACCTCGAGAGAGCAGAAGACGAGAAAGATCAGAAGAGATAGCGGTTTCCAGAAGTGCAGACGAGGAGGAGCAAAGGTCGAGATCCTTGAACACATAGAAAACCTTATAAGTCAAAGAGATCAAAAACTCAGGAGGAAGAGCGACAATGAATGTTGGATCATTTTTGAGTGGAAGGACAGGATGAGCTGAAATATTTGAGATCCTAATCATCCGAATTTTCGTCAGCCATCAGATTGAATTAATGGAAGGATAGGATAATCTCGGTAAAACGATTGAGAATTTGATCATCTGAATTTTCGTCAGTCGTCGGATTGATTTAAGTGGAAGGACATGATAAGCAAGGGCTTAGATCTGAGATCTCAATCACCCAAATTTTCGTCAGCCGCTGGATCGAATTAAATGGAAGGATAGGATAAGAAAATATGGAGAGTCGTTGGACTTAATCCAAAGCAAAGTTGCATCAAAGACAGATTGAATCATTGATCTAAGATCTTGATCCAATGAACATCATTCATTTCGGGTCTAAAGATGTGAGGAGGTTACGCTCCGGAAAAATCTCATTTCAAGAATTCAGCGTGAGATTTGAAATCCCCGAAGTCCGGAGAGCCGGAGCATTGAAATAAATCTACGACCGTCGGATCATCCAAAGTAAATTCCAGTCATTAGATCATTCTAAAATGGAAGGACAAGATAAATTAGAAGAAGGGCGCGCTAATCTCAGCAATTGACAATCGGGCACTCAGATCTACGGTCGACGGGGCATATCGGACCCCCCAACCTTTTTTCCTTTAACCGTG
>ML777576.1:287827-309505 GCA_009831015.1 Picea engelmannii
ATCTCATTATTCCACAATTAAGCATGGGTTCTCTTACTCCGCAAAGCATCTTCTTGTGAGGGCTTTCACCATAAGGGGACCACTTTGGAGTTCATCCATCTTTACTTCTTATCAACCATGACAAGACAATAATGAGTCATCTTAACATCAAACAATCTTGGTTCCATTACCCAAACCTTTGTGCTACGTGGATTTCTTCAGGGGTTGACATCAATGAAAACCAATCTTAATCAACATGCTGAAGCTAAATTTGTATAGGTCATGCAACTTGAATTTGCTAAAGAAATGTGGGATAAACTTATTAGAAGTTATGAAGGAGATGAGAAAGTAAAAGGTGCCAAACTTCAGACACAGATTTAAATTTAAACAACTAAATATGAATGAGGATGAAAAAGTTAGTAAATATTTGTTAAGAGTTGAGGAGCGTGTGAATGCCATGAAGGGTTTTGGTGAGAAGATTGAAGACTCATTTTTAGTTCAGAAGATTTTAAGATCTCTGCCCGATAGATTTAATCCAAAATTTTTTGCAATAGAAGAACTGAATGATCTTAAAAATCTATCTATTGACCAACTCCTAGGAACTCTGACTGCTTATGAAATGAGGTTAGGTAAAGATAAACCCACCTCTAGAGAAGAATCATTTAAAGAAGATAAGGATGAGGATTTTGAGCCTGATGAGATTGAAGCAAAATTTGTGAGAAGACTAAAGAAAGGATCAGACAAGTACCAAGGCAAGTTGCCCTTCAAATGTTTTAACTGTGGAAAGTTAGGTCACTTTTCCTCTAAGTGTCTACACAAGAAGAAGGACTAGAACATTGAAGGTGAAGAGAAGTACAAATCCAAGAGATTTGGTAAAAAGAAAAGTTTGTGTGTAAAGTTTATGGGTAAAGGATTTTGAGCCTGATGAGATTGAAGAAAAATTTGTGAGAAGACTAAAGAAAGGATCAGGCAAGTACCAAGGAAAATTTCCCTTCACATGTTTTAACTGTGGAAAGATAGGTCACTTTTCCTCTAAGTGTCTACACAAGAAGAAGGACCAGAACACTGAAGGTGAAGAGAAGTACAAATCCAAGAGATTTGGTAAAAAGAAAAGTTTAAGTGTAAACAATGATGACTCTTCAGGAGACACATATAGTGATTCTTCTTGTGAAGATAAGATTAATGACTTTATGCTTATGGACAAAGAGGATTATGCTTATGGACTTGGAAGGAGAATTGATCAGTGCTCTAGAAGAAATTGCTAGACTCAAATTTAAGAAGAAAAGGAAAAAACAATTGTTGATACAGTTCGAGAAAGACAATAAAAAAACCTGATGAAGACTTTTCCCTGCTAAAATTGGAATTAGAAGAGGAAAATAAAATAGAGGACATTCTGAAACAACAATTATCAAAAAAAAAGGCAATATGTGAAGCCTTGGAAGAAGAGGTAGTAAAAAACAGAAAAGAGATGGAGAATTTTAAAGCATTGTATCTCCAAAATCTTCCAAGCATTAAAGCCTCAATATAACTAAATGAAATTCTGAGAAAACATAGATCTCCTTTGTTGAAGACTGGTTTAGGATATGTGAATGGTTTAATAAACGAACAACCAGAAAGAAAAGAGTCAGTAAAGATGATCAAGTTCCAAGTCAGCAGACAATCAGACCATGTGAGTACTCTGCCACCAAAAGCTAATAAAGACAAGATGATCCCTGATAAAAAACAAAGATATCAGAAGATGGAGCAACAAATGCCAAGAAGAAGACCATACTTCAGGTACCAAAATTTCTTCCATGGTTATTGTTTTTACTGCTCTAATTTTGGTCATAAGATTGCAAATTTTCACATTAAGTTTAAAGACATGCAACTGAGGAGATCAAGAAACAAACAATCTTTGCAACATAGAACTAAACAACCAATGAGTAGGCAAAGTTTCACCAGTCACTTTAACCTATTGAACATTGAGCTCGAATGTTATAACCGTCATAAATTTGGCCACAAAGCTGCAAACTGTCATCTGAAGAATTACAAAGCAGATCCAAGGATAAAACCCTTAGCTAGAAATGCCAGCACATGGAAAAAGAAAGATAGTGAAAAATGTGGTCTAGTACTTTCAGCTCAAAAAAAAAAGACCCATGGTATATAGACAGTGGATGTTCCAAGCACATGACTTGAGACAAGGATAATTTTATGTCTATAAGTAAAAGCACACATGACTGGAGACAAGGATAAGTTTATGTCTATAAGTAAAATCAAAACAAGAAATGTGACCTTTGGAAATGATGAACCAAGTAAAATCAAGGGTAAATGGATGGTGAGTTTAAGTAATGGCAAGGGAAAACCCCAAGATGTTATGCTTGTAGATGGGCTGAAACATAATTTTCTCAGTGTAAGTCAAATGTGTGACAGAGGGTGTGAAGTGGTGTTCACTTCCAAATATTGTAAGATAAAGTCTATAAACTCAGGACAAGTGGTAGCTAAAGGCATAAGGACATATAACAATGTATATGTGTTGAAAGAAGATAGAGAAGAGTGTCATCTAAGAAAACATGATGAAAGTTGGTTATGGCATAGGATACTTGGACATATAAACTTTGACCACTTAATCAAGATCAAAAATCTTGAGGCAGTAAAAGATCTTCCAAGAATATCAAAGCCACAAGATTCTGTGTAAACCCTGCCAAGTAGGAAAGCTAACTAGGACACATTTTAAATCCAAGAGCTCTACTTCAACGGAAAAACCACTCCAATTAGTTCATATGGATTTATGTGGACCATCAAGACAGGAAGGAATATGGAAGGAAAACTACTTCATGTTGATCATTGATGATTACTCCAGACTCACTTGGGTTGATTTTCTCAAAGAAAAAGCTAAAGCATTTGAGAAATTTAAAATATTTAAGGCTTTAACTGAGAATCAAACATGCAACAAATTAAAGGTTGTAAGATCAGACAGAGGAGGAGAATTTATGTCAAAGGAATTATGTGATAAACATGGGATCAAGAGAGAATACACAATCCCACGAACTCCACAACAAAATGGAGTAGTTGAGAGGCAAAAAAGAACAGTTCATCAAATGTCCAAGTCAATGATGAATAGAAGAACATTGGTCAAACCTACTAGGTAGAAGCACTACACACAACAATCCATATTCTTAACAAAGCTCACCTCAAACCACACAGTGACAAGACACCTTATGACCTGTGGTATGGAAGACCTGCTTCAGTCAAACACTTCAAAGTCTTTGGGAGTAAGTGCTACATAAAGAATAATAATGAAAACCTTGGCAAGTATGATGGCAGGGTTGATGAAGGGTATGATACAAACAGTAAAGGATATAGATGCTATAATAAGAGGCTTCATAAATTGGTTCATTGCATTGACATAAAAGTTGATGAAGGAGTCCCAGTAAGAGAGGTGAGAAATATTGAATCAACAATAGAGCATATAGTTGAAGTTGAAGATGAACAGCTCCAAGAATCAGAAAAAGAACACTCTGAGTCAAATGAAGATACAAATACTCATGCAAACTCAAATCAGCAGACAACATCAAATCCTTCCTCCATAATTACTCAAAAGAATCATCCTGCAAATCAGATAATTGGTGAGAAAGACAAAGGTGTAAAAACCAAGAGAAGGATAATCAAATACACTGAGCAATCAAATATAGACCTCATATCCATGGTGGAACCCCAGAAATTTAATGAAGCCAGTAAATATGTAAATTGGTTAAAAGAAATGAATGAGGAAATGGATCAGATTGAGAAGAACAATACTTGAGAGCTTGTTCCTAGACCTGGAGATAAGAATGTAATTGGATCAAAATGTATGTATAAGAATAAAATGAATGAGAAAGAAAATATTGTAAGAAATAAATCTAGATTGGTCTGCAAAGGGTATGCTCAAATAGAAGGACTGGATTTTGATGAAACATTTGCGCCCGTAGCAATATTAGAAGCTATTAGAATGTTTCTTGCCTATGCTTGTCATAAGAAGTTTAAATTCTATCAAATGGATGTCAAATCAGATTTTCTAAATGGAGATCTAAAAGAAGAAGTCTATATGGAACAACCAAAAGGTTTCCAACTATCAGATAACCCTGACTTTGTCTACAAGTTGAAGAAAGCCTTATATGGGTTGAAACAAGTTCCTCATGCCTGGTACTACAGACTGGATAAGTATCTTCAATACAAAGGTTTCAAGAGAGGAACAATTGACAACAATCTATATATCAAAACAGAGGATAATTATTTACTCATTGTGTTGGTCTATGTAGATGACATCATCTTCGGAAGTAATAATGCTTCATTGGTACAATGGTTTGCTTCTGCCATGCAGTATGAATTTGAAATATCTATGATAGGGGAACTATCATTTTTTTTTGGTCTGCAAATTACTTAGAGGTCTAAAGGAATGTTTCTTTCTCGGGAGAAATATCTAAGAGAAATATTGAAAAGGATTCAAATGGAAGATTCTACACCTGTGAGCACACCTATGGTCACTGGATGCAAGCTAAGCAAGGATGATGACTCACCTGATGTTGATCAGAGTTTATATAGGCCTATGATAGACAACCTATTGTACATCACAACATCTCGTCCAGACATAATGCATGTTGTTGGAATGGTAGGAAGGTATCAATCTTCACCTAAACAGAGTCCTTTGATAGCTGTCAAAAGAATATTCAAATATTTGAAAGGAACGATGAACTATGGCCTATGGTATCCTAGGAATTAGGATTTTCAATTATCAGTATATTCAGATGTTGATTGGGCTAACTGCATGGATGAAAGGAAAAGCACGAGTGGAGGTGCATTCTTCTTAGGAGATTCTCTTGTAGCATGGTTGAGAAAGAAGCAATGTTCTATTTCCTTATCGGCTACAGAAGTTGAATATATTGCAGCTTCCACTTGTTGTGCCCAAGTATTGTGGATGATTCAGACACTTGCAGACTTGGAGGTAAAATATACTGCACCGATCCCAATTCATTGTGATAATACTAGTGAAATTAGTGTGTCAAAGAATCATGTATTTCACTCCAAGACCAAATATATACCCATCAAGTATCACTTCTTGAGGGAACATGTGACCAACACTGTTGTTTCTTTGCATTATATTCCATCCAAAGATCAAATTGTTGATATCTTCACTAAACCGCTTACAAAAGATCAGCTTGAGTATCTACGCCAGAAGTTGGGAATGACCTCGTTATCAAGCTAAATAGTTTATCTGATCAAGGGAAGAGTGCTCCTAGTATATCTGCTAAGGGGAAGACATAGTCACTCTCTGTTTTCTTTGACATTGATGTCAAAGGGGGAGAAAAAGGTGTTGTTTGTATGCTACAGTTGAAGGTCTAAAGCAGAATAGTGCAACCTTTCAGGGTTGCCATCAATGCCAAAGAGGGAGATTGTTGGCATGTTTTATGGGAAGACTTTGTTTTTCATTGATGGCAAGAATAGCAGCGAACCAAACCTCGAGAGAGAAGAAGACGACAAAGCTCATAAGACATAGAGGTTTCCGAAGTGCAAACGAGGAGGAGAAAAGGTTGAGATCCTTGAACACTTAGAAACCTTCTAAGTCAAAGAGATCAGAAACTCAGGAGGAAGAGCGACAACGACCGTTGGATCATTTTTGAGTGGAAGGACAAGATAAGCTGAAAGATCTTATATCCCAATCATCTAAATTTTCGTCAGTCGTCAGATTGAATTAATGGAAGGATAGGATAAGAGGGGTAAAATGATTGAGAATTCGATCATCTGAATTTCCGTCATCCGTCATATTGATTTAAGTGGAAGGATAGGATAAGCAAGGGCTGAGATCTAAGATATCGATCACCTGAATTTTCGTCAGCCGTCGAATCGAATTAAATGGAAGGATAGGATAAGCAAAGATGGAGAGTCGGTGGGTTTAATCCAAAGCAAAGTTGCATCAAAGACAGATTGAGTCGTTGATTTAAGATCTTGATCCAACGAACGTCATTTGTTTCGGGTCTAAATATGTGAGGAAGTTACGCTCTAGAAAAATCTCATTTCAAGAATTCACTTTGAGATTTGAAATCCTCGAAGTCCAGAGACCCGAAGAGATGAAATAAATCCTCAATCGTCGTATCATCCGAAGTAAATTTCAGTCGTCGTATCATTCTAAAATGGAAGGACAGGATAAGTTAGAAGAAGGGAGCGCTAATCTCAGTGGCTAACAATCGAGCACTCATATCTACGGTCGACAGGGCATACCGGACCCCCCCCCCCTCCCCCCGACCTTTCTACCTTTAATCGTGGGGGGGGTTCCGAGTTGGTGGTATTTCCCATGTGGGACCCTCATATGTGTCACCTTCTTGTNAAAACCACCAAACCACTCATACATACCACCTCTGCACTCTGATGTCACACTCCACTACCCGCTACACGTCACACTCCACTACCGTGCTCTGCCTCCACACTCCACTACACTACCTACACGTCTCACCCACATCAGCAAAAAACCTCAACAAGGACATGTGGTAGACCACGTCATCAAGGTCATGTGGCATACCACGTCAGCAAGGACACGTGGAAGTAATCTGTATACTTCGAGGGAAAGTAAATTTTGAGACTTGATATTTCAGAAGTCCGAAGACCCGAAGGATATCTCGACCGTTGATTGAGAAAGGGGTCGGAGAACCGTTGATCTAGTTGAAAGGTCAAAATTCTCGAAGTAGAGCAGAGCTGTTGATTGAGAAGGACAGGTGTACATGGATCATCGACTTTGGAAGATTGGCGTATGGCAGAAAGCAAGGTTTGAGATTTGAAACTCCCGAAGCCCGGATCATGAAATAAATCACAGTCGTTGATTTAGGAAGGTTAGATCTGATCTACAAATCGTGAAAGAACAAATTTGAACCATCCGCTCAGGAACACCGTCAATATCGTGAGATCGAAGGTATCATCGCATTGCGGGGATTTAAGATGCGCAAACTTTAAAAAGTTGAAGGCGGGCTCCAATCGAAACCACAGTTTTGGAGAAAGGGCACATGGAGGCTCGAGGTAAATTGCAGAGCAAAAAGTAGTTTGATTCAAGCCACCTTTGGATGCGCCCGCAATCACATGGTCATGTGAGATCATTGCCCAAGGTCATATCGAGAAACGGAGCTAGCGCTCACTAGACCGAGATCGGGAAGCGGGCTCCACTTCAGATATCAGGAGTTGGGAGAATCAAGTTGTCTTATACTAAGACTCCTGAAGTCGCAAGTCATGAAGCACCTATCGGTTAGGCGTATGGTCACCATCGATGGTCATGTGAAGGAAGGGGCTTAGAAGCCAAAGAATCCATAATTGAATGGTTGTAACTAACTGACAGAGAATACGAAGAGTTGCGACTGCCAGAGGAGCCAAAGAATATTTGGATAACGGTCACTGATGTTGAACAGAGAAAGCATAATTTCCATGGAAGATGAAGAGTTCGAATTATGATCTGGGAGAGGAATCGACGTGAGAAACAAATTCAGAACAGAGAGTATCCGTTGTTTTTTTTTTAGAATGTTATGCATGTTTTGTAGGAAGAGGTGCATGGAAATAATGCAGTGGTGGAATGAAGCATAAAATGTTGAAGAGAATATGAACAGAGTAGCGTTGTGTGAAGGAAGAAAAAGAGCAGAGCATAGAAGAAGAAAGATACAGAAGTGGAACAGAGCATAGAAGTTGAAGAAGGCAGAGGAGACATGGACTTGTAACAGACCATATCAGAGACACAGCAAGTAAGTAAAGTTTTATATCTAAGGGTGGTAGGGTGGTGATAGGGAGGACTATTGTCCTTAGAGTTTCAAGTGGGTGCTTGAACACAGGAAGTTATAGCTTCCATCTGGTTGCAGCCAGAAAAACCAGGGTGGTGTAAGGGAGAACCATTGTTCTCTGTTATATAGGTTGGTGCTTGTGTGACTGGAATTTGGTGCTTCCATCCAGTTGGTGCTGGAACACTCAAGGAGTTGGTGCTTCCTTCTAGTGGGTGCTAGAGAAACTAGAGAGTTGGTGCTCTCAACAAGTTGCAGCTTGTTAAAGAAGAGGTTGTAGCCTCATTTTGAGTTGGTTCTCAAAGAAAGATGATGTACGAAACTTAAAAGACTGCCTAACATTCGAAGAAGAAGAGATTTTATCCCTTTATGGGTTTCCTTGTGAAATATATGTCTCTGTGTATATCATATGTGTGATTGATGTTTTTTATTTTTGTTGTTCATGTCTTGCATAATCTTGATGATCACTTGGAGAAGGTTAATAATATTTTAATAGGAATAAAATTGTTTAAGAACAATAACAATTGATTCACCCCACCCCCCACCCCCCCCTCTCAGTTGTCTTAGTAATTCCAACATATCCCTTACTCATCACCGATAGTCATGGTGTTAAAAAAGGAAGGCACTCGGCGAATGTGTCTTACTTTTAGGGATCTCAATAAGTTGACAATCAAGGACAAATCTTCCAACACATTTATTGATGATCCCATGCATGAACTTCATGGAGAATTTTTTTTAACTAAGATTGATCTACATTCAAGATACCACCAAATCATGATGAAAGAGACAAACATCCCTAAGACAACCTTCAAAACGCACAAAGGTCATTATGAGTTTCTATTAATTCATTCTGGTCTTTGTAATGCTCCATTTACTTTCTAGAGCTCCATGGATAAGACTTTCAAACATTTCCTATGTAATTTTGTGTTGGTATTCTTTAACGATATATTAATCTACATTAAAACATAGGAATCACACATAGAGCATGTTGACAAGTCCTTGCAACTCTTGGGAGACAACAAATTATTCATGAAGCACTCCAAATGTGCTTTTGGGGCTCATAAGGTTGAATATTTGGGTCACATTGTAATTCAGGAGGGAGTATGATTTGATCCCAAGAGAGTGGCAATTATGCAAGATTGGATCCATTCCAAAAAATTGAGGAGCTTGAGGGGATGCTTAGGACTTACAAGCCAATATAGGAATTTTTTGAAAAATTATGGAAAAATTGCAACTCCTCTAACTTCATTCCTTTAAAATAATGCCTTTGTATGGAGTGAGTTAACAACACAAGCCTCTGTTACTTTAAAGTATGTGATGGGCACTACTCCAATAATAGCAGTTCTTGACTTTAATAATAATTTTGTCTTGGAATGTGATGCCTCAAGCAAAGGTCTAGAAGCAGTACTGATGCAAGAAGGATGCCCCTTGGCATTCACCAGTAAGCAATTGTGTAACCGCAATTTGGGAAAATCTACATATGAGAAGGAAATGATGGCTATCCTTCATGCAATGGAGACTAGGTGGCCATATCTCTTAGGGAGGAATTTTTAGATCAATACTAACCATCATATTCTGAAGTAGTTCCTTGAACAATGGTTGTCTTCACCAGAACAACATAAATGGGTCACCAAGATGTTGGGGTATGATTATGAGATCATATAAGAAGGATAAAGAGAATGTTATGGCCAATGTTTTATCCAAACAATTTGAGAAGGATGGGTCACTCCTTGTCTTTTCATTTCCAAGTCCAGGATGGCTCAAGGAAGCTCGCAGGGAATGGGTGGAAAATAGTACTTTAAGGTAGCTCATCCAATGACTTCAGGTAGATCCCAACCCACCTAAAATTTATACATGGAAACAAGATACATTGTAGTATAAAGGGTGCATTGTTTTGGAACACGATTTGGCCCTAAAGTGAGTATTAGAGGAGCTAAATTCATCACTAATAGAAGGACACTCTAGCTTTCATAAAACCTATGAAATACCTAAGCATTCACTCCTCTGAGACGACGTGAAAATAGATATCCAATATTTCATAGGATCATGTGATGCTTTCCAAAGAAACAAGGGAGAGACGATGAATATACCAGGGGAATTGCAACCACTACCAATCCCAACACAAACCCGAACAAACATTTCAATGGATTTTATCATGGGACTCCCAAAAGCAAGAAACAAATCAGTCATCATGGTGGTCATTGACCATCTTTCAAAAGATGTTCATTTGTGCAGCCTAGATCATCCTTTCACTCCTTCCTCAGTGGACTAGGTCTTCATGGATCAGATCTTTAATCTACATGGTATGCCCACTTCCATTGTCTTGGATTGGGACCTTGCATTCACTAGCAAATTTTGGCAGGAGCTATTTAAACTTCAAGGTACACAGATGAATATGAGCAGTGCATATCATCCTCAAATTGATGGTCAAACAGAAGTGGTCAACAAGTGTTTAAAAACCTATTTGAGATGTTTTTCTTATGAAAATTTGTACCAATAGGCACAATGGATTCCCCTTGTCGAATGGTGGTAAAATACCACTTATCATGGAGCTATATTAATGACACCATGTGAAGTTGTTTATGGCCCTGTTATCCCCTAGCCTAGGGATAACTAAGGAGATTATGTCTCGAGGCCCACATGTCCTAGACATGGAGTACCGAGAGCCATATCAACTTGAGCATGGCCCTGGAGGGCCCATCCTTTTCTTCTTCAACACCTCCACTTTGTCAGCAACAACAACATCCATCACATCAACCTGGTCTTGCAACATAAATGTGTCATTCTCCATGAGGTAATGAGTCAGGGTATCATGGTATGTGTCAGTCTGATTCTCAAAACTTTTGAATATGCGCATTTAATTCTTTTTTATTCTAACATGTGCTTGGATCTTATGCCTTTCCACTTGACCACACCTGAGGGGAATAACGATATGCCCTAGTAAGTTGATTCCCATAGGCTTTGAGTTTCCACTATGGGGATTCATGAAAGGTCATCGTCTGTTCCCACCATACTTACCACCTTTCATCTTTTTCCCACTCATCCATCCCATTACACTAGTTCGGGCATTTGGTTGGCGGAATATCTAAGTGTTGTACCTTGCCTTGTGGGAAGAAGGGGCTAAAGGCCCAGAGGGTAAAAGTAGTTGGAAAAAGATAAAATCCGAAAGAATGAAACCTTGAGATGCTTCGCCCAGGGATCCCTGAGAAATCAATAAAAAGATTATTAGCAAGAAATAGAGGGACCCATAAAAAAAATAAAAAATAAAAAACAAAAAAAATAAAAAATCAAGACCTAGTTGGAGGATAGGGGGTCTCATCACGACCCAGCTTATTAGGTCCATGGGAATGTAGCGGTATGACACTACCAACAAATGGTCACCACACTAGGGTAGTGTCTCTTGGTGGCATATCCAAGAGAAAGGGGGTGTCATCACGAGCCAACCTTCGCATTTCCGTGAAATGCTTGTGGGTAACATTGCCACCACTGGTCACCACACCAACGCAATGTCCCCTAACTAGCCTCTTGAAAGAAAAAAAACAATAATAATAAAGATAAAAGGCATGAATGGGCTTGGAAAATTTTGCATCCATGACAAGGTGCAACTCACCCTCTTCAGAGGCACCCACAGGTAATCCATACATTTCCCTGCTATCACTGCACCAATTTCTTAGACATCCCTTACCACCTCATCCACTCACATGGCCTGGATTTTTCTTCACCCGGAAACGTCCCACATCCAATGAGCACTAGCCCAATAGGGCGTCCTAGCATCCCCTCCAAACTTGGCTTGTAAAATAGCATAACGTCTTTGAGCACTTGTCCAGGTAAAGGGGGTTTCATGCACATGTTTAAATAACTTGATGATTAGATGTGATTGACATTGCTAGGAACCATGTGACTTATGAGCCCATGGAGGGCATATTTTTTGATGTTGCGGGCCCACACCTGATGGACAGGTACATATGGGGAGATGATTAGTTTGGACCTCCATAGGGTTAAGATCCCACTAGATGGATGTTGAGACCCCAACCAAGGGTAGAGACAGATCAGGGGATTGCACCAGAGAGAGAGGAGGATGTTTCACTAGGGACAGCCTGGAAGGCCTGGACCCAGGGGGTTTGTGCATTTTTCACCATGATGTGGGCCTTGGAAGGCCCATGACGTCACCCAGGTCACCCATGATGTCACCCAGCATTTTTGGATGCTTTGGAGGCAGTTGTGTGCCAAGTGGCACGTGTGGAAGGATCCTGAGGCCCAAGGAGGCCTAACGTTTTTTCTCCAGGAGACCAACGTTGCCCAAAAAGGGCCTAATGTCACCCTAAAAGGGAATGACATCACCTTTACAACGTTTTTTACAGTTTAATTATGACATTTAATGTAAAAACTGGATATTATGTGTAACTCGCCATGGCAGCCTTTTTGACCTAATTCTGGTCTTTGTAACTATATAAATAAGGGGAAAATCACTCTTATTTTTCATCATCTTTCACTCACACTTGTGAGGACTGAAATTTGCGCGCTCCTTAGGGTTTCTTGGCTAAAATTTTAGGCGCACTTGTTGAGGATGGCTAAATTTGGATTATTTTGGCAAAGTTCTTGGTGGATGTGTTCAACTAGGGTTCTTCTTGATGAATTCTTCATGTATGTAAGTGATTTTTCTGCAATTCTTCTTAATTGAATGGTTATAGTTTTATTTATCTTTCATTTACATTCAAGATTATGAGATTGCTTGATTAAACCCTAGGAATACTACACATGTTATTGTCCTAGCTTCAAAAGCTTTCACCCACTAGATCTTGTCAAAAGACCATTTTTCTTGAAGCATTTTCTAAGGCCTTTCCATTGTAACACCTTAGTATACATTGCTTCATCTTAGCCGATTTTGCTTCATCATTGAGTTAAAGAGGGCGGAAATCTACTAAAGCCTAGGGTTACCTACACCTTAGTAGCTAGTTTCCCCTTAGGGTTTGATAATTGGAGCCTTGGGTTACCAAAACTCCAATCTATCAATCTCTCTTGTCTTTGACTCTCCTATTATCATTTTTCTTCAACATTTGTTGTTGCATTATTGACTCAATTTGCCCTAAAAGCACTAGTCTAAGTCCTATTTTGAGTAGTTGATAAAAACAACCATCAAAACCTATTCTTTGAGCATCCTACTAACCATTTATTACCCTAGGATAGACTAACCTACTAGCAATATTGTTGTTGTTACTAAATTAAGCTACAACCATTAAATGCAGCATTAAAAGCTTATAAAAGAAATTGAAAAGTTTGATCTATGCATTATCTTGTTTGCTTCTATCAAATGCTAGTATAATGATTTCAATGGTTAATGATTCTTAGTCATTTTCAAGATATTTCGAGGCATTTAATGTGAAGTATCGCCCTATAAGTATTTTTTTTGTAATGTTATGTTTACTTCATCATATTCAGCAAATTGATTTTATCAAGAAAGTCTATGGTTTTATGAAGTGTTAACCAACAGGTGTACTTGACAATATATATAGTTTCTTGTTGCTTTGTTCTGGGAAGGTACACTTTGATACATTATCATTTCATTGGTTATAAAAACCAAGACTTTCTGATCAGTGGTGATTTGTGAGAGGGGATCCTTATCTAGCCATTTTGACCTTGCCTTCTCAAACCTCGAGGTCACCGGGGACGTCTCCCCTGGGCCACCCTAAATAGAAAGAGACATCATATTGAGGTGACAGTGATAGGATTAGTCTCCAGTTACACCAATTTTCTCTCCTTTAACCTTTCCTTCTATCAAAGTACAAATTGTGCAATAACATTTTGGCACCATTGTCGGGGAACAGTATCCCTCAAACGACACTTTTTCGATAAGCCTTTATCCAAAGAAATTTTCTTACAAGCTTACCTGGCGACTCTACTAAGGGTGATTCCCTTATTCCTTTGATAATTTCAAGAAAATTATCTGGCGACTCCACAATCCACAAGGAGGTACAACAACCCTCCCCAATCCTTTAGAAGAAAGCCTCCCTGAAACTCTCATGTAGTAAAATCACTTTTCGGAGGCAATCTTCCCTTAAACACAATGTCTAGCATGGGAACTCAAACCACCATTCCAAACCAAGACAATAACCAAATACAATGGTCATCCAATCTTTTCAAACCACTAGACATGACAGCTATATCAGGCTACCCTAGGCAAATGCCCCCCAAGTATGAAAAATGGTTGCCTAAGTTCACCAGAAATGATGTAATCAGTGTCGAGGATCACATGATAAATTTTTGGGCATTCTTCTAGCTTCATCCCATTAGTGATGATGTTGAATATTTGGCTATGAAATTGTTCTCTACTACCCTCTATGATGGTGCAAGGCGTTGGTACAATAGTCTTCCTGATGGCAGTATTAAAACCATGGATAAGTTAGAAGAAGTTTCCTTCAAATGATGGAGTATCAAGGAAGACCCCAACATGTTGATAATAAGGTTGAATAACCTCATGAAATGGGAGAATGAAACCATTAGAAAATTCCACAACACGTTTGAAACCCTATTGCAAAAAATCCATGTGGGTCATCATCCTTCTCCTAGTTTCCTTCTGTTCATTTATACCAAATATTTTACTGGTCAACTAGGGTATCTCCTCAAGGATAAAAACCCTCAAATGATCCAATAAGTAGCCACAAGGATCGAAGGCAAACTTTCATCATCCAAAGTTGAACCTTTCTCGGCCCCAAAAGTCAGAATGGACACTAAACCTAAGATAGTCCACAATGATGAACCTACCTCAGACATTAGTGCTAGCTTGGAAAAGTTGCAACTAACTGTAGATGGCATGGTAAAAACCCAAGAACTAATGATGAATATGATTTTCAATCTAGAAAGGACTCAGCATCAATCCCCTAGGGTTTCATACAAGAGTCAATTCTAGTAAGGGAACCAAGTTTTCAGACCAAAGAATGATCAAGAGGTTCCAAATACTTTAGCTCCTGCAAATGTAGTGGATGAAAACCCTTGGTGCCTACAATGCAGTGATTCACACTGGGAACATGAATGCCCTTACAAAAATGGAGGCCATGACCAAGTGAACATAATGGACCATACCATAGAGGACCCCAAAATCTCCCTTAATATTTCCCCTGAGGAACATTAAGAGGGCATAAAGGAGGCAGCCAGGAAGGCTAGGATGGAGGTAATAAATAACCTGGACCAAGAATCAAGAGAGAATTTGAATAAACAAGAGTTCCAAGTGTATACTAGACAAAATAAATTGAACCAACCTCTCTCTACCAGTCCTGCACTATCCCAAATGAGGCATCCACCCATGAACATTCTCCTTTCTAAGAATCCTCCCAAAAATGAAAGAGTGGACTTAAACTTTGATTTTGAAGGGGCATTATCCAAGATGCATGTGACCATCCCCTTGAGAGAAGTCATCAAGGTACCATCCATCAAAGAAAGATTTTATAATTTCTTCAAAGGATCAGATGGACCATTGGACCCTCCTATTATGCTACAAGTTGATCACTTTAGGGTCCAGTATGATGAACACCCACCTTTCTTCATGACCTTATTGATAAATAACAAGTTCCTTAACAAATGTATGCTTGATTCAAGGGTGGGTGCCAACATGATGTCTCTAAAGGTCATGGAAAAATTGGGCCTAAAAGTCACACGACCTTACAGAAATGTGTGTGGATTTGAGTCTAGAGCCATACCCACACACGGGGTGATTGAAAATGTGGAAGTATGCCTTGGAAGATACCTCGAGAGAGTGATCCATATGGACATTGTCGTAGTAGATGTCCCAGATGTGTGGGGAATGTTGTTGTCCAGGAAATTTGTTGCAATGCTCGGAGGCACCCTAGAGATGGACCTTACTTATATCAATGTGCCTATGAACGATGGAACAATAAGTCATCTCCCAAATGTGCCAATGACCAGAATCCATGTGCGAGAAATTAGTGACCACATCAAAACTGACAAAGCACATGAGCCAATCATAGAAAGTATTCCTGAGTTTTCTCCTGATGATATGCCTTTTGCTACGGAGGAAGACTTTGATCAGATACAATGGTCGAAGAAGGAAGATTATCAACAACTCTGGAACAAGTATAAAGACAAGGAAGTTGGGGTTGTCAGGTTGTTAAAGAAAGGAGAAGACAGTGTATTGATCCATCCATCCCAACAAGAAGTTTTCACAGTAGAGTCCCACCCTCCTCCCTCCACACAATACACCGGGGTTGTTCAGGAAACAACCAATTTCAAGACCAAGGATTACAAAGAGGGAGACATAGTATGGATGTGGGACACAAAGAAGGAAGATCCTACTATTGTCAACGAAAATGCACAATTTTGGCTTGGACCCTTCAGAGTTGGAATAAAGTTAGTCAATGATGCCTACTATTTGTCTACATTAGAAGGAAGAAGGCATCCATTACCAATTAGCTTGGCACCTCCTCAAACCCCATTAGGGGGCAAAGACTTGACTTCACAGGTAAGTGCAGGTAAGTAGGTAAGCATTTGCATTCATTGTATGTACCATTTTCATTTCATGCTAGAGTAGTTTGTATTTCCATTTGTAAATATGATTGCTTTCATTTTCTATATATATATATATATATTAGTCGGGGGTGATATCACCACCCCAAATGATTTCTAATAGTCTTATGTTGAGATCAAGCAGGTCACAGGTTATGCCAAAGATGCTAAGGTTCTCATGCGCTCTACGGTGATCACATGTCCTCGAGTTGGAGCCCGATGTTATCCCCTAGCCTAGGGATAACTAAGGAGATTATGTCTCGAGGCCCACAGGTCTTGGACATGGAGTATCGAGAGCCAGATCGACTTGATCATGGCCCTGGAGGGCCCATCCTTTTCTTCTTCAGCGCCTCCACTTTGTCAACAACAACAACATCCATCACATCGGTATGGTCTTGCAGCAGAAATGGGTCTTGCTCCATGAGGTAATGAGTCTGGGTATCATGGTATGTGTCACTCTGATAGTTAAAAATTTTGAATAGGTGCATTTAATTATTTTTGCTTCTAACATGTGCTTGGATATTATGCCTATCCACTTGACCACACCTGGGGGGAATGACAAGATGCCCTAGTAAGTTGGTTCCCATAGGGTTTGAGTTTCCATTGGGGGGATTCATGAAAGGTCATCGTCTGTTCCCATCATACTTACCACCTTTCATCTTTTTCCCACTCATCCATCCCATTACACTGGTCTGGGCATTGGGTTGGCCAAATATCTAAGGGTTGTACCTTTCCTTGTGGGAAGAAGGGGTTAAAGGCCCAGAGGGTAAAATTAGTTGGCAAAAGACAAAATCCAAAAGAATGAAACCTTGAGATGCTTCGCCCAGGGATCCCTGAGAAAGAAATAAAAATCTTCTCAACAAGAAACAAAGGGACCCATAAAAAATAACAAATCAAGACCTAATTGGAGGATAGGGGGTCTCATCACGAGCCATCTTATTAGGTCCATGGGAATGTAGCGGTATGACGCTACCAACAGTTGGTCACCACGCCAGGGTAGTGGCTCTTGGTGGCATAGCCAAGAGAAAGGGGGTCTCATCATGAGCCAACCTTCTCATTTCCGTGAAATGCTTGTGGGTAACATTTCCACCATTGGTCACCACACCAGGGCAGTGTCCCCTAACTAGTCTCTTGAAAGAAAAAAAGAAATAAGAATAAAGATAAAATTCATGAATGGGCTTGGAAACATTTTCATCCATGACAAGGTGCAGCTCACCCTCTTCAGAGGCACCCACGGGTAAGACATACATTTCCCTGCTATCACTGCACCCATTTCCTAGATATCCCTTACCACCTCATCCACTCACATGGCCTAGATTTGTCTTCACCCGGGAATGTCCCACATCCAATGAGCGCTAGCCCAATAGGACGTACTAGCATCCCCTCCAAACTTGGCTTGTAGAATAGCATAACATCTTTGAGAACTTGTCTGGGTAAAGGGGGTTTCATGCACATGTTTAAATAACTTGATGATTAGATGTGTTTGACATTGTTATGATCCTTGTGACTTATCATCCCATGGAAGGCATATTTGTTGATGTTGCAGGGCCACACCCAATGGACAGGTACATATGGGAATATTATTAGTTCGGACCTCCATATGGTTAAGACCCCACTAGATGGATGTTGAGACCCCATCTAGGGGCAAAGACAAACCAGGGAATTGCACTAGAGAGAGAGGATGACGTTTCACCAGGGATAGACTGGCAGGCTTGGAACCAGGGGGTTTATTCCCTTTCCACCATGATGTAGGCCTTGGAAGGCCCATGACATCACCCAGGTCACCCATGACGTCACCCAACGGTTTTGGATGCTTTGAAGGCAATTGTGTGTCAAGTGGCACATGTGGCAGGATCCTGAGGCCCAAGGAGGCCTAACGTTTTTCTCCAGGAGACCAATGTTTCCCAAAAAGGGCCTAATGTCACCCTAAATGGGCATGGCGTCACCTTTACAGCTTGTTTTAGGGTTTAATTATGACATTTAATGTAAAACTGGATCTTATGTGTAACTAGCCATGTCAGCCTTTTTTACCTAATTCTGGTCTTTGTAACTATATAAATAAGGGGAAAATCACTCTTATTTTTCATCATCTTTCACTCACACTTGTGAGGACTGAAATTTGCACCCTCTTTAGGGTTTCTTGGCTGAAATTTTAGGCGCACTTGTTGAGGAAGTATAAATTTGGATTGTTTTGGCAAAGTTCTTGGTGGATATGTTCAACTAGGTTTCTTAATGAATTCTTGATTTATGTAAGTGATTTTTCTGCAATTCTTCTTAATTGAATGGTTATAGTTTTATTTATCTTGCATTTACATTCAAAATTATGAGATTGCTTGATTAAACCCTAGGAAGATTAGCACATGTTATTGTCCTAGCTTCAAAAGCTTTCACCTACTAGATCTTGTCAAAAGACCATTTTTCTTGAAGCATTTGCTAAGGCCTTGCCATTGTAACACCTTAGTATCCATTGCTTCATCTTAGTCGATTTTGCTTCATCATTGAGTTAAAGAGGGAGGAAATCTACTAACTCCTAGGGTTACCTACACCTTAGTAACTAGTTTCCCCTTAGGGTTTGATAATTGGAGCCTTGGGTTACCAACACTCCAATCTATCAATCTCTCTTGTCTTTGACTCTCCTATTATCAATTTTCTTCAAAATTTGTTGTTGCATTATTGACTCCATTTTCCCTAAAGACACTAGTCTAAGTCTTGTTTTGAGTAGTTGATCAAAACAACCATCAAAACATATTCTTTGAGCGTCCTACTAACCATTTCTAACCCTAGGATAGCCTAACCTACTAACAATATTGTTGGTGTTACTAAAGTAAGCTACAACCATTAAATGCAACATTAAAAGCTTATAAAAGCAATTGAAAAGGTTGATTTATACATTGTCTTGTTTGCTTCTATCAAATGCTAGTATTATGATTTCAATGGTTAATTATTCTTAGTCATTTCAAAGCTATTTCAAGGTATTTAATGTGAAGTATCACCCTATAATTATTGTTGTTGTAATTTTTTGTTTACTTCATCATATTCAGCAAATTGCTTTTATCGAGAAAGTCTATGGTTTTATGAAGTGCTAACCAGCAAGTGTACTTGCAAATATATATAGTTTTGTGTTGCTTTATTCTGGGCAAGTACACTTTGATACATTATCATTTCATTGGTTATAAAACCAAGACTTTCTGATCGGTGGTGACTTGTGAGAGGGTATCCTTATCTAGCCATTTTGACCTTGCCTTCTCAAACCCCCAGGTCATCGGGGATGTCTCCCCTGGCCCTACCACCCTAAATAGAAAGAGACATCCTATTGAGGTGACAATGATAGGATTAGTCTCCAGTTATGCCAATTTTCTCTCCTTTAACCCTTCCTTCTATCAAAGTACAAATTGTGCGATAATAGGCCCAAAACCCCTGCCAATGGCATTCTATGTGCCAAGCACCTCCAAGGTTCATGCAATAGATAAAACACTTTACACCGAAGC
Source organism: Picea engelmannii (assembly GCA_009831015.1). Classification (NCBI taxonomy): domain Eukaryota; kingdom Viridiplantae; phylum Streptophyta; class Pinopsida; order Pinales; family Pinaceae; genus Picea; species Picea engelmannii. Next base: position 307,578 of record ML777576.1, read on the forward strand.
ATTATCCCTATCCTCAAGGACAACTTGGTTATGGCACAAAATCAAATGAAACAACAAAATGATCAACATAGATCCAAATGTTCTTTTGCCAAAGGAGATCAAGTGCTCATTCACATACAACCTTATAAACAAACATCACTCAAAGATAAAGTTCTCAAAAGCTAGCTCCCAAGTTCTATGGTCCCTATCAAATCATACAACACAGTGATCAAGGCATCTACAAGATGGCTCTCATATCCCACTCCAAGATGCATACAATCGTTATGTGTCATGTTTAAAGAAAGTTGTGGGATCAAATTGCAAAGTTCAAACCAAACTCCTAGAAGTTGATAAAGAATGTTCAATTTTCCCTATTCATAAGCAATATTGGATACCAAAGAAAATCAATTTCACTAGCACACGATTAAGAATTGATCCAGTGGAAAGATATGAAACTAAAAGATGCCACATGGGACCTGACAATGATTCTACAACAATTTCCTCACCTTCAACCTTGGGGACAATGCATATTTCGAAGGGGGGGGACATGTTAGGGTCCTACCCTAACCCCCTTACTTAGATACTTTATTAATGTATGAGGCCGCCTTCCTTGAATAAGGCCCATTAAATAGTTAGTTAATAGTCACTCATTGTAAAAAGGATCCTCCGTATTAATAAGGCTCAAATTAGTTAGTTAGCCCTCATTATAATTGAGAATGTAGGTCGTTAAGGTTCTCTATGAATAGATATACATTGAGTAGAAGGTTATGTAAGGTTTTGTCAAGAATTGTTATTGTATTTGGATCTTTTCTCTAGGATGTTTCCCCCTTGAAGAAAGTGAACATAGCTCTCTATTTGTTGTATCTTGTGTTCTTTGGTTTTACACTACATTTTATGTGAATACATAATGGAAGCAACTCATTAAGTACATTACATAAGGGAAGGAACTCATGACTGAAGAGCATTAGGCTCACTTACTCCTTGTTGCTTGAGCACAAATCCCAACCAACATTCATATATGCCTCTATGGTTCACCATTGAGTCCTTATGTCATTGACAAAATATACCATACAAATGTAGCACTTGTGTGCCATATTTGATGGTGTTCAATAAATAGGGAACAAATAATTTCTATAATGATCAAAGGTCATTTGGTCCACTAATGGAATCCTAGAACAAAATTATGTTTTTTCACCTTCAATTCCATAGATCTTGAAATCCCATGGCATTTTACTAAATGCCTAGTGTAATCCCGTCTTAAATTTTACAAAAAAATAATTTGAACCTTAAGATCTTAGATTATAACATTCTGATACCCTTATCCTCATGTTCCCTTTATTTATTCTTATATTAAAACATTAAAAATATGATTTATTCTTATATTAAAACATTAAAAAAAAAAAATTTGTTAATATTTTAGTGATAACAAAAAGTCTACATCACTATGAAGTCTAATCCACCTCTAATCCGACATCTATGTAACCATTCATTTTCCTAGTATCAACATTTTTCCAAAACAAAGCAACTAACCCTTTGTTTTCCTAGTATCAACATTTTTCCAAAACAAAGCAACTAACCCTTTGCCAAAAGTAATTTAAGTGGGAAAATTTACTCAAACCCAACTACTTTCAATGACTTCTATTAAATATATATTTTATAGTAAATATTCCATTCAAATAATTCCTTACATAAGATACTAAAAATAATTCTTTACATAAAATACTAAAAGAATTAAATTACTGACATTCCTAACATTTAATTATCAATCTACTTATCCTTTTACATGAGTAAAATAATTCCTTACATAAAAAACTAAAAGAATTAAATTACTGACATTCCTAACATTTAATTATCAATCTACTTATCCTCTTACATGAGTAAGACATAAATTAATAACATTCCTAACATTTAATTATCAACCTACTTATCCTCCATAAATAAGAAACACA
>ML777576.1:331134-344697 GCA_009831015.1 Picea engelmannii
TGTTGAATTTTGAATGAGACCTAAAATTCTACTTTCTCCATATGAAGTCCAATGAGGTTGGAACCACTCTCAAACATCCTGAAACAATTAATGGTAATGTTAAAAATTTAAGTAAAAGTGACATTCTCCTTTATCTTTCATTTAATGTTAAGAATTTAACATTACCATTCATTACTAGGGTGGGTGAAATGGAGGGGGTGCGGGCCTCTTTAAATAGCCCTAGGGCCCACGCACAAAGCCAAAAAAAATTTAAAAAACCCAAAAAAATTGACTTTTTCGGGCTCATTTTCGGGGAGCGCCCGAGTTGGTTTGGGAGCGCGGTTCCGGGTGGTCGAGAGCGCGTCCTACAGGTGCGGGAGCGTGGGGGGAAGCGGATCGGGAGCGCGCGGGAGCGGGACGCTTCGGGCTAGGGCAAGGAGCGTGCATTGAGGGTCGGGAGTGCGGTTCGGGAGGGCCGGAGCGCGGTCGGGAGCGCGGTTCCGGGACGCTCCCGCTCGGAGCGCGGATCGGGGGTCCGGACCGGGGGGGGGGGGGGGGGNACTGGACAGAAGTTCCCAAAATATAATGGTTTGGTAAAACAGGCATTTTACATGGAATTTAGAATGTATTTAATAGGAAATCAATAAATTATAAGTTTTACTTGTAGAATCCAGATGCAGAAAAAATAAAAATATGGAAGAATTAAGAAAACTCAACATCAAAACAGCACTTAATTGCCATCCCTGCTTATCTAGTTTTAGGGTTCTTAAGTGTTTGTAGTTAACAACTGAACTCCACATGCTACGAATGGTTGTTCATTCAGTATTTTCTAAAAGTGTCCCATTCCAAAGCTGACAATGGTTTGGAAATACTTTCAACAAAGGGATGAAACAACGAACATTTTTTGGGATACTGAAGTTTTGGAAATGCTTATGAATAAGAAACAGGAGGTGATGAAGACTCTCTTGTAATGTTGGTTATAAAACTCATATTATATATATAACATTAGAATTACAAGTTGGATGTGGTCATACCAATGATTCGATGGGGCATGTACCCAAGGTTCCCCGAGTACAATCCAACATTGTGTCATGCCAATGATTGGGCGGGGCATGTACCCAATATTTCCTGATTAGAATCCAACTCACCAAGTATAAGTTTCACCCATATAAATTACCGTATGTTAAGTACATACCAGGAATTAAAAACCCAAGTAGAGGGTGAGTACACACGGTAAACTAGTTGCAGGTGACTCCTCGCATCCTATGCCAATACTTGAATAAAAACATTGACAACTTGAAGTAGCAATGATTCCCAAGTAATCTCATGTTGTGTTGTCTCTTGTCATATCATGACAAGCCCTTTTTAATTAAAATAAGCAAAAGCTATGGCGCTTGCCTAGTCATCGAATTGACTTGGTCAAGCAATCCCCTTGTATAAGGAATACATAGGCTTAGAGCTAGGGTTGTTGTTCACTTCAATTATTTTGAGTTTACTCTCGGGTGAGCAATATTGAAAGACTGTAATAATTGGATTTGCAACTGAGATAAGTACTCTATTTTTAAGAGTGGCTTTTCTCCTCCTATTGGAGGGTTTTCCTACTATAAACCTCGGGTTTCTTTTCTTGGGATGTGTCTGATTTTGATCATATAACTCATGAATAGATCTGAATAATAATGATGGGATTTTTATTTTATGTTAGCTTTACACACCATGATTTAATATATTGAGTTCTATAATATTCTGATGGTATTCATGCTGTTATTTAATAGGTTGTTATCGCTGTTATTCATTAATCTATCTTAACACTGTTAGATTCCAAGTAACGTGAAACAGGGACATGTAGACACGGGGATATGAGCATCTGACAGGGACAAGTAGACCCCCGAAATGAGAGACAGGGATACATTATACACATTTAAAAAATTCCAAATACAAAAATAAAATATAGACATAAATATACAAAATTTAAGAACAATTACAAAATATTGATACAACTATTAACTACATCAAACACACAAGAAATTAGAATATTAAATACACATAAAATATAAGTTTAGAACCTTAAACTGCAACTTTCAAATTGAGTCATTTGATATCATCAAAATCAAAATGTATTACATAAATAAGATCATAGATGATCATGATACTAATACTATAGGTGGGAATGTGAATGAAAAATACAAAATAACCGCAGATGGAAGAATCCAATAGCTCATCAGTGGTTCTCCACCATGTCATAAACGAAATCATCAAGATCACCACCACTGCCATTGCTCTCTCCATCCTCCTCCTCCATATCCAATCCAAGATGTGCTTCTACTAGTGTGGAGGATGGCCCCTCAAAAGGATCACCATCATCAAGAGTGACCAGCTCTAGCACTAGATCATTAAGATCCAATTTGGCTAATGCCAACTCAATGTTGTTGTCCAAACCCATATCATTAGGAATACATCCCACATCTTTTTCTTTCCCTTCAACCACTTGTCCCTCATCCTGTATAGAAGACAGGTTGGAATGCACATACACCATTGTCTTTGCTTTGCACTACTCAAAGTGTCCAAATTCCCATATCTGATCCAATTCCTCAAGAAACAAGAGGATGAAGTGACCTAAGAGAGAAGCCTCATGAATAACTACTATAGAATAGTGCACACTACCCCATGAGTTGCCCACCAAGCATAGGGCTTCCTAATAACCCAATCTCTGATCACATCATAGCTTCCAAATATCCCAATGCCAATGGAAAACTCTACGAAGCTCTCCTCCACATCAACAGTGGCTCTGTCTTGATACATCCTTCTCAATGCTTCCTTCCTCATGTCTGAAATCTCTCTGTCCATGTGAGGGGGGAATTTGCATGAAGGTCCACCATTGAGTCACTCATCATTGTAGTACTTGGGATTCAATGAGAGAGACAATTAATGCAAAAGTGCGGAATTCTTCTCCCACTTGCTAAAAAGAATATCTCATGTGTCAATTTTCACATGCAACTCTATGTGACTAATTTTCAGATCTAAGAAATTGCTTCCTAGTGAACCAACAGTAACACCCTAGTTGTTATCACTAAACAATTTTACACTGAAAATATATGCAGTGGAAACCAATGTTGCAGGAAGTCGCGCCCCTCCCCCTCCCCCGCTCCACCCTCGGAACCCTGCTCCGAGCAGATTCTCCATGGAAGCTTCCCCTGGAGCGAGCTTACAAAATCCGGAAGCCCGCTTCTGGATTTCGGAAGCTCGCTCCGGGGTGCAAAATGGGCACTTCCTGCAACATTGTCTTTATCTCTGGTTATAATTCTGCTTATATATTTGGATTGAGGTCAAGTTTCTCACTGGTTTATCATCATCTCTGTAACGTCTGGCTCCAGCCTTGCTCTTTACTATTTCCAAAGGTGAATTGACACCCAAAGGAACCCAACGACCTTCCTTAAGGGGAAAAACGTCACACTCTAATTGCAAGGGTTTCCATAACTGTCTAAATCTGCAGATAGATAAAATGATGAAGTGATGGTAGAACCCCTCCTTTGACAAACGTTTGGTGTATGTTTGTCTCAAACAATCTTAAGAATCAGATTGGTGTCCAATAATAGCCAACGACCTCCTTTAAAGAGCTGCGTTAACCCTTTGTTGTCAATGTTTGAGGGCAATTTTTTACTGTCAAATCTGCAGGCTTGAGGTTAAATTGTTGTGATAATAGAAATTGCCACCTGAAGATTCCATGCTGCCTCAGATTCTTTTCAGTGTAGTTGGACACACTGCAACTGCATAATAACTTCTCAGGAAAACAGAAAACAATGCATTCGTGTCTGTAGAAGATAAGCACATATTTTCTTAAAGCCAAGATGTTGGAAAATAACACTTAGGATGCTCCATGGGGCGCTTCATTACTTTACATGTCGGTCTATAGATGATAGATTCATAGCATTTAGCAACTAGACTCTAGAGTCTAGCACAGTTTAAACTTTATTGTTTTGGACCTTTCGATCTTCATAATCGAGTGCAGATGGCCTATTTTGTAATCATAACTATTTGGTCATGACTCATGTTATTGTTGACAGTTGCTAGATGACTGATTTCATTCCATAACTTAATGGTCTACTTTCTATTATATGGCTTAAAAATTTGTATGTTGGTTTGTAAGTTTGTAATTGTTGATGCTTGAATGATTAATCATTGATGTACTACTACTTACTACTATGGATGCCATTTTAATGTTACAATGTACAAATATGCATGTTTTCATACATTCTACAGCTAATTTGTCTTTCTGCATGTTTTTTAATATAAACACAATATATATAAAAAAAATTATATATATAATAGACGCTCCCGAGACGCTTTGCTCCCGAGGATTTTTTGAAAATGACGCTCCCGATGCTACGCTCCCGTGCTCTAGCAACATTGGCGGAAACACAAAGATCAGAGATGAATCATCAATACACATGAGACACAATTTCAGTTCTGTAATCTTGTTATCATTAGAAATCCTAAGGGAAAAAACAGCCCTCCCAGCCAATACAATATCACCAAAATCTGAAGACAACCTTGTCCTCCAAAGTCACCAAAACTGAGAACAACCTTGTTCTCCAATAACCATACAAATCAGAAAAGCAAACCTCAACAATATCTGGAAATCTCCTTTGCACACGAATCTGTTGTAGACCACCTGTATGTCCTGCTGACATCACCTGTCAGCCTGTACGGATCCGTACCTACCCAAAAACTCAGATACACGATTCACCAACTGGCAACCTGCAGACATACATTGTTTGCTCCACTGCAAATCACGTATACCCTATACGTGATTCGTCTATCTGCAACCCGTGTATATATGCGCTTCGTCCTCCTGCAAACAGCGTATGGTACAAAAAATTCACTCCACACATGCGACCTTCTTCGCTTCTTTCTCTTGGGCCAGATTCACCACCTTGCAGACTTTCCCTTTGTTGAGATCACCAATCCTTCTAGCACAAGTGCAGACTCACTTATGCTAGCTCCATCATGTCTCCATAATTGACCTACATGATGTGTAATGTCACAATGACCTCTCTCCTTTATATACAATCCTTAGGGGTCACCATAGAAGCCCCTCCATATGTCAACATCAAATTAGGCTTTCCTTGTGGGTGTGAATCCCCAACACAAGACCACAAAGCCCATCACCAAACCCATGAAGCCCCCACTCAAATCCAAGGGGGTTTTCACCAAACCAAAAGTGTGATGTGGTGCCCACAATGATTCCCACATGCCCAACACCTAGGGTCATGTAAGAATACCTGCCTGAATCTACAAAAATTAAAACTCCCTCTTAGCGAGGAAGGTATTCTCACCACACTCCACAAGTGGGAATGCCTCATGATGCTACCAAAGCATCAACACTCCCTCTTAGCAAGGGAGGCATTCCATCCTCCATCGCAACCTAGAAGTAGCTTTGTCTCCCATCATGGATCTGCTACCACAACTGCTTTTCAATCTTCCTGATTGGCTGCTCCCTCTGTCACTGAAGCAAATCTTGCTCTCCAATCCTTCTAACTGGTTGCATCATCGGTCATTGAAGCAAAACCTATTGTCTAGCATGATCCCATCCTGGAAGACACCCTGCTCCTAGAAGCCTCCTACCTTTGAACCTCTTGTCTAGCCATCTAAGCCCATGAAACCTACCTCACATTCTTGGAAGATGCCTCTCTCCCATTTGGACCTAAAGGTAGACTCCCACTAAGCAACTGACTCTCCCTCTGAGCCTCCTGACTCCCTTTGAAGTCAAACTCCCTCTGAGTCCACACAACTTTCAGATCTACCTGCTCCCTGTCCACTGTGCTCTACACAATCCATGTAAAGTGTAGCAAGCAAGCTTGAGCTTTGGGACCCAACATCAACAAGAGTAGTGCATATCAAAAAAACACTAAGTGCTTGTTGTTGAGATTCAAAAGAGAGATCAAGTGAAACCAACTTGCAAAACCCTAATCCAACAAAAGACAATTTTTTAGCATTAAAACAATAGCGGAACAACACTAGTCCTAGAGATACAGCTTCATTTCTTTGATCATAGATGATGAATGACCAATCAAGATGAGATGATCCACTTAGAGCACAATGATGAGGGTTTGGCCATCTTGATGATAGATATAAATATCATGTTCAACCTCACAGTGAGTGAAGCCATAGTTGAGAAAGAAGTTGTGGATCTTCTCATACCAAGATTGAAGTGCTTGCTTAAAGCTTACAAATTAATGGTGTAGGCCCCTGTTTCACAAATATTAGTTGCCACTGCATATAAATTCCTCCCTACAAGGCTCCATGGAGAAAGACACTTTTGACATCATTTGGTAAACTTCCCAATTCAGTGAAGCACTATAGATAGTATCATCCAAATTAAGTCCATTATAGCCACTGGAGCAAAAGTCTCAAAGTAGTCAATACCCTCTTATGAAAACCCTTAGCAACTAACCGTGCTTTATGTTTGTCAACCCATCCATCAGCATTATACTTGGTCTTGTAGACCTAGTTTGAAGCAACAATACTCTTACCCTTGGGTAAGGAAATCTATTCTCAAGTCTGATTCTTGATCACAGCGTCATATTCAACACACATAGCAACCTTTTGTTCTAGAGAATCTTTGGCGTAATTATAAGTGGTGGGATCCTCTTCAACCTTGGTGAGAAGGGCATGTAGAGCAGGAAGCTTCGAACCATGTCATGGTTCTTCGTCAAGTGGAAGAAGATTAAGAGAGTCCATAAGTGAGCATGGCCTACTTGGGCATAGGTTGTCACAAATGATTTTTATTCTTTGAATTTCCAAAAACTTCATCCTTGGATTGAATGGTGTATCTCCCAAGGAAGCAGGAGAAATCATCAATCAAGGTGAGGAAATACGTAGCTCCCCCAAGAGGAGTGGTCATAGGCTAACAAATGTCACTATGAACCAACTCAAGAGTCCAAGAAGCTCGCCTTAAAAATCCTTATGAAAGGATTCTCAAAGGTGTCCATCCAACATACAACCTTCACAAACACCACTAGGTGGTTTAGTCTATGGAAGATCATCAACCATATTTAGGCAACTCATACGTCACAAGGATCCAAAATTGGTATGACCCAAGCGTCAATGCCACAATTTGCTGGTGTCATTAGTGCTGGCAACCATAGCAACAAACCCACTTCATTTTGAAGAGGATGAGGACTTCCCCAACTTATACATATGATCAGATTCGTCACAATAACCTAAAGCAACCACCTTAAACCATCATCTATGTCCTTGTAACCCAACCAAAATTCCACCTTGTTGGTGTGAGTGATGCAGTGTATAGAAAGAACATTGGGTCCAACTCCTCAAACATGAAGAACTTCTCCAAATTTAGTGGTGTCGATAATGACATCACAACACGAAACTAGTAAGGTTGAGTTATCACCAATGACTAATTTCCCTCCACTATGCTCTTGTCGAAATTGGACAAGAAATGTTAGTGATTGGTCATATGCCAATCACCAACTATCCACTCTTGTGAAGTGGAGGAGGACCAATATGAAAAGTGCACGGTTAGGTGTGCAATGTAAGAGTCCATTAGTTTCAACTTGCCTTTATAGACCGGAAAAAAACTTGAGAGAACTCTCATAAAAGAGGTACTCAACCTTGAAGGAGGGTTAAAACCTAGGAAAAACCCTAGAGGAACCCTATAAGAGGCATTATCCTTGAAAGAGAGTTAAAACCATAAAAAAGAGAAGATATAATAAAAAGCTCTAGTTCAGTAGTCGCCAAGAGAAGTGCAATGTCACTAACCAATAGCTTCTTTGGATCAAAAACTGAAAAGGAAGAGGGAGGTTCACACTGGCTCTAATACGATGCTAAGATTCACAAGAGAGATCAGTTGGACTTAACTTGCAAAATCCTAATCCAACAAAAGATACATCTGCAACATTAAAACAACAGTAGAACACCAATGCACTAGGGAGAGAAAGAGAGAGCACTAGTGCGCTAGAGAGTGGGAGTAAGTACGCTCAAAGAATGCGAGCCATAGCCATAACCATAGGAGCACATAAAAGATAAGATAAGTTAAAGCTAAGTTTATTAATGTCCAACAAATGACCAAAAGTTGGTCAATGGGATTGATCAATAGAACAGTGTTGATACAAAGTGGGAGTGTTAAGGCCACTCTTATAAAAACCATAACACAATAACCTACAAAAGAGAGCAAAATAGAGGAGGTGTTCTCAAGGAATAACTTTATGAATGAATCACTTGAAGGAGGAAATGAGTATAGGTATATTTATCATAGATGAAAAAATCAACGATTGATCAAGAAAATTGTGAATTTTCACAATTCCAACTCAAAAACAAAAAATCATCTTGTAAAAATCTGGAATTTGCAATTTTTAGGATAAGTCACGATGTTAATAAAAAATTGCAATTTTTTGGGAAAAATTGCATCACGACTAGCAAATATGACCAACTGCAAAAAAGCACCTATAAACGACCAAAATCAGTTTTTGGGGGGTTATTTTTCTTTTCAACTATTGGGGATTGAGAATAAAGGATTTTATCATCGTCATCCATTGATCTAAGGAGGGACAAACAATCGTTTTCATCGGCACCAAAGATTTTTTTCTTGGAGTGGGGATCGATTTTTATCTATGGTTTTCATATTCCCAAATATTTGTTAAAATTCCACCCTGGTTTTTTTTAGATTTATGCAAAGTGCACATTGCTTGCCTCTTATGAGTGTTTTTCATGGGTCATAAAATGATTTATAGGTCTAAATTTTTACTAGCGTTCTTTTAAGTTCATTTTTTCCCTAGGTTTGGAGTTTGAAGTTGGATATTGCCTTACCAATATGTTGAGGGTTTTGAACCCATTTTGGCAGTGTGTTGAACTTTAAGATGGGGCAAACAAACAAAAATTGAATTGTAAGCAATGCAGACAGTCCATGACAAGAGGGTCAGCCACTTCAAATACCACCTTGCTAGAATCTCAAGGCATGAGGTTGCAATTTGTACAAATTCACCCCAAAAATTATGCAAGATGCCCATCAAGCTATTTATGAAAAGGATAAAAAGGAAGAAGGCACAACAACTCCCAAACTTGAAATCGCAATTGGTGGAGTAGGTAATCTTCAAGAACCACAGGAATATCTGGGACTAGGAGCAAGGAGATAAGAAAAGACAAGTTTATCAGTGTCCAACAAATGACCAAAAGCAGGTCAACAGGATTGCTCGATACATAAATGGCAACACAATGTGGGAGTGTGAAGATCACTCGTATAAAAACAAGAAACAAAACTAATCTCTATGATTTATGTGCAACTATCATAATGCCAAAAGGAAGTACAATGCTATGGATTCGAGCACAAGGGAAAGAGCCTCATTGCTCCAAGTGCTTGCCATTGGACCAAGGAGAGAGGGGTCCATCCTCTGAAGTCGAGTGTGAAGCTCTCCTACCATCCAAGGTCGAAGGAAAGAGTCTCTATATAGAAATCTAGTTGGAGAAGCTAGATTCGACCCAAGGAGTGTCCCTCTATCTAGAAGAGGTGAACCACTATTAAGATTTGGAGGGGGCTTGCCTACTAATCAAGCATAAGTTGTCTCGAAGCCTCATACAACAACCTCGCATGGATCTCACTATCAAGGGTTGTGTTGTCTGCCAAGGTCTAATAGATATAGAAGCTAGAATGGTGCTACACTATGCCTACCTCTTGGTGCCCCTATCCATTGGGAGCACCGAGAAGAAAGATGTGATCTGCTTGTTGTCGTCCTAATACACACTTGCAAACGTGAGCTAAGTCTGGCTCACTTAGTGTGTCCTTGGAGGCACAATGCCTAGGTTCACAACCCACGTTGTCACTTTGACCGGAACCTCTTCCGTCTAGGCTCACTCCTAGGGAAGCCAAGGGGGGTAGTCCCTAGTTTTTAGTTAAGTTTTAAAGTTAAGTTCTAGGAGTTGATTTTAGTTTGTTAAGGTTTGGGGGGGATTCTAACCTAAGATGCTAAGGCAGCAATGCAAGATGCAAGGTTAGTATGTTAAGCAAGCTTTTTCCTAGGGAAACTAAGACTAGTGCCTAAGATTGGGCAAGGGGTCAACTAAAGTTACAGGATGATTCGTTACAAATATGATTACAAGATACTTACAAAAGAATAATTGAATCAAATATTAAATACAAGAGTTACAAGTAAAAAATGCTAAGGTACAAAAAGCAAGCTAACCACTTTTAAGTATTTGTGTGCAGGATATAAGGAGATCAAAGCATCATCACAGATATGAGATTATCATCAACACATCATTATCACCAACACATCAACAAAGAAGATTTAGAGATTTTAAGCACAAGTGTTATAAGGATGATGAAGATTACCAACTCTTAGCTATTAAACCCACAAAGTATTTAGATGTTTTAGCCCATGGTTGGATTATTAAAGGCTTCTTAAGATTATCAAGTTTTAATTACCTTTATTAAGATTTTCACCCAAGACTCCTCCTCCTATGGCCAAATGGTTGTTGGATGCTCAAGATAGTATGGCAACGAGACCAACCCTAGCTGTCACAGTCAGCCCAAAGCATTGAGTTTTTAAGGAAAGAACACTCCTTTGTGCCGTGAGACCGTCCCCAGCCTATCACCATCCGTTGCCCTCCTCAATACTCGTTTTAGATGGTGAAGATGGTGGTCTAAGGTACCCTATTAAGTCTATTAAGTTAATATATGAATTAGGTAGACTTTTAGGTGTATTTTAGAGTGTTTTAAAGATTTTATGACACTTTTAAAATGTGATTTAGTGCTATGGCCGAAACTTACTTCAGCTTAAAATGTGTTGCTTAAGCTTATGAAATGAAAGGCATTAACACATATAAGCTATGTGAGAGCAAATTACTTAGTGCACCAATATGTAGCTTGCAAAGTAAAGAAGTAAAACCACAAGGGGCAAGAACAACTTGCCAACAAAATGAAAAGAAACACACTTATCTTATGTTGATTTAACACATTTAGATCCAAGCACAAGTGTGATAAAGAAGATTTAAGTGTTAGCCTACTATGTCAACTTAACCATGAAAGTTACTTCAAGCATGTGGCAAATGGCCTTAAAAGATTAAAGCATGAAAGAAAAACACCATTCACTTAACTTACTAAAGCATTTAAACATTTAGGGTTTTAGATTTAAGCATGTAAAATAAAGATCAAACCTTAAGGAGCTTAAGCATGCAAATAAATTTAGTTAAGTTGATTTTGCCCAATAGGCTTAAGCTAGAGATTAATTATGTGTGGGATCTAGATCTAGAATATTTTAAGACATTAAGCACTTAGAGATCAATAACACATATTAAACCCTAACCTTACCACTTGGGGTATTCCTCTCCCAATAGGTAGGCAATTATTAGATTCACTTAACTTTAGAAAGAAGCAAGAGAGAGAGAGAGAAGAGCTAAGAGACAAGCAAACAAACCAAGCAAAGCCTAACCCCCACGTCTTAGGGTTTGGAAGATGCCCTTCATCTACCAAACCCCACGTCCTAGCTCAAAAAAGTGCTCAAAAGATGAAATGAAGCAAGATCTAAACATAATCTAAGCTACCAAAGGCTCACACGTGGGAGGAGGTCGTACCAATACTTCTCCCAAGCAAGTGAGCCACTAAATCGGCAAGAAAACTACTAGATCTATGCACAAGAAGCCCTAAAATTTGAGAAAGAAGGTTGAGAAATAGCTACCAATTTTTGGAGGGTCTTGGAGTGTTGTGTGGATGCCTTTGGGTAGCCAAAACCCCTCTCAACCAGATCTGAACCTGCAAAAAACAGCAAGGTATCCTTGCTGGAAATGCTACACACAACAAGCAAAGTGAAAGAAAAACTTTTGCCTTTCTAGGGCAAAAATTTTTCTTAAGAAAATTTGATATAAATGACCTATCTTGCTAAGTTAAACTAGCTGAAATATATATGAATGTGAACAGCAATAAGAAAAAGAGTAAAGGGTGAGAAAGTATGGAGTTTGTATGTGTCTCAAGAGAAGAATCTTCCTTGGTGCATTCCCAGTGAAACCCTTGAAGCTAAACCTGCAAAACTTGAGAGGTGATGTGCATACAAGAGATAATATGTTGCATATACTAACAAGATGACATTTCAATCCTGTCTAGCAAAACAAGATATATAGATCTACAAGCACATGCATTGATAGATCTACCCAAGTAACATTTTACCTAAGATCCAATGTGTGCAATCACAAACCAAATTTAAACAAATTTACCTCATATGTGTGGCAAGAACAAGCATATGCATAGCCTTCCAATTATCCTCCAAAGCTTCTCTTTATTACTCAAGAAAATGAATCTTGGAGAAAACTATCTCCAAAACCCTAAGAGCTAGAGAATGGAAAATGTGGAAAGGAGAGAGAGAGAGTGAGAAATCAAGTAGCATAACATTAGCTCAAGATATGGTGAGTTGGGAATGAGGAAAGGGATCTATTTATACTTGGAGAGGCAAACCTACCTCTCTTAGATCAATGCCAAGTGTCCACCACCAAGCACAAGATGAGATCCCAAGGCTAAGGCACACCATCTAGGGTTTAGATCATAGATCTAGGGTGTAGATTGGTGTGGAAAATGTTGGGATCACACAAAAGGGTAGTGTGAGGCTTATGGGATGGGTGCCAAGGGAGAAAAAGGAGCCTAACCAGCAAAAAACGAATTTTCCTAGGAGATCCACAAGAGGGGGGGTGTAACTCTCCTTGGAGGGCGCACCATTTGGGGGAGAGGAGAGGAATTAATGAGGGAAGGGGAGTGGAGATGCATTGGGATGAAGCAAAGAGGTAGTGGGAGGCTAGGAAAAGCATGCCAAGGGATAGCATAAGTCTCCCAATGATTTTTTTTATCATTTTTTACTTTTTAGAGAATTTCTAGAAGGAAGGCACACCACTCTAGGAAAAGTGACGTTTTTGCTTTATGGCTAGGTGGGGGGGTGATGTGAGGGTTGGAAAAGGTTAGGAAAAATCTCTCTCACCTTTATCCATCTTTACATCATCCTTTTAACTCATTTTTAAAAATTACATTTTTGCCATGTTTGGACTTTAGCAATTAAAATTGTTGTTTTTAACTCACTGACACTCTAGGTGGACAAACTCATAGCAAAAGTTGTCCGACCGAGCTGAAACTTGGTCCATGGATGTGGGGGTGCTATTTCATTTCTTTTGAGCACAAATACCCCTAACAAAAGTCCAAGGACCTAGTTTTTACAATTTCTGCTCAAAAATAATTAATTAATTAAATAATTAAACCTCCAAACCAATGTTGTCAGAGCGCAAAGCGAAGAGGGAGCGTTTTTAGGAAGCGAAGCGTCGGGAGCATCATTTTCAAAAAATCCTCGGAAGCGAAGCGTCCCGGAAGCGTCTATTATATATATATATATATATATATATATATATATATATATATTTTTATATATATTGCGTTTATATTAAAAAAAACATGCAGAAAGACAAATTAGTTGCAGAATGTATGAAAACATGCATATTTGTACATTGTAACATTAAAATGCCATCCATAGTAGTAAGTAGTAGTACATCAATGATTAATCATTCGAGCATCAACCATCTAGAATCTAGCAATTACAAACT
>ML777576.1:347977-361070 GCA_009831015.1 Picea engelmannii
TAAGATGTCTTGCATGGTCATTTACAATGATTCCCTACAATAGTTACCAAAAGATAAGCCCACTAGAACGTTGTTCACCACTTTGGAGGAATTATTGCAAGTGTGAGGGAAAAACTCAAGGGAAATCAATAAGGTTGAAAAGCTCAATTGATAACCTAAGGATAAAAGACCCTCGGTGAAAGGAACTCTCCCAGTGAACCGATCCCAAGGTAACTGACCTAGACATGACTCATGCAGACCTATTACATTATTAACCCACGCAGGGGTGCAAAAATTCTTGTTACAAAAAGAAGTGTTGGGGCCAAACAATGCCCTGTAGAACCAAATTTCTTCGACAAATTTGCATCTGATGATGCATCTCTTCATGGCACATGGAGTTGACCACCTGTGTTGGAGAGGCGATCAACATTGCTAAGTAGTGTCTTGTCAAGTGGGGGCTTGGTGAATGTGAGCTCTAAGCTTGAGAGCCTCTCCCAAGTATAATGCTAAGCATTGCATTGCTAGTCCATACCAAAAAAGGGTGGAGAGGGAGTTACAAGAGTCTCTAAACAAGTGGTGGAACCGACTGCATATCTCATTGTTACAAGGGCATATGAATATAAAGTTCTCCTCTGTCTCTGTCTCTTGTCTATGGCAGATCTGACATAATCTTCCCTCACGTGGTATCTGGTGCTCAACTTCGAATGCGAAGCCACTTTGAACTGGCCTGGGGGATCTTGAGCCCACATGCAATGCCGAAGTGTGTAAGGGAGTTGCACTATGAGGTCGTCTCTAAGCTCAAGGAAGTGTTCACCTTCAAAGGCCATCTTGGGTCACCCAAGGGGGGTGACCCAAGTGACCTAGGTATACTATCTATAAATATCCTCCCGGATAATCCCATTTATCTCCTACTTATTAGACAAGACATGGACAGAAGCATCCAAAGAGTACCTAAACGAGGAAGGCAGTCTATCAATATACCATCTAATTGAAGGAAGCATGAAACCTTTAAATACTAACACCACACTTTCTAAGTGGTGGGGTCGACTTAGCAATAGCCTTCGAAGATCAATAAGCTAGATATGGGTATCAATCTCTACCTTCCACTGAGATGGTAAATCTATTGAAGAGAGGGATTCCACTAGTTCACCTTTTGTGAGGACCTCACCTTTCTTTGTTCCAAGAACCAAACATGGGGCACAACCTTCCATTCGATCAATGGTTAAAAGAAAGGAGAAAAAAGAAGCAAATAGGGTTGTGGGGAGGTGTCGTTTTTGGAGACATAACTTTGACCATTTCCAAGACCAATTTGTTCATCTAGTAAATGTTTGATGTTATTGTTGTTGTTGGCCCACAAGGTATAAAGCCCCTACTTACAAGGATTTGGGAGGGCCAATCCTTCAAAAGGAAAAGGCCTACATCAATACTAGATTGGAGGACCTAAAGAAATCATGGGATGCCACTAGATGCACAATGATGTACGATGGTTGGATGGATGGGAAAGGTGGGTCGTAGGACCCTCTTTAATATCTCGATACATTGTCCCAGGGGGAAAATGTTTACTAAATTTGTTGGTGCATCAACGTGTGTTAAAGATGCAACATTGTTGTGTGAATTGATGGATGAGTTTGTCCAAGAGATAGGTGTTAAGTACGTTGTGAAATTAGTAATAGATAATGCAACTAATTATGTGGCCACCAAAAAGTTGCTAATGGAGAGGCACCCCACATTGTTCTAGATTCCATGTGTCACCCATTGCACGATTTGATGCTTGAGGATGTGTTCATGTGCACATCATTGACCTGTATAGTGTTTGATTTGCTTCTAGAGATTCATCATCTTTGCTCAACTTACATCCTGTGATTATGGGTGTACTGACAGGTGCACAGTCTTCCATTCTGAATTTCTTCAACATTTCCTTGATATATTTGGTCTAAGAAATGAATATGCCTTTGTTGGATTGAGAAATGTGCAACCTTAGAAAGAATGAAAATTCTCCAAACATGGACAACTCAAATTCTTTTTGCATTTCTTTTGCAAACGTATGCCTCATTCTATCATCATTACTTCCAAATATGATTCATCCACATAAACCACAATGATTAACAAATTTTCATTGTTTGTTTTAATGTAAAGATTGTTGTTTGCAGCTCCTCTTTTGGAACCTTCTTGTTGTAGGTATTTGTCAAGTCTTGAATACCAAACTTTGGGAGCTTGCTTTAGTCCATAGAGTGTTTTCTTCAGTCTACATACATGATCTTTGTTTTCTGACAAATGAAATCCTTTTGGTTGTTCAATATATACTTCTTCTAAATTTCCATTTAGAAAGGTTGGCTTAACATCCATTTGATAGACTTTGAAGTTCTTGAAACACGCAAATGCCAAAAGCATTTTGTTTGCTTCTAATCTTGCAATTGAAGCAAAAGTTTCTTCAAAGTCCATACCCTCAACTTGAGCATACCCTTTACAGACCAATCTTGCTTTATTTCTTACTATTTGTCCATCTTCATCCAATTTGTTTCTAAGACCCATTTGGTGCCAATCACATTCTCGTCTTTTGGTCTAGGCACAAGTTCCCATGTCTCATTCTTATCAATCTAATTTAGTTCTTCTTTCATAGAATTAACCCGATGCTTATCTTCACTAGCTTGTGCAAAGTTCTTGAGCTTTATTTTAGATAGCAAAGAAAAGTCCAATCTTCTACTAGTCTAAACTCTTGTATCTATATCACCAAGAATCTGATTTTTTGGATGATGCTTTTGAACCAATCTGGATGGTGTCTTTGGATATTGGCGTTCTATTTCTTTTTGTTCTTTATTTTCTTCTTCCTCTTCTTCCTTTTCTCGTTCTCTATAAATTGTCTCCTCTGGATCTTCATTTGTTTGTGACTTTTCCATTTGAGGTATTGCTTCATCCACTCTTACATCAATAGTATCTACAACCTTGTGTAGTCTTTTGTTGTAGCATTTGTAGACCTTGCTTCCATATGCATAACCAAAAAAGATACATTCATTTATTCTAAAATCAAACTTGCCTAAATTATCTTCATTTCTCTTTATATAGCCCCTGCTCCCAAATACTTTGAAGTATTTGACTGTCGTTGGTCTACCTTTCCATAATTCATAAGGTGTCTTGTTGTTCACTCTAATTTGTGCTCTATTCAAAATGTAGAATGTTGTGTTGATTGCTTCTCTCCAAAAGGTGTCTGGTAGTTTGGCTTCATTCAACATTGTTCTAGCCATTTCTTGTGCAGTTGTGTTCTTCCTTTCTACAACTCCATTTTGTTGTGTTGTCCTTGCTACCTAAAAAATGTCTCTTGATTTCATGATTCTTACAAAATTCATCAAATTCATAAGAGGTAAACTCAGCTCCTCTGTCTGATCTTAAGCACTTGATTTTTAAATCAGTCTCATTTTCAACTAGGACTTTGAAAGCTTTAAACTTTTCAAATGCTTCAATTTTTTCTTTAAGAAATGTAACCCATGTCATTCGTGTGTAATCATCAATAAGCAACATAAATTAACTCTCACCTTTTAAAGTATGTGTTCTTGTTGGCCCGCAGAGGTCTTTGTGTACAAGTTCCAATGGCTTTGATGTTGAGTACTCCTTTGTTTTGAAACTAACTCTCATCTGCTTCCAATGCTAACATGGCTTGCAAATAGTTTTGGTGGGTTTTGAGATCCTTGGCATATCTCTGACTGCTTGTGTCTTGCTGAGTTTTACTAGATTGTCAAAGTTTATATGACCCATCCTTATATGCCATAACAAGATTTCGTTTACTTGTCCCATATAGCATTTTTCTCCTTTGATTTCATCAAGAATGTATACATTGGTCGAGGTTCTGTTTGCATTTGCCACTAATCTTCCTCAACCTGCTTTCTTTATCTCACATCCCTTAGAATGAAATGTGAGGTTGTAACTTTGATCACACATTTGACTGACACTTAGAAGATTGTGTTTTAACCCTTCAACATATAAGGCATTTTGTGTTTTAGTCTTTACATTATCAAGATTAACGGTGCATTTTCCAACTATCCTTGCAAAAGTATTATCCCCAAAGGTAACGCTGTCTCATTTTTCTTCCTTTAGGGTGAGAAATTTGTTTTGATTCCTTGTCATGTGTTTTGAACATCTACTATCAATCTACCATTGGCTTCCTTTGTCTTGAGCATACATTGCAAGTCCACATTCTTCCTTCTTTAGTTCTTCTTGCTTCCTTTTCCACACCTTTGTGAATTCTTCTCTATGTTTGGTAAGGACACCTTCTCACCTATTTTGTTTAGGAGACTTTATTATGTTGCTTCTACAGTCACAGGCTATGTGCCCATAGTTATTGCACTTATAACATTCAGTAATATAATCAAGTAGGGGAGCAAATGAATTATAGTTCCTATCAACAAACCCTTGAGAAATGTTGGTTTTGTTGCTCGCATAATCATTATTTGAGGTCTTATAAGAACCTCTATTTCTATCTCTCACATCATCACTTCTTGCATAAGCTCTACAATCTAGTGCTATATGACCAAAATTATTGCAAGAAAAACAATAGCCAAGAAAGAGATTTTGGTACCAGGTTGTGAAAGACCTTCTTGGTGGAAGAACTCTTGTAAACTCATTCTTGTTTTTCTTGTGAGAAGAATCAGGTTTCAGCTAGTCATCATTTCCTTTTCTGTTGCTACTTTCATTGTTGATGGGGCCTTTGAGAATATTAACATAGTTTTTAGATTGTTCTTAACTTTCCTTTTCTGATGGCTTTGTGACTTTGGTGCTTGCTTCTCCTTTGAGAATCTGTAGTTTTCATCGTAGGCAAGACCTGTCTTGATGAATGGTGACCTTTGGTAACTGAGAATATTATCTAAGATCTCAATACTCTTTACGAACTTCAGCTTTTGCTAGTTCCTTTATTAAGGAAACCATTTCAACCTCTAGCTTCTCACAATTTTCTTCCTTTTCTTTCAACTAGCTTCACACCACTTCTTCTATCCTTTTTGCCTCTTCTAGTTGAGTCTTCAAGATGATAACTATTTTTTTCGTTTCATCAAGATCATGATCCTTCCTTTCATATTTCTGCAATTTCTCTTTCTGCTTTTTATTCTTTCCCCCGAGTTTGTCTATTTCTACAAAGGCACTAACGAGTTTGCTTCAAGATTCACTTCCCCATCAATGTCTTCTTCTTCTTAATCTGATTTTTCTTTCTAATTGTCTTCATTTTCTGTAACGATAGACTTATCCATGGCCATGAAGAGGAATTCTTCTTGACTAGCCATGTCTTCTCCCAAGATTTTCCTTCCAACAGTGATACTGTTTCCAAAGGAACCTGCTCTGATACCAATTGTTGAACTTATGTTTATATTGAGAGGGGAGGGGGTGATTCAGTATAAGATAATTTTTACTTTAAATGAGCATTCATTAATCATTCATTAACTTTAAGACAATAAATGCATGTAAACTCAAATCATAGTACACAAAGTTTAATTTGGAAACCCTTGCGGGAGAAAACCACAAAAAAATGTATCTTTGTAAAAGCTTTGTAGGCACCAAACTACTAGAGACACCAATCTCTTCAGTTGAGCACCAACTCGGTTAGATATTGTGTAGGCACCAACCTACTAGAGACACCAATCTCTTCTAAGCACCAACTCAACAAGATATTTTGTAGGCACCAACCTACCAGAGACACCAATCTTTTAAGTTGAGAACCAACTCAATAAGACCTATATAGCCAACAATATAAGATCTTCGTACACAGAGTACTTTTGATTTCACCTACATGCTTCATACTTCATGCATTTCACAGCATCATCAAACCCTTAACTTTCATGCTCCAGTGCCTCTCCTTGCTTCATACCTCAGACATAGCTTCAAACCCTAGTCAAATTTATCCTTCACGCACTAGCGTACATCGTAGCATCATTCCCAGAATATAATTCCAAACTACAGCATCACAACCTCAAAACAACATACTTTGCAGCATCATAGACCTTAGTCCTTCATAGCGCACCCTTAAAACTCCAAGAAAACTCCTCTTGCACACCTTTAGATCGCAAGAATACTCCTCAGCTCTTCTTGTGCACCTCAGATCTCTTCTATGCACTAGTACTTGCTCTTCTTGCTTGGATACTCTTCAAATGTGCAGATCTATCTTGTATTTATAGTGTTTTTGTGTTCACTTATGCGGCATGTTGATACTGAGGGGGGGTGAATCAATATCAAGTACAATTTAGCACTTTTTAAAACTTTAACTTTTTAATCAAATAAATGCAACCATATACAGTAAAGAGCAGAAGAACAAATACACAGTGCACAACAGATTTACATGGAAATCCACAAAATGTTTTTCTTATATAATAACAAGATTACATTCATAGGAAGCTACAACTTCCAAGATTCTCCAACTCCAACTGGAAGGAAGCTTCAACCTGAAGGAAACTACAACTCCCTAGATTCTCTAGCTCTAACTGGAAGGAGACTTCAACCCCCTTTCCTTGCCCCTTCCTTCCACCCTCAAATATATGTAAGGAGAATCAACCTGTCACTGACATTGTCACTGTCACCGTCTTTGTCATTGTCACTAACACATTATCATCATCAAATTGAGTCCACATAGAAATCCTGGGTCCACATGGGTCCACATATAAACCCCAACATCACTTCTTAAATTTATCTCGAACACTTGTTTGGGACTAGTTTCTGGATTAGTCACAAACCCTAACTTCCAACAAGTATAACTACGTACTTGTAATGAATCAAGGTCTGAAGCTTGTACCCAATCTTCTTTGATATATTATCTTAAATTCCTCCAAGTTTTGCTCCTTGACTCGTCCCTGAAAAAGAGTTATAGCGAAAATGGAAAACCTTGTTGAATTTTGGCCTATTCTGGAAAGGGAACTTGTACATCATTCCATATGCTCAATATTTGATATCTGATTCTGAAACTTGCACACAAGATACTACAAACTGTACTCTTTCCAATGCAATTGATCTCAGAATTTGGATCCTCTATGAAGAAGTTATGATTGTTTTACTCGGAACACCTGTTTAGGACTAGTTATAGGACTAGTCAAAAACCTTATCTTCCACAGAGTGTATCTCCAAAAGTAAAACGATCCAGAAGTTGAAATTCGTACCACAGGTACCTTGATATGTCTTCTCAATGGCCTGCTATCTGGATCATTCTAGAAAAAAAGTTATAGCGAAAATGCCAAGATGACCTTCAAAGAACATACCTTAGAACAAATCATCACAAAACTTCATCTTCCCTTGGAATTTCACCCTTCTTCACTTCATCTTCCCTCTAAAATTCGCCACCAAACTTGCGATAAGAGATCACAAGATAGAATGATGAAAATGAGAGGTTCTTAATGTGTATTTATACCTTTCCAAGCGCTTCCTTTACTTAACTTTAGGGTCGACCTGTAACTTCTTGTTTGCAACACTTTTTAGGGGCAAATTCACATGATCATCTTTAAGAGGGCATATCTTCTCAACCTTGAGGAACCACGTGGCATGCCACCTACAGTTGAAAACGGCTTGACAAGGGCTATCAATCCATGGAGGTTTTGCATGCATTTGCAATGTCCTGCCTACTCTTTTTTCAAATAACTGCGAGGCTTCTTGACCACACCTCTGGGGCTTCTTATGGGCTTCTTCAAAGCCTCTTCCCGTGAGGGCCATGCTTAAAGTTATGCCATAAGGGGACCACTTTGGAGAGGCTTCGTCATGCTGATCACCAATCGCTGACTTTGACATCAATGACAACTTTGTTCAACAATCTCCCCCTTTGTCATTGATGGCAATGCTCATACTCCCCATGTCATCATGCTCTTGATCTTTCTCTCCCCCTTTGACATCAATGGAAAAGGGTAACTCTTCTCTTTGGGGTTTCTCCTCTTGAATTCATGGCGCTCAATAGTATTTCACCTTCCTTTTCTGTCTTCTCCTTTCCTTCCTTGCTATAGTCCTTGGAGCTCTTTTGTGTGACTTCAATCCTCTTTCTCTCCTCTTTGTCTAAGATGTATATGTTATTTGGTCTTCTTGTTATTGTTGCAAGCAATCTTCTTAAGTCTTCTTCTCCGATTTCACATCTTCGGGAGTCAAACTTAAGATCGTATCCTTGATCACATATTTTACTAACACTAAGGAGATATGCTTCAAATCTTCAACCAGTAAGACATTTGTTGCTTTATCATTTTCACTTCCAAGGCTCACTGTCTTCAACCAGTAAGACATTTGTTGCTTTAACATTTTCACTTCCAAGGCTCACTACACCTTTTCCAAGTATTTTGACAGAGGAGTCATTTCCAAATGCAACACTGCCACTTTTTCCTTTCTTTACGCTAATGAATTTGTTTTGGTCTCTGGTCATGTGTGTTGAGCATCCACTATCTATGTACCATTCGTCTTCTTTATTTTCAGCAAGCAGTGCTAATCAACAATCTTCCTTGTTTGGATTCTCTTTCCTTTTACATATTGTAGTTGGTTTTATGATAAGAGCATCTTCTTTCATATCTCTGCAATCTTGTGCTTTGTGACCAAGATTATTGCATTTGTAGCATACAATGTTCTGATACATCAGTGGATCAAATGGATTGTAATTTTTGTTGACAAATCCATGAGCATTTCTAGATCTACTATTTACATCATTGTCTCTTGGATATCCATAATCATTTTTGTTTCTTATATAGTTGTCTCTTGCATTGATTTTACAGTGAATTGCTTTGTGTCCAAAGTTTCTGCAAGTATAATAATGACCAAGAAAAATATTCTCATACCCGGTCGAAAAGTACCTTCTTGGTGTCTCACCCCTTCTAAATTCTAATCTTTTGTTCCAGTTGGAGGTGTCATGTTCCTATTGTTCTTCAACTCCCTTTTGTTTGTTGGTTCCACTTCTTAAGGCATTTGCATAGTTTCTAGAATTTCCTTCATCTTCCTTGTTTGTTTTAAATGTATCTGTTGTCTTCAAACTATTGTCATATCCAAGTCTTGTCTTATCGGTAGGTGATCTTTGTTGGCTAAGAATTTCATCTAACTTTTTAGTACTTCTTTCAAATTTCTTGTAGTAATTCAATTGTTTTGTTGTCAGCATCAGCTCTTTTCTTATGTGATCCAATTTTGCTTTCAAATTCTCATAATCTTCAGTCTTCTTGGCTTTATCTAACTGCTCCTTCAAGCTATCAATTGTCTTTTCAAGCTCAAGATTCTCTTCTTCACAATTTTTTAATTCATTTTTCAACTCTCTATTTTTGTTTCTGAGCTTGATATTTTCTTCTTCAGCATACTTCAATTTTTCAAGATTCTCTTCATCTTCCTGTTCACTTTTTGTGATGTCTTTGCTTCCCCAAAAAGATTCAATGTTTGTTTATTTTGTCTTTGCATTAGACTCTTCTTCATAATTGATTTCATCTGTTCCAAAATTTTTGTGGTCATCATTCTAAGTTTCTTGAGTTATGAAGAGAACTTCCCTTACATCACTTTCTTCTCCATCGCTTTCATCTAAAGAATTGTTGTCCTCCTTGGAGTAAAGACTCATTTTCTTGTAAAAGATTTTATTTTCTCCAAAAGGACATATCTTAGCATAGTGTTCTACTTTACCACAATTGAAGCATTTAAAAGGTAATTTACCTTTATATTTGTCGGTTCCCCTCTTGAGCTTCCTTACGAAATGTGCTTCTTCTTCATCTGATTCAACGTCTGGTCTTTCTTCTACCCTGTTTTCTTTGTTCCTTGTTTTCTTCATGGCTTTAAAAGTTGCTTCTTTGTTTGGTTGTCCATTTTATGTATCTTCTCTCATTTCATAGGTTGTGAGGGTCCCATGTAGTTCATCCATTGTCATTTTGGTCAACTCCCTAGTTTCCTCAATGGCTGAGACCTTGGCATCATATCTCAAAGGAAGTGATCTCAACACTTTTTGGCCTAGCCTTTGAATTACAACTCATCAATTTCTTCTCATCTGGATCGGTTAGAGTATTTTTTGGAACTTTATAGCCATTGACAACTGAGAGCCAAATATCCACTCCTAAAGTTGTCAAGTAAGTTTGCATTTTGTTGCTCCAATATGCATAATTGTTTCCATCAAATGGTGGAATCCTATTTGGAATGTGGCCTAACATTTTTTCTCACGATCTTCCTTCCAATGATTAAACTGTTCTGAAGGTAACCTTCTCTAAAACCAATTGTTGATACTGAGAGGGGGGGTGAATCAGTATCAAATACAATTTAGCACTTTTTAAAACTTTAACTTTTTAATCAAATAAATGCATCCAATATACAGTAAAGAGCAGAAGAACAAATACACAATGCACAATAGATTTACATGGAAATCCACAAGATGTTTTTCCTATATAATAACAAGATTACATTCATAAGAAGCTATAACTTCCAAGATTCTCCAGCTCCAACTGGAAGGAGGCTTCAACCCCTTAATTTATAGGCTCCAATTTGAAGAAAGCTACAACTCCCTAGATTCTCCAGCTCCAACTGGAAGGAGGCTTCAACCCCTTCCTTGCCCCTTCCTTCCACCCTCAAATATATATAAGAGAATCAACCTGTCACTATCATTGTCACTGTCTCTGTCACTTTCACTATCTCTATCACTGGTACATCATCTTCATCAAACTGGGTCCACATACAAATCCTAGGTCCACATATAAACCCCAACATCGCTTCTTAAATTTATCTCGAACACCTGTTTGGGACTAGTTTTTGGATTAGTCACAAACCCTAACTTCCAACAAGTATAACTCTATACCTATAATGAATCAAGGTCTGAAACTTGTACCCAATCTTCTTTGATATCTTATCTAAAATTCCTCCAAGTTTCGCTCCTTGACTCGTCCCTAAAAAAGAGTTATAGCGAAAATGGAAAACCTTGCTAAATTTTGGCCTATTCTGGAGAGCAAACTTGTACAACATTCCATGTGCTCAATATTTGATATCTGATTCTGAAACTCGCACACAAGATACTACGGACTGTACTCTTTCCAATGCAATTGGTCTCACAGAATTTGGATCCTCTATGAAGAAATTATGACTATTTTACCCAGAACACCTGTTTGAGACTAGTTACAAGACTAGTCAAAAACCTTATCTTCCACAAAGTGTATCTCCAAAAGTAAAACGACCCCGAAGTTGAAATTCATACCACAAGTACCTTGATATGTCTTCTCAACAACCTCCAAGTTTCGCTATCTAAATCAT
This sequence comes from Picea engelmannii, assembly GCA_009831015.1. Lineage (NCBI taxonomy): Eukaryota > Viridiplantae > Streptophyta > Pinopsida > Pinales > Pinaceae > Picea > Picea engelmannii. The sequence continues at coordinate 359,153 of ML777576.1, forward strand.
TCTAGAAAACAAGTTATAGTGAAAATGCCAAGATGACCTTCAAAGAACATACCTTAGAACAAATCATCACAAGACTTCATCTTCCCTTGGAATTTCGCCCTTCTTCACTTCATCTTCTTTCTGAAATTCGCCACCAAACTTGTGATAAGAGATCACAAGATAGAATGATGAAAATGAGAGGTTCTTAATGTGTATTTATATCCTTCCAAGCGCTTCATTTACTTAACTTTAGTGCAGACCTATAACTTCTTGTTTGCAACACTTTTTAGGGGCAAATTCACATGATCATCTTTAAGAGGGCATATCTTCTCAACCTTGAGGAACCACGTGGTGTGCTACCTACCGTTGAAACAGCTTGACGAGTGCTATCAACCCATGGAGGTTTTGCATGTATTTGCAATGTCCTTCATACTCTTTTTCTTCAAACAACTATGGGGCTTCTTTACCACAACTCTGGGGCTTCTTCTGGGCTTCTTCAAAGCGTCTTCCCGTGAGGGCCATGCTTAAAGCTACGCCATAAGGGGACCACATTGGAGAGGCTTCTTCATGCAGATCACCAATAGATGACTTTGACATCAATGACAACACTGTTCAACAGGGCCGACTTGTAAAACTAGCTAGGTCGACCTAACAAAATATTTCATATCTCCTCCTCCTTCCTAAGGAATTAGAGGGAGTGCCCTATACCGTTGGAAAGGTCTCAGAATAAGCTTTTCAACCATATATCCTATGCTCCCAATTGAGCTAGGTCTTCAAAGATAGGGTATCCAAACTAAGGATCAAAAATCCAAAAACAATATTTCCAATAATCTCCATCTTGCAATCTTTATCTTCGACATATGTAGTCTCCCACTATCTTTGACATCAATGACAATGATATTTCCAACAATGCCTTAATGATATGGCTTATGTCCACTACAATCTTCCACTATGGGTGAGGGAACTTGAGAAAATTCCTAATGTGGATGCCATTTCCTTGAAAAACATTAACATAATGTTTGAGAGGAGGGTGGAGTCCAAGGAACCTATTATGGAGGAGACACTTGAGTGGTTGAAGGAGGATTAGCAATTGAAAGGGGCAAGGGAGGATGACCCACAACGGTTGGGGGAGGAGGACATTAACACCAAAGAGGGTGATGCAGTAGCCTCAACACTACCTTCTCTACAAATTGATACTTATACACCCACCAGTAGTTGTCACAGATGATGTAGGACCTTTGAATAGAAAATGAGACATTACCTTTTCCCATAAAAGGGGGAGATGGCATCAATAGCTAGCAACTAGATTGATCATTGTCAATGACACGTGATGATGAGATAAATTTATATATATTTGATCTCATTTTGTATTGGTTATTCATTTTTGAGTCCTTGACCGGATAACTTTCAAGATTCAATATCGATTTATATGTGTTTTTTCACTTTCATTGCATCTTATATATCAATGTTATTTTCATATTTGTGTGCCAATGCAATTATTTGATGTTGTTGGGGGTTTATATATATTTTTTTAAATGAATTTATTTTGTATTTTTTAATGATTGCCACAGTTTGCCAAGTTTTCCATTGATGTCTTGATGTTCACACGCTCGACAATTGTTTGTTGACACTGATGTTTGCATCAATAGTATTTATACACAATCCAAGAGTTGGGGTGCTAGCCCCATGATGCCTTGACTAGGTTGGCCTTAGCCTAACATAGCCATATTGATTAATGTTAGAACCAATGTTTTAAAAACCGAAACCGGTACCGGAACCGGTCGAGGGTCCAACCTGAACCGGAACCGGTAATAAACCGGTCGAACCGGTTTCAATGAACCGGTTTTTTAAAAAATACATAAAATATTTAAATTTTAACAAAAAAAATATATTTTCAAGATTTTAAATCATGTTTCCAAAGCATTAGAGACAATTAGAG
>ML777576.1:406962-423884 GCA_009831015.1 Picea engelmannii
TCTCCTCCTGAACAAAGTCATCCCAAAGACGTTCCCAACCGGGAAGCTTCTCCCTAGCAACAATGCCCTCCACAAAAACAGCCCATTGTTTGGAGACTCCATTCAATGTTGTTCTCACAAGATCACTGTCAACTATGGCTTCCACAGCTCCAAGCTCATCCCTCACCTGTGTCAATCTAGTAAGGTATGTGACCACATTTTCAACCTTGGTCATTTTTATGCTCTTTAGTTTTTCCCTCAAAACCATTTTCCGGTTCTCATTTGTACTCTGGTACAATTTAGTCAAAGACTCCCACATCTCATAGGCATGTGTCTTCCCCGTCAATTGAGAAATCAAATGATCCTTGATGGCATCAAGAATAAATCTCTTAGCCTTGATACTCTTCTTAGTATAGGCTGCAAGAAGAGTAGCATCAGTAGGTACCACAACAGGATGAGTAGTGGTATTCTCCACAATGTCCCACAACTCGTTTTCTTGCAAAAGCAAGATCATCCTCTCCTTCCAAGCACCAAAATTTGTTGCCCCATCAAGTCTGTCCTCAACTCTCAAACCAGTAGCCATTGACCCTTTTTTCTGCTGAAAATAACAAGTTAAAAAAAAATCTGCCCTGTGAAGTGACTGTTGTCCCAACTTTCTGTCTGCTGAAATCTCTGCTTCCCTTCAACTCAGATCTGATACCATGTTAATTTTTCAAACCCCAACCCAATTTCAGTCTCGCTGATTTTTCAACCAATGTTAAATGCCCAAACCCAGTTTTATATCAGCATATAAAAACTTAGCAGAAAATAAACTTCAGAACTGAAACATGAGGATTCTGAACATCGTTTTAAGTGCAGAAATAAAATATCAGCAATATGCAAAACTCAGAAAATTAATGACACAGAAATTTTCGGTCTAACATCGACCCTGGAAAAACCCACAAGGGGAAAACCAGTGAGAGGGATTTTTATTATTTATGAGCTTCTGAGAAATTTCTTTTACAGCAGTCTAATCTTCAGCAAAAAATTACAAACTTATCTCAGAAAATTTATGCTCGTCTTCTTCAAAAAATTCCAGAATGCATCTCCTCGAAATCTATACCAGAAATCCGTACAACTGTATGGTTGCTACAGCAATAAATGTTGTATGGAACTCCTCAAAAATCATGCCTCTTTTCTATGTTTATTGTACTCTCTTTTCTGTGCATTAAAAGCCCCTCGAAAATCGTGCCACGCCTTGAAATGCATGATGTACCTTGTTGTACGGACTGTTGTCCTTTTGCTGCTGTACGAACTGTCAAATTAGTACTGTACGGCCTCCACAAGACTGTTGTTTCCTTTCCTTGAAATCTGTGCACAAAAATTTGTTGTACGGCCCTCAAGAAATCCGTACGGTACAACCCTCACACTCAGCAATCAGAAAGTGAAGGACTACCCCTCCTTTTATTCTTCTTCTATGTCCTTCTAGAACTTTCCCCTTTGACTAAATCAAATATGACCCTTATTCCCCTTTTACTTTTCACTTTAAGATTAAAAGTCACTTTTACTAATGTTTAAGTAACTTCTAATCTAAAAGTTACTTTATTACCCTTTTATTAAATGTCACTTTAGAAAAGTAACCTCTCCTAGCTAAGTGACATTCAATAAACCTCCTTGACTCCCTTTTTCTTCACTGACAAGCCTCAAAAATCATCTCCAACTGCAAAACAGGTGAACTCAAAAATGGGGACATGACAGTCCCCCCTTCCCAAAGATTGCTTTGTCCTCAAGCAATGCCATCACACTCATAGGAACAACAAATTGAACCAAACTGAAACTAATAATGATCCCTGGGTCCCAAACCAATCTGAAAGATGTGGAGCACCTACCACCCCCAATATTGTCCTACAATGTACTAATACAAGAGGCCTCTTGAAGGCCACCAATCAGTAGAGCAATCAGATACTGTGAAGACTCGGTCCACCCTTCATAGAGTATCCCACCTAGAAAACCAATCCACTGCTCCATATGAACAGGCACCTGAAAATAACCACTGGCTCTCCCATCTGTACCAGCTACCAAACTGTCAACCCATAAAATCCCAAGGTCCCATGTTATCACCAGAAAGGACCCATCATGTTGACGTTGTGCCACTCTGATCATAAATATCTGACCCTCCTGCCTAGACTGCATCCTCCACTCCTGCAACCACAAGCTGTAATGCCTCAAAGAATCATCCCCACTATCTAGGATCATATCCTGCCAATGTATCTAAGTGAAGTCAATCAAACGAACTCTAAAAGCAAACATCCAAGAGAAGTCTATGTGGTCACAAACTAATAAGGCACCAACAACACCTAATCTCCAAGTGTCAAAGGAGAAAGCACCTACTGCAATCATCCAAGCATCATCCGAAAAATCTCCCAACACATCGCCCACACAATCCCTCCATGCGAACCTCTCTCTGACCTGCCTATAAGTGGTAAAGTGACCAAGGTCCCAAACTAACATGTATGATGTGAAGCACCCTATACTCATAGCACTGATCTACAAGGTGCTAACACAAGAATCCACATGACTGCCTCTGATAATCCAAGCAATCCTAAGCTGCACAAACTCGGTCAACTCCTCAAAAGACCACTCCTCCAAGCAATCAATCCTACGCATCCCAAGAGTAAACTTCGAAGAGAGAAAACTAGCCATCTCATATGTATCAGTTGTTGAGCTATCAAACACTACAGTTCCAAGGTCCCACGCTAATCTCCGAGAGGAACCATCATATCAATGCATAACCGTCTGACCACCATGCTCAAACTGCTCTCCTCTCTTGGACCCCCAAGCTGAAATCCCTAAAAGGACTAAACTTACTATCCTGGATCATGTCTTGCAAAAGCATCACAGTGAAGTCAAAGTCGGCCAACCCGCGGATAAACTCGATCCTGGGTATCGTGAGGGAAAATCTACCTCTCCATATAGAACAAAGCTCAATAACTCCTCTCACAACATCCCCACGATGACGCGGACCAATCATTGACACAACCTTGTTGATCATCCTCATCATTTGAAGCACACTACCACTTCGATAAATGCCAAGATCCCACCACCAAATTGGAAGTCCACCACTCCCAAAGCCTACTAAAAACTCTTTGAATCAATCTAACAGAGTCTTGATCTCCTCCTGTGTTCTATGTGCATTGGTCACATGGTCCAAATGAAAGACCTTTGCCATGGCCACAATGCCACTTGTCTCATCCAACTGACTCAAGTGAACCTCCCATGTCTTGCTATATATAATGAGGGCATCAAATAACAGCAATAGATGCCTATGCGACAACATATAGAACAAAGCTCAACAACTCCTCTCACAACATCCCCACGATAATGCGGACCAATCATTGACACAACCTTGTTGATCATCCTCATCATTTGAAGCACACTAACCTCGATGAATGCCAAGATCCCACCACCAAATTGGAAGTCCACCACTCCCAATGCCTACTAAAAACTCTGTGAATCAATCCAACAGAGTTTGGATCTCCTCTTGTGTTCTCTGTGCATTGGTCACATGGTCCAAATGAAAGACCTTTGTCATGGCCACAATGCCACTTGTCTCATCCAACTGACTCAAGTGAACCTCCCATGTCCTACTATATATAATGAGGGCATCAAATAACAGCAATAGATGCCTATGCCACTACCTGCAAGACTGGAAAGTGACTAGTGCGTTGGTCAACCCCAAGGGTATGACCAAGAAACCATAATGAAGTCTAGAAGCAGACATCTGACTTATCATGCTCCCTGGCCCTCATCTGATGATATCCCAAATGAAGATTGGTCATCGAGGGATATGTTGCTCCCTGAGGTTCACCCATCCACTCATTGATCCTGTGCAACCTCAACTCAATGGTATGCTCGAGAACTCCGTCAAGAGTTCTCCCTGGCAAAAACACCCCACAACTCCATTGTACACTACCATGTGCCAATGAATATCCCTGCATATTGTTTCCTACCACTGGATCGTCCTGTACCATCCTATATCTTGTAGGCGCTATTGTATCCATCACTCTACGGAATTCGCCTAAACCTATATCCCAGAGCATGCCCATGTCTGTCATATATTTGTCCACCCAATCCATGGATGCATGTACTTCCTTGCGGCCTGGTCCACAAGGAATGGGCTCAACTATCTCCTTCATAGATAAGCCTTGATCCTTTAGTGGACTCTCCAAAAGAAACGGCTCATGATCCCCACAGTGAAAAACAGGAGCATAGTCAAAACCCTCTACGCCGTACCTCTCCTCAAGCACCTGCAACTATGAATGCTCCTCGTGCAGAATCGTCACAAGAGGCTCCTCCCTCAAATCATGAGTGCCACTCGTGCCCTCACGTGTCACGACTGCAAAAGATGATAGTCTTTGTTGTTGTCAATGATGAAGAGCGTGCCAAACATCGCTGGTAACAAAGCTCCTCAATCTCTCTTTCCTTGTCTTCAGCGAACTTAAGAGCAAGGTCGCTATCCATGAACAGCTAAAAGTAATCTGATTTCATCTGCTCTTTTGCTTCTTTGATTATGTGCAATTGAGTACCAATGACTCCACATGTAACTCCTTTCTGTCTCTTCTCCAACTGGATTTTCCACATAAGGTCTTCAATGAATCTATGAGCATTATCTGCCCTTGTCAATACTTGTACAATCTGCTCCTCTATGACCAACAATCGGTCCTCCAAATCAAGCAATGTTATTTCAACAACATGGCGTGGGTTGTCACACAAGTGACCAACTGACTCACTAGATGATATCATGCGATGATGGGACTCATGTAGACTATCATCCTCATACAAAATTTATGATTTGTTTTCATCCACCAATGCAACCCATTTGTTGTCATTCTGTGTCTTTGTTATCCAATCCTCGTGTGACAAGGTATCTTCCCCATCACAAATTTCTGATACGAATTCCTCTTCTTCCTCAAGCTCCTCATAGGCTAAGAAAGGCTTCATCTTCTCCTCACACTAAGCAATCACCATTTCAGCTAGGACCTGCTTTACGGATAAGGATTTCCGATCACCCTCCAACATGTTAGCCAATAAGATAGAATAAAGTAACTAGAGCACTTCATCGCTTTCACTAACAATAAATGTCATGATGGAATGCATGGTTGTTTAGCTTGATATTCTCTGATGGTAGCAAAGAATTGACTAAACATTTTGAGAATTAGTTCATTCAACCTTGGTATCGCACAATTTGTACTTACTCCAAAGGATAAGGTTTAGGGAAGGCAAATTGGCGTAACGGGAGGTTATCCTATCACTGTCACCTCAACGGGATACCTCTTTCTATTTAGTGTTGATAGCCCAAGGAAGACGTCCCCAGTGACCTGGGGTTTGAGAAGGCAAAGGTTAAAGTTCCTATGAAAATGTCCCCTCTCACAAGTCACACTGATCAGAAAGTCCCAGGGTTTTAACCAATGAAGTAATGAAGAATTAAGATGTACCTGCCCATAACAAAGCAACAAGAAAAGATATCTATTACAAGTACAACTTGTTGTTAGTACTTCATAAAACCATGGACTCTATCAATAAAAGCAATAGTTGATATATGGTGAAGAAAACAGAAATTTATAGCAGCGATATTTATAAGACAATAGCTTCACAATAAATTCCTTAAAATGGCTTCAAAATGACCAAGAATAATTACTCATCAATACCAAAACACTAGCATTTGTCAGAAGCAAATAAGGCAATGAATTAATGAACTTTTTCAATTGCTTTTAGGTGCTTTTAGTGCTGCAATATATGGTTGTAGCTTACTTTAGTAACAGCAGCAAATAGGTTAGTAGATTAGACTATTCTAAGGTTAGGAGTAGTTAGTAGAGAGCTCAAGGTATAGGTTTTGATAGTAGTTTTTGTCAATCACTCAATAGAAAGGCTTAGATCAGTGCTTTTTTAAAGTAAATGATGTCTTTTTAGGCAGCAGCAAATCTTGAAGAAACAAATGATAATGAGAGAACTAGAGACAAGAGGGGTCAATAATTGAAGTGTTGGTAGCCCAAGGCTTCAATCACCAAACCCTAGGGGGAAAATGGCTACTAGGAAGTAGGTAACCCTAGGCCCTAGTAGTTTTCCTCCTTCTTTAGCTCAAAGATGAAGTAGATGACAACTTAGATGAAGCAAAATGTGCTAGGGTGTTGCAATGGCAAGGCCCTTAGCAAAATCTCCAAGAAAATCGGTTTTCTAACATAATCTAGTAGGTGAAAGTTATTAAGGGAAGGAAAATAACATGTGCTTTAGCCTTCTAGGGTTTTAAGCTAGCAATTTCATAATCTTAGTATAAATGCAAGATAAATGTAACTATAACCATTCAATGAAGAAGAATTGCAGAAAATTTACTTACATTCACCAAGAATCATCTAGCAAATAGCCTAGTTGAACACTTCCACCAAGAAAAATGCCAAAATAGTCCAAAATAGACCTCCTTCAAGAAATGCACACCAAATTTCAGCCAAGTAACCCTAATTAGGGCGCAAATTTCAGACCGCATACTTGTGTGAGTGAAAGATCCTCATAAAATACAAGGGAAAATCCCTTATTTATACAGTTACAATGACCAGAATTAGATCAAAAAGGCTGACATGGCCAGTATACACGTAATATCCAATTTTTACATTGAATGATAAATTAAAACCCTAAATCAAGCAAAAAAGGTGATGTCGTGCCCTTTTAGGGTGACGTTAAAACTTTATAGGGCAACGTTGGCCTCCAGGAGCAAAATGTTGGGCCTCCCAAGGCCTCTGGATCATGCCACATGTACCACTTGGCACACAACTGCCTCCAAAGTGTCCATCAAACGTTGGGTGACGTCAAGGGTCACAGAGGTGACGTCATGGGCCTCCCAAGGCCTACATCATAGTGGGAGGGCAAGACCCCCCTAGGTCCAGGCCTGCCAGGCTGTCTCTGGTGGAACGCCCTCCTCTCTCTCTGGTGCAAACCTCTGATCTGTCTCTGCCCCTGGCTGGGGTCTCAGCATCCATCTGGTGGATTTTAGCCCTATGGAGGTCCAAACTAATCATCTCCCCATGTGTACATGTCCGTCAGGTGTGTCCCTGCAACAACAACAAGTACACCCTCCATGGGCTCATAAGTCATAGGGATCATAGCAATGTCAATCACATATAATAATCAAGTTATTTAAACATGTGCATAAAACCCCTTTTTCCCAGACAAGTGCTCAAAGACGTTATGCTATTCTACAAGCCAGGTTTGGAGAGGACGTCAGGGGGTCCTATTGGGCTAATCCTCATTAGACGTGGGATGTTTCCAGGTGAAGACAAATCCAGGCCATGTAAGTGGATGAGGTGGTGTAGGGATGTTTGAGCAATGTGTGCAGTGATGACAGGGGAATGCATGGCTTACCTATGGGTGCCTCTGAAGAGGCTGAGTTGCACCTTGTCATGGATGCAAATGTTTCCAAGCCCATTCAATGCCTTTTATCTTTTTTTATCTTATTGCTTTTTCTTTCAATAGACTAGTTAGGGGACACTGCCCTTGCGTGGTGACCAGTGGTGACAATGTTACCCACAAGCATTTCATGGAGATTAGAAGGTTGGCTCGTGATGAAACCCCCTTTCTCTTGGCTATGCCACCAAGAGCCACTACCCTGGCGTGGTGACCAGCTGAATGGTAGTGTCATACCACTACATGCCCATGGACCTAATAGGTTGGCTCGTGATGAGACCCCCTATCCTCCAGCTAGGTCTTGATTTATTATTTTATGGGTCCCTTTGTTTCTTGTTGAGAAGCCTTTTATTGCTTTCTCTGGGATCCCTGGGCAAAGCATCTAAAGGTCTTGTTCTTTTGGATTTTATCTTTTGCCAGCTACTTTTACCCTCTAGGCCTTTAGCCCCTTCTTCCCACAAGGTAAGGTACAACCCTTTGCTAGCTTGGCAAACCCAATGCCCGAACCAATGTATGGGATGGATGAGAGGGAAAAAGATGAAAAGTGGTAAGTAGGGTGGGAACGAACGATGACCTTTCATGAACCCACCCAGTGGCAACTCAAATCCTATGGGAACCAACTTGCTAGGGCATCCTGCCATTCCCCCCAGATGTGGTCAGGTGGAAAGGCATAAGGTCCAAGCACACGTTAGAAGTAAAAGAATTAAACGCACATATTCAAATGTTTTGAAAATCAAAGTGACACATACCATGATACCCAGACTCATTACCTCATGGAGAAAGACCCACTGTTGTTGAATGACCAAGCCGATGGGATGGATGTTGTTGCTGCTGACAAGATGGAGGCACAAAAGAAGAATGATGGGCCCTCTAGGGCCAGGCTCAAGTCAATATGCCTCTCGATACTCCATGTCTAGGACCTATGGGCCTCGAGACATAATCTGCTTAGTTATCCCTAGGCTAGGGGATAACAAACCCCATATCAATCATGATATTACCATATGTGATTTTTGCAAATGTTTCGAGTATGGTGACCCTCCTAGTAAATTGGGAACCTGTGACATCATCCAATCCTTGGAAACTATCCACCAACAGCTGAAATATTTCTTTCATTGTGTGGTCACCATAAGGAGCTTTAGGTGCTAAAATTCTCATGACTTCATTCAAACATGAAGTGACCATGAGTCTTACTTCTTCATCTGTGTGTCTCAACAACTTTCGCTTACCCAATGAAGACATTGTCGAAATGATGGCAATTTGTTTTACCTGGGAAGGTGACTGATCAAGCATATGTAAACAACCCTCAACTTCCTTCAAGATGCTAAGAAGAACATCCCTTGGATAGAATAGGTATTCAAGTTTACTCCCTGCACTAAAAAGTTAATTGATCCACTCGTCTTCAATCAATGACTCCATGATTTTCAAACCAGCGAGCTAGGACGATACACTGCTCTGATACCACTGTAATATCTGGAATGCTTGCCAAGCTAATATTATGCTTGTTGTCCAATTATGGTGTTTTGGTTGTGTGCTCTTGTTAAATACATGTGTGTTATGTTGGTTGACAACTTTCTACAAACAGTTTGCATGCATCTTACTAATAGACATTTCGTCAAACATATTGTATGTATTCCAAGTACACATGAAATAGAAGAGACGATATGTGGGATTTTTATTATGAAATGGAGATATGAATACAACAATAGCAAGTCTCTAATGGTTGCTAGGGCAGCTACAACATAGCAATGAAAACACACACAATACTCAAACCAAAACCTGAAATAATACCATGGCCTCCTCTAGTAGATGATGCGTCCTCCTCCAAGATGGCCACACAGCAAAGGCCCACGCCCAACCTCCAAACCCTGTCTAGAAGTAACTTGGCCTCCACTATAGAACTCAGCCTCAACTACAGAAACTCGACCTCAACTATAGAAACTCGATCTCGGCTACAGAAACTCGGCCTCCGCTACAGAAACTCGGCCTTGGCTATAGAAACTCGGCCTCAGCTACAGAAATCGACTTTAGCTACAGAAACTCAGCCTCGACTACAAAACTCGATTTCAACTATGAAAACTCGGCCTCGGCTACAGAACTCAGCTTTAGCTACGAAAACTTGGCCTTAGTCAATAAGATTCAATGAACCTCCAAGCTCTCTCCAAGATGATGCCAAACTAGAAGATGAAGCCCAAATGAAGATCCCGGGTGGATCCTCCTCTTTGTCTAGCTAGGGTGGATATTGCACCATTGAAACCAAACCACAATGGAAGGGTTTTGCCAAAACACCAATGAAAACCTTGGCTCGTAAGAGCACTCCAATAAGAGATCAAATCCAAAACATAATCAGAAAATGAAGCACTACCCCCTCCTTTTATTCTTCTTCTCTGTCCTTCTAGAACTTTCCCCTTTGACTAAATCAAACATGACCATTATTCCCCTTTTACTTTTCACTCTAAGATTAAAAGTCACTTTTACTAATGTTTAAGTAACTTCTAATCTAAAAGTTACTTCATTACCCTTTTAATAAATGTCACTTTAGAAATATAAGCTCTCCTAGCTAGGTGACATTCAATAAACCCTCCTTGACTCCCTTTTTCTTCACTGGCAAGCCCCAGAAGTCATCTCAAAAATGGGGACATGACATGCCAGGAGTTCCCATTCACTTGCATCCTTTCCAAAAATACCCACTGGGTCAGTCAGAGCAGTAGTCAAGGAGGAGGAAATGATACAACAAATGCATGAACATTTGGCAAATGGGAATGCAGCATTGGAACCAGCTCTACAGGCAGATGTCAAGCAAGAAGCCCTCAGTGGGCATATTTTACTTTAAGCTCAGGTTTTTATATGTTTTGCAAGACTGTTTTAGTTTTAGGCTAGTTCAATAGGTTATATACCAGCAGGCTTTTTAGTTTCATTTTCAGAACTATAAGAACTGCTCAATAGGTCAACAGTCATTTTGAGATTCTGGGTCTGTTTGAAACTGTGCTATCAGACACCTCCCTTTGTTTTGTATAGAATTTCTGTACGGTGCAACCACAGCTTCCTTTTAATAAAAATGATAACCGTTTTAGTTTAAAAAATAAACATTGATAAAACGACACAAATCAGAAGTTTTTTAATATTTTTATATTTGATATGACGTTTATTCTGGGCTGCAGTCATCCTTTTCATGACATGTCTTGAATTATTCAATCAAAGCTAAGTCATTAGTTATTAGAAAAAGAATGATAGTTGTTTCTTCATTTACCCACAACCAAAAATGGCTCAACTTAGGTTACAATTTGCTTATAGCAAATAAACCATTTATGTGATTCATGAAGATTGTTTGCTTGACCATAGTTTAGATTTCTCCAATATATCAGTCGAAGTTCTTGGTTTAGATAATTAATTTATGGATTAGAGCCTGCCTCATATGTTTTTTGGCAGTCCCTTTCCATTAAGAAATCCTCAAAGGAACGATCAGAGATCATTAAGTTAGCCGTCATCTGTCCAACAAGGACCAATGAACAAGTGACAGATACTACCCCTATTTTCAAAGAAAAAACAACTGAACTTGAAATTCTTAGTTGGTAATTTATTCTCCTTGTCTGAGATCTTCCAAGAAATCACAATGCTAGATTAGGTGAGTGTGAACATCTGGTTGACAGCAAAAAAGAAATCACCTTTCCTTTATTTAAAATTTTGCATGTCATGCTTATAGGCAAATTTACCAGAAAGACAGTTGACAAGTATTTTGTGTCTTCAGGACAAAATCAGTCAATAACACTTATCTTATCCCATTTATGAATGTAGCATGGGCTGAGAACCTCATTTTTTTTATATGGAGTTGTGGTGGTGTATACAAGGAAAAAATTATCCATAATTATGAGGTGCTCGAGCAATTCTCAAGGAAACCCTTTGCAGATTCAACAGAGACTGGAAACCCCATTATTTGGCAAAAAATCACTATGGCATGCATGGCAAATCTAAGTTGGCATCACCCTGTTAACATAACGATTGCATTCATCCTAGTTCTAAGTTCACTATTAAATCATTCTAGATAAACATGAGAAAGTTATCATATTACACAAGGTTAAACTGGGTACCCCTTCCATCAGACCTAGGAGTATTCTACATGAACATGACCTATAAAAAATATCCTTTATATGTAGTATGACATTTAGAAAAGAAGACAGTATTTGAAAAAAAGACCAAAAAGATGCATCTTCTGAGTTTCCTTTTGTTATAACTTTTCTTATACAAGCATTTTAAATGAGGAAAAAAAATCGTATATTCAGATCGTTAGTTTTCCAGCTCCTCACTAGAAACCATCAGCCTTATCTTGTCCTTAGTATATGTGGGTCAGCCTGAGCGGTTTGCCTTGGGAGTTTGGGTGATTTGGGTCAAGGTTAGCCTCTTCTGGAAAAGCAGTCCTTAGTATTAACTGCAGGTCAGGCAATGGTAGTAGATTAGATCAGATGACCAGTAGGAAGTGCAAAGAGTGCAATGTGGCAACAATAGACCAGAGAAAACTACAAAGAAATGCTACACAGCTTTAGTTGTGAATGACCAACATACAAATTTCAACAATCAACCCAGGTAGATGAATTTGTGTCTGCAGGTGGATAGATCACAATCCGAAGTGGTGAACATTATTCTCTTAAAAACGCATGCATCTGGGAAAAAGTCTGATGATTTATGATACAGTACAATATGGCATTCGACCCAGCACCTAAGGTGCCTGAAAGGCAATGCTATCATACATGACATGCAATTAATAGCAAAGGGTCTGCCATCTTCCACAGCAAACTTAAAAGTTCTCGATCATTTTGGAATGCCAAAGTGCAAAATTATTAAATGGTAAAATTCATTCAAAGTTAGATGAGCATGACTATGAAATTATCAAACAGTAAACTCCATGAGAACACACATAATTAATTTATTATAAATAATATTATATTGAATACCTCCATGGCCATCATAAACGCCAAAGAACGATGTGCAACTATCAAAATCCAGAACTGCTGCATGCTGCATAAAACATTGAAACAAGTTGTGAGTTGTTCACCATTAAAAGCAATGAAGAATTATATATTGGAATACGTCATCACAGAAAACTAGAAGAAGTTTCACTTCAAATTTTGGATAGCATGGAGAAATTACCAAAGCCCTAATTATTGATAATTTGCTTTCTAAAAGGACCTCAGCATTAGTAAACATTTAACTAATAAATAACACCATCATTCTTGTACTTTGTAGCTTGTAGTTGTTTAGAGTGTTCGACAGTTAGAACATCTTAATTCTACTGTCAAAAAACTTTCAGCTTCTACATGTCCTATTGAAAGCATTAGTATGCATTGGTGATTTACAACCAGTGTTATCGAAACTGGGCAGGAACCGGGCTGAACTGACCAATGGGATTGGTTCCAAGGGTTTTCTGGGTGGAACCAACCCATCAAACCAGAAATGACCAATTCCAGACAAAAACTGGTCTTCCCAGTCTGAATCAGCCGGTTCCATACAATTCCATACGGGTGCACATTGACCCACCAAATTCATGTAAAAAACAAAAAATCAAATAAAACTAAAACCTAAAACCCTCAACCTAATTCTAAACCCTTTCTTGCTACATACATGAGAAAACTTATCATATTTGTGTCTAATGGTTTGGATTTGCATGGATGTACATGAGAATATTTGTTTTATCAAAATTTGAATATTTTATGAATTTTTTGGTCGACCCGTTTTTGTTTCCAATTTTTGGGGTCGACCGGTCCAGTCCTGATAACATTGTTCAAAAGATGCTGTAAATTTGGATGATACACAGTTAACATATCACCTAATAGTGCATGTGATCTAAAGTTCTTGTAAGCTGTAATCAGTCATTCTACAGACTAATTTTCTTCACATTTTGTCTAAATTCATTGTTTTGACCCCAGACTACAGGATTGAAATAGCAATGTTCAGTTATATACAGATCATTTCTTCTTTGTCAACATGTACCCAGCTACTGTAAAACTGCTATGATGCCATTTCAGAGAAATGTTCCTTAACGTTGCAGTTACTGCAAAAACAACAGTGCCCTTGATAAGATGTTGTATGTGCCCATGTTTCAGAACATATAAGTATTTGGTACGATCATTGTGACGTTTCCCTTGTCATCACCTAAGTAGTCACATTACACCACCAATTGTCACCATAACACTTATCCAAATGGTCAAGGTGTAGAATAACCACCAATATTTTCATTGGCAAGATGATTCCTGTTATTGCATAGATGGTGGTGGCATTTGTAGAAATTTCAGACCCCAACCTGGCTTCAAGTCTCAATGAGACAGCATAGTTTAATGCCCAACCCACATTGCACTTTTCAGCGGTAAATTAGTTAGCAATAAAAATTATCTCATAAACTGAAACACATGAAGTCTGCTACAGCATTTAGACAGAAATAAAACACACCTAGAAAATGATACACAGATTTTGGTCAAACTTAGACCCTGGAAAAACCGACAAGGGGAAAACCAGTGAGAGGGGCCTTTCTTATTATTTAGATCTCAAAGAAATTCTTCTATTACAGCAGAAATATTCACAGCATAAACACCACAAACTTATCTCAGAAAACGTGCCAAAATTCCTCCTAAACAGTCCCCAAGTCAGCTCCTCAATTTCTGTGCAAGAAATCTGTATTACAGTACAGCTGTCACAGCATTTAATACTGTACGGACTGTCTAAAAATTCGTGCCACAAAATCTGGGTTTGCTGTATGGAATTTCCAGCATTTAATGCACCTTGTTTTCTGTGCCAACCTGCCTGGAAAATCGTGTGCCTCTGCTGTTTGAACTGCACTTTCCTCTGCTGTACGGTACAGAATCCGTATTGTACAGATGCCCTCTTTTCTGTAGCAGTCACCTCGATATGCATGCCAGATTTCTCTCTTGAAAATCGTGCCCTAGGCAGCAAGTCGACTTCTCTTTTCTCTGCTCTTGCTCTCTCTCTTGCACTCTCAAATTCTCATGAAGAATGCCAAAGTGGTGCACCCTCCTTTTCCTAAATCGACTTCATGAGGGAAGTTGAAGAGTCATCTAATCCAACGGTGGTGATTAAGAGACCCTTTAGTCACCCACTTCAATAACTTGTCATAAAGTCACTTTAATTTCATATCTCATGAATTAAATGCACTAGGGACCACATTGGACACTTTCTCACCCCTAGGCGCCTAGGTGATGAGAAACACTTGTCCTTGGTACTTTTAATTTAATTTTAACAGCATTTAGGATAATTGTACCATGCACTAGCAACTGTTCTAGTTGCAATCAGAGATTTGAGTTACAAGCAGCATTTTTCTTTGTCAACATGTACTCAGCTACTGTAAAACTGCTATGATGCCATTTCAAAGAAAAGTTCCTTCACATTGCAGTCACTGCAAAATCAGCAGTGCCCCTGATCAGATGTTGGTGCCCATGTTTCATAACATACAAATATTTGGTATGATCATTTTCATGTTTTCCTTGTCTTTACTTAAGTAGTCACCTTACAATATCAATTATCACCATAACACTCATCCACATGGTTAAGGTGTAGAACAACCACCAAGATTTTCATTGGCAAAATTATTCCTGTTATTAGATAGATGATGGTGGCGTTAAGGATCATTGTACCAGGCACTAGCAACTGTTCTAGTTGCAATCAGAGATTTGAGTTATGTGCAGCATTCCTTCTTTCTCAACATGTACTCAGCTACTGTAAAACTGCTATGATGCCATTTCAAAGAAATGTTCCTTCACATTGCAGTCACTGCAAAATTAGCACTGCCCTTCAGCAGATGTTGTCAGTGACCATGTTTCAGAACATACAAGTATTTGGTATGATCATTGTCATGTTTCCCTTGCCATTACCTAAGTAGTCACCTTACACCATCAATTATCACCATAACACTCATCCAAATGGTTAAGGTGTAGAACAACCACCAAGATTTTCATTGGTAAAATGATTCCTGTTATTGCATAGATGATGGTGGCGTTTAGGATCATTGTACCAGGCACTAGCAATCGTTCTAGTTGCAATCGGAGATTTGAGTTGACAAGCCCATACAAGCCCCTAAGGTTTTTCACAACCAATAATGGTTGCTACCCTATGCCATGCTTCCATTAGATCTAACCAACCCAATGTGTACATTTTATCTTTATTTAATACTAATATCTCAATGGTTATGTGTCAAATCCTTTAATTATCCGTTATTTAACAGTTGGCAGTCAAATGGTTAAGGTGTGAAACCACCTTAAAAGTCTTAGTAGGCAAGCAGATTCTCATACATAATCGAGGGTGTAGGGTCTATGATGTTGTGCAGGGCACCCGACAACTGTTCTACTTGCAATCAGAGGTCAGCCACATACAAGCACCTAGGTGTTTCCCAAGCTTAACAATAGATGCTATGGTGCTACCTTACATCACACATGATCTAGCAATACCAATCTGTGCACTTTCCTTTATGGACATTTTAATACTAATATCATAACAGGTGCTTTTTGAGCTCCTCAATTCTACGTGGGCCACACTGAACAGTTAAAAGGGTTCCGTTTGGCATCACTAGTGTCTATGACTATATTCAAAGCAAACAAATAAGGCAAGTTGTATGCTTTTAATAACATTAAGCTTGAAAACTGGGACAACCTGATAGTCCTTGGAGAGAAGAAATATGGCCTCTTAAAAAAGGGGGCATATGCTCCCATTTTTCAATTATATACTTAACATAAAGTTTAAACAAAAGTACATACTGTGTCTAGCCCTAACTCTTCTATATTGCATTTCTACCCAGTTTTTTTACAAGCTGTAATGTGAAAAAAAAGACTGCCGGATGTCTCTTTTGGGAAGAGGTAAACTAGTGCAGATTTGTTTTGGCATGGAATATGAAATATCTGTTAATTACTTGGGAGGCTTATTAGATTTTGAAAAATACTTCACGGTTATAAATTATAAATGAATTACAACATAAACACATGTCAAAACCTGAAAGTAGTACTTCATTGTTTTGGAAAGGCCTAATACGTAGATTTCAAACAAATTGCGGATAATTTTGTAGATATTACCAGCAATGTTGCAAGCAAAGGTCCTTCCAAAATTAAGTTTCTCAGATATGGATTTGAAATAGATACGGATACCTCAAAGTTCTAGAAAATTTTAAATATGACAGCTGGACATAACATATATATTATAAATTAAAATGTTTATATCAGATTCTACGAAGTAGAAGTTGATAGTACATTCAATACAAAAATGGATTTTCAATGTTCATGCATGAGCCTCTATGCAGTTTTATGTGGTTTTGATTGTTATTACTTGTAAAGATATAAAATGATTTCAACATGGTCAAGTAGATAGACGAAAATGTGTTAGATTTAGGGTAAAATTGCAAGACAGTGGTCTCTTTTAAATTTCAATGATCAAAACCAACTAGATCTGTAACTTAATCAGAGAGAGAACACATAGTATGTAGATCTTATGAAGGACAGCAACAATTTAAGAGAAAACTC
>ML777576.1:425269-437239 GCA_009831015.1 Picea engelmannii
TATCCCTCTTGTGGTTATGTCCTTCTTCAAGGAAGGTCATGTACCATCAAGTACTTGATTGAGAATCAAGTAGCCCCAGGACTTTTCTTGGGGTCTTATCCACCAAGGTCAGAGACCAAGGATCAACCCATGCCCCAGGCATGAGTACCCTAGACATTTCCAGGGGCCCTAGACATATCCAGGGGCTTTAGCTGCTTGGTCCCTGACCAAAAAACCCATGCCCCAGGCATGGGTACCCTGGACCGTGTCCAGGGGCCCTAGACATATCTAGGGGCTTTAACTGCTTGGTCCCAGACCAAGAAACCCATGCCCCAGGCATGGGTACCCTGGACCGTGTCCAGGGGCCCTAGACATATCTAGGGGCTTTAACTGCTTGGTCCCAGACCAAGAAACCCATGCCCCAGGCATGGGTACCCTGGACCATGTCCAGGGGCCCTAGACATATCTAGGGGCTTTTATCTGCTTGGTCCCAGACCAAGAAACCCAGTCGTATACTGGAGGCCCTCTCAGGGGTCTTTACTGCTGGGTCCCAGACCAAGAACCCCATTCGTATACTGGGGGCCCTAACAAGGGTCTTTTGTCATGGCACTAACTGTTTTGGTCCCAGACCAAGTACCCCAGAAGTGCACTGGGGGCCCTAGATCTCGTCTAGGGTCTTAGCCATCCTTCAGGAGAATGGTTCTCGCAGCTGCTATAAATTTAACAAAATGTCTAATATCTTACTATTGCCACATCAAATGCATTCTCAGCAGCAAGAACCAAAAATAGTTTTGATAGACTTCAAATATGAAGCTATTAATTGCATGAATGTACATGACAATAATTCTTGCAATTATGAAGCTGTAGTTGAAGAATTGTGATATGACATATAGTCAATTGTCTACTTGTTGAAATTGCTGTGAAAGTTGATTTATTTAATGTTTTACTGTTCTTTTTGTTTTTTGTTTTTTGTTTTGGGGTTAGCGGGGGGAAAGGAATACAACATAAGAATCCTTCTGGAAGACTTATCAGGAACATATCCCAAAGGCATCCCGTACAGATCCATGCTGTATTTCTTACACATGGATCCATGAAAGATCCAAGAAGGATCCAGATCGACATGTACACTGGTGTATATAGGGAGGGGGGAAAGGATGTGGAAACATAATTCCAAAATTTATACCTTGCAGCCATTTGCCACTTTTATAAGTAGTTTCAACCCCTAAAACTTATATAGAGATTTTGCTTCCTTTAAGACATTTGCAAATGATTTCATCAACCAATTAAATATTCCATGGCTTCTATTACTACAGTTTCCTCCATTTG
This sequence comes from Picea engelmannii, assembly GCA_009831015.1. Classification (NCBI taxonomy): domain Eukaryota; kingdom Viridiplantae; phylum Streptophyta; class Pinopsida; order Pinales; family Pinaceae; genus Picea; species Picea engelmannii. The sequence continues at coordinate 426,575 of ML777576.1, forward strand.
CAGACTTTATAATATTCATATAAATGAAGAAAAAAAATGTGCAATGTACAAAAGTATAAAAGACATCTCATGACAACCAGGTAGATATGATTAATTACTCACCGCATCTTCCATACTGGCACGCCACCCTTGCATGTTTGATGCGCCATATTTAATTTGGCCATTTTCTCCATCTTCTGACACCTTGTCTGTCTTTGGACAACTTAGATATGTCCCCATGGTTAAGTCCTAAAGTTGATCCTGTGCAACAAGCACCTAGGACAAAGAATATTCAAAACCAACCTGAACAGTCAAAGTTAAATAGTTAAAACTTAGAACCAAAGAAACTGATGGAAGTTGCAGCCATAGACTTATCACTTTTAATAACTTAAAACTAGACTTAGATCAATGTCTCTTTAAGCCTAAAGTTACTTTAATGTCTATTTGCCAAGTTTTGGAGCAAGTCTGAGTTTAAATTTGTATGCTAGCAATCTTAAAAGCTATAATCATAATGTGACTTTACTAGAAAATCTTCAAAGAAGTCCCATTTTCGGGAATGTTCACATGTTACTTTAAAGATATAGTTAAGAGCATAGTTGAGCAACCACATTAAGCCAACAAATACAGTCTCGTGATGCTAAGTTAATGGCAAGTACACAAACAGAATATGTTCCACGATCATAAGGAAGCAGAAATCCAAAAGAAGCACATACACCATACCAATCTCAATTTTGAAAGAAGGTCAGAAACCCAATTGCTCTTATACTATTTCCAAGTCATGAATGTGTTAACCTATTCATGTGTCTATCCCTACGCTGTAGGGAGCAGGAGCACAAAGCGGGAAGTGGGAGCATCAATTTTCAAAAGTTTCCTGGAGTAGAGTGTTCCAGGAGCATTTTTTATAAAATATATATTTCAATATAGTTTGATGCATATATATTCAAAAAAAGCATTCAAAATGTCAAATTAGTTGCAGAAAATATGAAAATATAGATTTAACTAATGGGTTAATGATGATCATTCAAGCATCAACCATTTAATACACATATCCGCCCTTAATAATTGATAAGGCAAGTTTTATGAAGGAATTGCAGCAAGTCTAAGTGAAAATTGATTGTGAAAATCACTGTGTCAGGTTGATCTCCAATCACGTAAAGGCGCATTACACAAAAGAACCAATAATCACCCTCGTTTGCTACCAATGGTACAAGAACTATCCACTACAAGTCAAATTAATGGTGCAAACAGCCTGGTGATCACAGGGTAGTTACATGTAAAACATCATAACTGTTGCCTTACCCACACTGTTGTGTCAGCAGCCACCAAATCTATGAAATTGTAGATAAAGTTGCAGTTTAAAAATCACATTCCGTCATTGAAATTAGAAGAAAGGAATGGCATGTTAAACGAAATATTAAGGGTGCAACTTTTGAGAGACAGCAAAAGCTTGAGTTAAAAAAATTGTTAAAAGAAATTTTACTTGATATGAGTGATTTCCAACATATTAGTCTTTCACCAAGAAATAATGAAGTAACCATAAGTTATAAACAAAGTGTTTTTTAAAGGAAGTGATAATTTAAGCCATCATAAAAGTATTACATAGATTATTAAAATAGCAATACTTTTATGATGAGAGCTCAATCAGGGAATTACTACCAAGATTATACATCAAATTTCAAAAAAAAATAAGGATTTTATTGAAGTACTTTCTAAAAGTGGATATTAATATAAAAGGGTACTTTGGGGAAAAAAATTATTAATAGCCATAGTCTCATCAAAGAAGTGGATCCTCATAATTCCTACACCCATTTTATATTAAAAATATTGATGAAAAAGATCTACATATATATAGTAATCATGGAGTACTTACAACGCTAATTAGATTATTACCAAGCGAACAATAAAAAATTACAAATTGAGAATGACAAGGAGAAATTCATTAAGGGCCTCGTAGAGGAAAATAATTCTCACCTAAAAAATCGTGATGAGTTGATCACACAAATCAAGGAATTAAAAGCTAAGAACCACTTCAATTAGAAACTACAACAGGAAAATCAAGATCTCGAGAAAGAATTTGACAATGAAACATTGCAAAAAGATAAAGAAATTTCTCGCCTAAAAGATCATAGTCAAAAATTACTAGCACAAATCAAGAAGTCAAAGGATAATAAGCAGTGCATTTAGAAGTTGGAACAAAAGAATCAAGATCTCAAGAAGAAATTATCAGAGATAGACAAAGAAAGCTCTTGCCTAAGGAACCTTAACCAAAGGTTGCTTGAACAAATTAAAAAGTTAAAAGATGAAAAGCTAGAAAATCAAGATATTAAAAATGAAGTCGACAAATCAAAAAATGAAAATGAACTTTCACGCCTAAGGGTTCATAATCAAAGCTTACTCACACAAATTAAGAAAAGGATAAGAAATCACTACAGTCCAAGATAAAACAATTTACCAGAAAAGAAGCATCAATTAATAAAGAAACAGTAATCAAACTTGTGGAACTAGAGAAGTCTCCAGACATAAAAGTCCAAGTCATGGAGAAAAGAACCAATACAGATTCACTGAATATCACAACTTAGAAAGATGCAAATCCAATTGAAGCAAGGATGTCTTCAAATATCAAAGTACAAACAACGAGAAATCCAAGTGTACTTACTATTAGAGATTCAGTGATCAACGAGGCAATGAAGGTGTATGAAAAAGATATAATACCAAAAGTAAATTGAGAAAACACTACAAGTACGATAAGGAAAAATCATGCTACAATGACGCCTTATCAACATCCTAACCACAAGAACCAGTACCTTAAACAATCAATATATCAACATTGCTTTGAATGAAAACAATTGACCTATATTCCAAAGAATATCGATGCCAATACAATTGAGTTTCATAATAAAATTCCATCTTGGAAATCCTATGAGAGCAATATTCCATAAAGGATCAAATTAGGGTGGTCAGACCCTCTTACAATTCGACAATTCTGCTCAGTGCTTAGAAGATCATATCATCTTGTATCATCAACCACTATAGCTACAAGAACAGAGAACCATGAGACCGCATCAAAATCCAAAACAAAAGATAAGTCTTTCCATAAATATGCTTTGAGGACAAAGCATTTCTAAAGGAGAAGGCAATGCATTGTACATAATATATATAGCATCAATTAAATAAATAATTAATTAATAATTAATAGTAAATGAAATTGTTAAAATTGTAGCAGCAGAAGGTGTCCATGCACTTGCCTAGTGTCCAAGGCATGCATAGGACAATAAACTGACCCAAGACAGCAGAACCACTCTTGGCCTAAGTCCTACTTAGGAAGAGCATGAAAAATCAGCAATTTGATTTTTCATTTGACTTTTTGAACCAATTTCTAAAGTCACTCCTAGAATTCTGTTTTTGAGTGCTGTGTGGGGCCTTGTTTAGTGGGGTGCACAGCCTTAGTGCTGTGTGGGGTCCAGAGAGAGGGGGCGCCTCAATCTGGACCATTGGAGTCCTTGCTGGGTGCGAATATTGAGGCAGTAAGTGGGGAAGGCTGGGTAAAGAGGAGGCTGAGGGTGTTGGGCACACTCATTTCATTCATTTGGTGAGCAAGAGAAGAGAGGGAGCTAGGCTGAGATAAGGAAAAGGTTGCGCTGTCGAAGAGGGCGAGTTCTGGGCTGATCTAGGGCAGCTTGTGGGGGCCACACAGTCCGTACTGTGCAGCAGAGAGAGGCCAGTCTCAAGGCCATATACAGCAGCAACAGAAGAGCCAATTTCTGAGCGTATTGGGCTGAGAGAAAGAGGCCAAACCAGGGCAGTTTTGGAGCAGCACATTAGGGCTGTACACAGCATATTCGTACAACCAACAGAAGAGGTTGTACCAGGCTGTACAACACAGTCAGAATGAGGCCGTACAGGCCAGTGGTTGCTGGGATGAACAATACTTGGTTTGCTGGCCCGAATGCAAAATACGTCTTCTGTACTGTAAGAAATTTCTGTTGAATATTTGCTGCTGTAATTTCTCTCAGAAAGCCTAATAAAGCTCCCCTCTTTGCTGATTTTCCCCACTGGGGTTTCCAGGGTAATCTACTGTGTATGTGTGTGTTTGGTTTAGTTTTCCACTGTGCAGGCATGTGTTAAAATACCCAGCAGTGTTAAAGTTATCATAGTTCAGAAATATTTCTGTTTATGATAATTTCTGGGTTGAAACTATTGGCTGTTTAATCTATTTCTGGGTATTAGAAGTTTAACAGAAATGACAAATCCTATCTAGAAGACATGACCTAACGAAAGGACATGTCCCATCAACCTCGTGACCTGTCAATGTGTATATAATATATATACCGTCACAGAGGTCATTGTAAATCATATCATTCATTCACATTTTATTCATTATTTTGTATTTGGTCCTTTTATGGAATTTTGTTGTTTGCCCTTCTTATGTTGGATGTTTCTACAATAAATGAACATTGTTCATTTCATCGAACTCCTTTATATACTAGGAGAAATAGAAGTTACAATGAATCTGGACACATGCACAACAGCACGCCAACTAAAGTATCAAACCCTAATCCTAATGCACCTTCCTTGCATGGATAGATGAGCCAAGAGAAGTGCACCTCCATTGGAAATTATCTAAGGCATGCTAGCATTCGTAGTTACCACCTAACTAAGACGGAGAATCCACATGCATGAGCGCCTAGTGTATCTAGGGAACTACACCTTCTAACTAATTGTACATGCAACTACTAACTAAAGCAAAACTTAGAAGTAGAAATGAATTGCTAAATATGGAAAAGCATCTACAATTGAACTGAACTGAGGATGGTGCATGCATGATTTTGGTATGCATGCACCATTTATCTCTCTCCCCTCCATTAACTATTGTACAAAACTATTGAAGGAGCACATACTACTGTTATTGTCTACTCTGTTGGAAGAGGAAGGTGCCATAGTTGTAACACAGTTTGAGCTACACACAAGTAAAAACTAACACTCCCTCTGAGTGAGGAAAGTATTCTCCACTGCTCCCAGCCTCTCCCTGAACATTTTGAACTTCCACTTTTTCGGGGGTTTGGTCAAGATATCTACAACTTGCTGATATGTAGAAATGTACTAAAGAACCGTCGCTCCCTTCTCGACCCTATCTTTGATGAAGTGGTACCTAATCTCACATGCTTGGACCAATCACGCTGGATCCTCAAAGAGTTTGACACAACTATGACTATCAGAGTAATGTTCAAAGTTTGATTTGTTGACTCTACTAATAGCTTGCGAATCCAAATGGCTTCACAACTAGTAGAGCTAGCTGCCATGTACTCTACCTCTACTAAGCTAAGTGCCACTGAAGCCTACTTTGTATTGAACCAGGAAACATACTTGAACCTAAACTGGAGCAACACCTTTAAGTGCTCCTCCTATCACTAACAATACTTGCCCTATCAAAATTTGTAAACCCAAGCAACACCAACTCCCCATCACCAACATACCTCAAACCAAAATGTATTGTGCCCTTTAAGTAGTGGAGCACATGTTTTACTAGCTAGATTCCACCATATACTGGCTCAAGGTGTTGACTGCAAAACGAATATCAAATCTGGTATTTACTGAATACATGAGGGAACCTATCAACTACCTGTACACAGATGGGTCAATCAAATATAAACCTGAATCAGCAAATGACTTCAAATTCGCTACCATGGGAGTAGCCATGGGATTATAGCCCATCATTTGAAATCTGTTTAAAATCTCAACTGCATGCTTACCTTAACCAAGGAAAACCTCACCTGGACTTTGCCACACCTCTAGACCCAAGAAATAGTGCATCACGCCAATGTCCTTCGTATCAAATTCTCTAGCCAACTCTACCTTGTACCATGCTATGAGTTTCTTTGAACTTCCTATAAGTATAAGATCGTCTACATACAAGACTAAAACAAGTAGATTGAAATCATCGAACAAATAGCAAAGAATGGAATTTGCCTCTGTTTTAGAGAAAAACAAACCTAAAAAATATTCATAGATACTAAAGTAGCATGCACGCGGTGCCTGCTTCAACCCATAAAGGGATTTCTTCAACATGCAAACATGGGACTCACACCCATGCACCTCAAAGCCTCTTGACTGATTTATGTACACCTCCTCCTCAATCAGGCCATTAAGAAATAGTGTCTTTACACCCATTTGATATAAATACCAACCAAAAACTGATGATAAAGACATTATGAATCTGATGGAGGTATACTTGGCAACAGGAGCAAAAGTCTTCTCATAGTCAGCTCCCTCTTTTTGGGAGCAACCTCTAGCCACAAATCGAGCTTTGAACTTGTCCATGCTACCATGATCCATCTACTACATGTTTAACCTTGTACAGCCACCTGGAGTCAATCACTGACTTCCCCTCTAGTTTAGGCACAAACTCCCACACATTATTCTTCATGATGGAATTGTACGCCTCCATCATGGCATCCTACCAAACCTACTAACATGTTGCCTCCTCAAAACTAGAAGGCTCTACATTAATGATGAAATACATCAATGCCACATAATTCAAACACTTCTCAAGACAATGACTTACCTAGAATGAAGTCTTAGGAGCTCCAACTTGTTCCTATGCATTCTATAATGTCTAGGTAAACCACCTAAGCTTTTTGGATAAACTAGAGGGTAAAGGGGCATCCCTTGCACCTTCCAAAGCTTGTTGATCTGAATCTGATTTCTCTGGAATCTATGGATTAGCCTTTGGGGAAGCAAGCTCCTCTACCTCCTCAGTCTCTACTACGGTTCCAAAGACTTGGAGGACCATGCATCCTCATCAAACTTGACATCTTTGCTCACAACTATCTTACATTGAGATAGAATGTAGACTTTGTGAGCTTTAGAAGTCTCATTATAACCCACAAAAATACCCTTAAAACTCAAAGGTTCCATCTTGTTCCTTTTCTCCTCGGAAATATGAATATATACAAGACAACCAAAAACAAGAAAAATGTGCTACCCAAAGCTTCTCACCTGTGAAGGCCTCCTCCAGTGTCTAGTCCTTCAAAACTTTGTGAGGACATATTCTTTCTTTCTGCAACCCGATTCTACTGTGGCTTGTAAGGCACTATCAACTCCCTCTTGATCCCCACTTTCTTGCAAAAATTGTCAAACTCCTTGGAGGTACTCTCCTCCATTATTTGATTTCAACACTTTCATCTTCTTACATGTTTGATTTTCTACATAGATACAAACCTTCTGAGAGGAATCATCAATAAATGAAACATAATAAATTTACCTAATAGTAAAGTTGAAGTCATGAGTCCGCATACATCTGAATGTATCAAGTTAAGAATATCTCTTGACCCATGCTCACAACTTGGGAAAGCACTCTTGGCATGCGTGTTGAGTGCACAACGCTTACACACCCCTATCTTCCCGATCTTGAAATCTCATAATCCCTGCAACATGTCCTTCAAAATCAACAACACTCCATAGTGCAAGTGAACCAGCCTCTTGTGTCGAAGCTCGCACAACTTGGGAAAGCACTCTAGGACTCTCACTAGATCCACCAACAACCTGTACAAACCAGCCTCTCGATATCTCTAGCCAAAGCTTGACCAAGATCCGAGCATCTCCTTCGAATGATGACACGTTGATCATCAAACTTGGCAATACATCCTAGGTTTATCATCACCGAAACTAAAAGTGGATTCTTAATCAAACCAATTACATATAAAACACCACTGAGCTCAAGAACATCACCCGAGGGCATCTAAATGAGACAGATCCCACTCCTGCTACTGGATATGTGCCATCATCATTGAACTCTGCTTGTATGCATGCCTCCTACTCTTGAAGACTACTAAAGGCCTTTTAGTTGAAGGTCATATGTCTAGATGCTCCACTATCCTCATAACATCCAACACCAAACATGGTGTTAAATGATGGCATGATACCATGGAGAACATTGTCTCCAACTTGGATGCAAGCTCATCCACTCTGGCAGAGGCTTTTGCACTCCCTGCAAACTACTTCTACTATTGTGGTCTGCTCTTCCCTTTCTTCTCAGAACACTTGAAAGACTTGATGTGGCTCAAGTCCTTCTTACACTAATTTGAGAAGCCTGAATCCTCTTTATTTCCTTTATGACCCATCTTGGGTCCTCCTTTCTTACTGCCCTTCTTCATCCTACTGATGAGGGCTAGATTATGCTCTTCCTCTATACCTTCAATAGTCTCCAATCTTGTCTCCTCCTAGATGAAATCATCCCATAGCTTCTCAAAGGTGGGAAGCCTATCTCGGGCACAAAGATATTATGTATATAAAATAACATTGTTGATAATATAATATATATAGGACTTTAATGTATTATTAAAAGGTGCATTCATAAAGACATAACTTTACATGAATGGTCACTGTTATCCCCACTTTTTAGGGATAACTAGGAGATCATGTCTCGAGGCCCACGGGTCCTAGACATGGAGTACCGAGAGCATGATTGACCTGAGCATGGCCCTGGAGGGCCCACCTTTTCTTCTTCCATCGTCTTTTGTCTTGACATCAGCAGCGGCATCCATCACCATCGACTTGGTCCTGTATCAGAAGAGGTTCTTGCTCCATGAGGTAATTGGTCCAGGTATCATGGTATGTGTCACTTTTGATCATTGAAACCTTTGAATATATGCATCTGATTCCTTTTATCTCTAACAACTGCTTGGATCTTACATTTGCCCACTTGACCATGTATGGGGGGATTGACAGGGTGCCTTAGCAAGTCTGTGTGGGTAGGTTTTTGGTTTGCCACTGGGGGGATTTCTGAAAAGCCATCGTCCGCTCCCATCATACTACCACTTTTACATCTTGTTTCCCGCTCATCTATCCCTTTCCCCTTGTCCGGGCATTGGGTTGACCTATTTTTAGAACTGCACCTTACCTTGTGGGAAGAAGGGGCTAAAGGCCCAGAAGGTAAAAGCAAGCTGGTAAGAGATAAAAGCCTAAGAATAAACCTCGAGATGCTTCGCCCAAGGATCCCCGAGAAAGCAATAAAAGGTTTCTCAGTAAGAAACAAGAGGGACCCGAAAAAATAATAAAACAAGACCTAATCAGAGGATAGGGGGTCTCATCACGAGCCAGCCTATTAGGTTCATGGGTATCTAGCAGTATGACATTGCCACCAACTGGTTACCACGCCAGGGTAGTGACTCTTGGTTGCACGGCCAAGGGAAAGGGGGTCTCATCACGAGCCAGCCTTCTCATTTCTGCGAAAGTACTTGTGGGTAACGTTGTCAGCTCTGGTCACCACGCCAAGGCAATGTCCCCTAATTGGCTCTTGAACAAAAACAAAAAAGCAAATAAAAGAATAAAGGGGCTAAAGGCACCCACAGGTACAGCTCGCCTTCTACAAAGGCAACCACAGGTAACACTTATGCATCCTTGGCCTTCACTGCACCCACATGTTTGGACATCCCTAGCCACGTCACCTCACTTACATGGCTTGGATGAGATCTTTCTGGAAACTTTCCTTTTCTTGTGGACGCTAGCCCAATAGGACACCTTGACCTTTTCTCCAACCTTGTATTGCGGGTTTTTGTAATGTCTTTGAACTATTCACTGATGTGTTAGGGGTTTTCTGCATATGTTTAATAATATTGATGATGAGATGTGATTGACATTGCTATGATCCCTGTGACTGATGAGCCCATGGAGGGCGTAGCCTTTGATGTGCAGGACCATGCCCGACGGACAGGTACCATTTGGACCGGTACACATGGAGAGATGACCAGTTCGGACCTCCATGGGGCTGAAGAGCCCACCAGGTGGATGTTGACACCCCATCAGGGGGCAGAGACAGGATGGAGATGGATCAGGGCCTTTGCACCAAAGAAGAAGAGGACGTTCCATCAGGGGCACTTTGGTTGATCTAAACCTAGGGGGATTGACCCACTTGTAGTGAAACAATGGCTCCAGATGACCCAGGACGTCACTAGGAGGCTTATGATGTCATCATGAGTGTATGGCAGATGGACAGGGTGGTTGGCACGTGTGGCAATTTGGAGGAGCCCAAGGAGGGCTAACGTTTTGCTTCTGGATGTTGCACTGGCCCTAGAAAGGGCTAACGTCTCCCTCAGAGGGGCTTGACGTCTCACCTTTTGCTTGATTAGGGTTTTACTTAGCATTTAATGTAAAAACAGTATTATTTTGACATTATGGCCTTGTCGACCTTTTTATGACCTAAAAGGTAAATTAGGTCATTGATACACTATATATTGAGGGTTTTTACTCTCATTTTTATCATCAATTATCACTCACTCATAGTGAGGTCTGATTTTAGCGCCCTATTGGGGTTTTTGGCTAAACTAGTGATGCGCACTTGTTGAAGGAAGAGATTTTTTGGCATTTATGGTGTTTCTCTTGAAGGAAGGTGCTACAACTAGGGTTTGCATAGTTATTTCTTCATGAATTGTAAGTGTTTTTTCTACAAAACTTCTTATTGAATGGTTGTAGGTTAAATTTCTTGCATATTGCTTATAAATTTGTTGAATCAAAACCCTAGGGGACAAACACACAAGTAGGTCGATGTCTCATGTCCCCTGATAGAGAAGCTTTAAGCCATTGAAGAGGAAAGAGAGAGCCTAGCCATAGCTACACTCCTTTTTCTTTCTTCCTTTATGCTAGTCGTACCTTTAGAAATCCAAGAGAGGGAGACGTCCTAGGCCTAGG
>ML777576.1:437783-472303 GCA_009831015.1 Picea engelmannii
CGTTTGCCAGGAAGGAGGAGAGAGCACGAGGCCTTGCTTTTGCAACACCGGAGTGAGCCTCTCTCCCCTAGGGTTCCGTCTTTGAGGCCCTGCTTTAGCAGCACCTTGAAACCTTTCCCTCTAGTCCTTTGGAATCTCGTCCCATTCAACTTGTGCGTCCTTCACTTTCTGACTCCATTTAACCCCAAGGCACTGATCTCCAGCCTCCAGCGTTGAAGTGAAATCAAATCCAAATACTCTCAAACTTCTTTTAAACTGAAACCCTAACTACACTAACCCTAACCTACTAACCCTAGAATGTTGACGTCACCCTTGGTTATTTCATCTTGATGCAGCAACGTTTCACTTTATAAGCAATTGAATGGTAGTTGAGGGTATTTATTAGATTAAGCATTGATTGATTACATTGGATGCCATATCATTTTTGTATCTATTGACAAGTGACATATTTATCATTGCCATTTTGCAAACATTGACTTCGTCAATATTTACTTTTGAAAAACTGCTTATATTGAATATCAGTTAGTCATTGATTTATGAAGTACTAACCAAGATTGCATGTATTAGTCTCCTTGTTGTGTTGTCTCAAGCAGGTGCTTTTCTTTTCTTTGGTTATACTCTATTATTGGTTGTTTAGCCGGGACTATCTAATTGGCGGTAATCTGTGAGGGGGAAATTTGTCTTTGTACTATTAGCCTTTGCCCTTTCAAAACCCCAGGTTACCGGGGACATCTCCCCTGGGCCTAGCCTCCCTAAAGAGAAAGAACCTACCCATCGTGGTGACATTGGGTGGGATAGGTTCCTGTTATGCCAGTTTGGCCTTCTACCTTATAGCCTTTACTCCCAGCTACAAACTGTGCGATAACAGTCACCACAAGGCCTATAAATGCAAGGCTATTCTTCATTGTAAAACACCATTCATTTTTATATCTTATTCAAATATACATTTACATATTTTTCTGGTCTACCCAATTAAAATTAAAAAACTATAAATGCTTCTGCTACATAGATATAAAAGCTAGACCTAGTAAAAAAAAATACCAAGACTCCAAACAATTTACCAAACCCAATAAAAAAAAATTACCAGACCCAGTAAATGTTTTTTACCAAACCTGATATTTTTATTTTTTTACCAAACCTGGTAAAAGAAAAATTTACCAGACCTGGTAAAATTTAAGTAATGGAGTCATTAAGGAAAAAACTATGGTCCAATGATGAAATAAATAAAGAATTAGAGACCTCGGGAAGACATAAAATCTCTGAAATCTTGTTTGGATAGCATTCAAGTTGGCATGAACAAGCAACAGGAAGAATTAATGGTAATGCTAACCAAGAATCTCTGAAATCTTGTTTGGATAGCATTGAGGTTGGCATGAACAAGCAACAGAAAGAATTAATGGTAATGTTAACCAAGTGAAGTACAGAGCATAAAGATATGTTGCAAAGAGTAGAAGATACATTACATAATATAATCACATTCAAAAGGCAAGAGAAAATTGAAAGAGAGAAAGTAAATAGTGAAACCACAGATAGGTTCAATAGAATAATGGAAAGACTGGAGCAAATCACACCTTGGCCTTCACCAATCTCAAGTAGAGAAGTACCAAGGATATCTCTCTTAGGAAATACAAGCAACCCAGGATTTCAAGATAGAGATTATAAAAAAATTAAAAAGGAATGTGAAATTGACAAAAAACACATTGATCTTAAGGAACTTAAAGAAGAGCCAAAAACTACTCATAAAAATGAAGAAATTGACATCTAACCCCCAGTACAAAAAACAGTGGATGAGGCCCTTGAAGAAACAGTGAAACCTCTCGTGGAAGAAAATGAATACACACAGAGTGTTGTCACTATGATAGAAAGAAAACTCATGTTTACTCCAAATGATTCAAGCTCCCACCAACAAAAAAGATTTGTATCTTGTTGTATTCCCATTTCTAGAGTTGCATGAGTTGAAATTGGTAGAAAAAAAGTTTAGAAAGAATCATCAAATCTGCTCTGAAATAATTGACTTGTTAAAAACCAAAAGGAGATATCGGTTTGTAGTTCTAGAAAATATAAAACGTCTCAGCATTGGAAAAAAAAAATATAAAGAACAATGCAACAAAACAAGTAGAAGGTTAACAGAATTGCAACTAAATTTCAAGAATGTTGGAGTGACAACAAATGCAAGGGAAAACAACGATATTTGCTCATCTGAAGCCGAGACTGATCAAATGGTCAGAACACTAGAGTCACTAATAAAGGAAGGGCAGAATACCCAACCAGATGAGAACCATGTTGGTATAGGGTTCTCACTAGCGTTGCTATCACTTGATTGTGGGGTGCAATTCTCAGTGCTTCATATTATAAGCACATTCGCACCAAAGAATGAGGAATAGAGTGCTAAATTAATAGGCTACTCCAGCGTCCTCCCTCCTTAGCTCATAATCATGCCTTCTTCCAAGCCATTCACGAGGTACTTGTTCTTGGATGATGTCACTCTGGACCGCTTGTTCAGTGCTCAACTTGCCTAGTCTTTGGAGTGATGCAATTTTCGCTCTTGACTTCTATTCATGGGAATCCACAATCAACCATGGCATTATAATTGAGGGAGGCCTACAGTTTTAATGGATCTCTTCTTCTCACCCGAGATTCAGAACAATCCAAAGCTTGCACCGAGGTTCAGCCACTTTCTTTTCATTGTGGTCAATGCCACGGATGGAGAGGCTCCCTTCTTCAAGATAAGTGGCCTTTGACTCTTAAGAAGGACAAAACTAGCTGACAATACATCTAGACGAGAAATCACAGTAGGGTTATGGACTGATATTATGCAAAGAATCGACACATCTATCGACTATACAACCAAGAGTCAAATTTTTATTATGTAGGAACGTGATGACTTCATTGCTTGGGCACAATGTGCTCATGCACTCGCTCTCTTCACCCATCCTTACCATTTTCAAGGCATTTTCATATTCAACAGCTACTTGGAGATTCTTCTGGAGCTCTATTGCTCATCCGAACAAGATGACCCATACAAAGCAGAAGCGCTGCAAAATATTGCACGCCAGTATGTGGCAAATTCACTTGGAATCCTTTTTGTGGCTGTGCCCTTCCTTGTTGCCAACCCAAAGGCACACATTTCCTTCCTTGAGATGGCACGAGCAGACGACAACTATAATGCGAAATTTGAATTACCCTAACCTTAATTATGACATCGTCCTAAGGTACAAATTCGCTAGGAAATGCAATATGCAGCTACTGATGCACACATGCATCCTCTTCATTTTGGAGTGTCATGAGCAGATTAATGAAAATGTGGCAATCCGTCACGGTCCGAAGCTTTTAAAGATGATTTATGGGAGATATTAAGGAAAGAGCAAGGGTTAGGGTTAGAACAAATTACAATGCTTCAAGGACGAAGCATCTTAAAGAAGGTGGCAATGTTATGTATATGAAATAACATTGTTAATAATACACACACACACACACACACTATAGGACTTAGGACTTTGATGTATTATTAAAAGGTGCATTCATAAAAATATAATTTTAGATGAATGGTCACCACAAGACCATTCTTCCTTGTAAAACATCATTCATCTTTATATCTTATTCAAATATACATTTATATATTTTTTGGCATGTCCAGTTAAAAGTCAAAAACTATAAAAGCTTTCGCTACAAAACACCATGGACAAAAGGTTGCCAAGAAGACGAAAACCCATTCAAGGCTATGGGTAGTAACTCTTTACTCTTGATGTCTTCTCTAACTGCTGCATGTTGATCACGCACTTGTAGGACACCTTCTTGCTCCACCTTCCACTTCAATCATGTGCGACTGATATTCAGCTTGCTTGTTGTCTAGGGCTGCGTAGATCCTTGACATTCTACTGCCCATGTCCTCCACTGTTTCAGCCTGCTGTACATTGTGGACAGCTCTCACTTTATCATTTTTGTGGGGGCAATCTTTGTACCTATGGTTCCCTTTACAACCCCAACATTCCATAGGTGGCGGTCTTGACAATTGCCCACCCACTTCAGCCTTTCTGGGCTCTCTAAAAGATGGTTATCCCTGAGGACTGTTTCTGAAAAAGGGTGGCTTAGTTCCCTTCTTCCTCTGATCCATCTTGAATTTCTTCTTGTCTTCCCAAGCCTTCTGGAAAGTAGGCTTCTCTCTTTGTTGCTCATATAAGCATTTCGCCCTCCTTATCGTTTCTTCCATAGTCTTAGGATCATCATACTGAATCTTGTCTCCAATGGAAGGTGGCAGTCCACTCAGATACCTTTGAATCTTGACAATCTCATCCTTGATGAACGGGACATACTTCAGCAATTCCAAAAATCTTCGTTCGTATTCATCAATGGTCGTGTTGCCCAACTTGAGTTCAAAGAACTCTTTCATCTTTCTGTCGTAGTATCTTTTAGTCAAGTATTTCTTCTCGAAATACCTCTTGAATTCTTTCCAAGTGATATCTTTCTCTCTAATGTGTTGTACCTGCACAAGTTGATCCCACCACATGGATGCCTTTCCCTTCAGTTGATACATTGCAATTCTTCCTTCTGCATGAAAGGAATAATTCTACAGTTGGAAATATTTTCTCATGCCAAGCAACCATGTTTCGGCATCTTCCTCCTTCTTGTGTTCTCCATCAAACGTAGGAGGCTTAATCTTGTTCATTTTGCCCTTCAGTTCATCCACTCCAGATCTCCTATGCTTTCTGGTAGGAGACGGGCTTGAACTACTGTGTGCCCTCCTCTTGGAGCAACCTTGGGAGTGATGATGGTGTTTACCAACACTCCTTGATCTTCTTCCCTCAAAAGTCTAATGACTCCCTGTTTTGCTCGAGTCTCTCTCCTTGTCCAACTTCTTTTCTATTCTCTCCAACTCTTCATCAACTTTAAGTTGAATTCTCCCTGCTGTTACTTAACTTTCATGAGCTTTCTGCTATCTGCTTGATGAGTTTGGGCATCTTTCTGCAATCTTTCAATGATTTTCATCATATGCCCTTCCTTATCTATCTCTTCTCCATGCCCATTGGAGTTCGACCCTTCAACTCCCAAATGAACATCCATTCCTTTTGCTTCATCCTCGGAACTGGAAGCAGTCTGTGCCTCTTCCATTTCTTTGCACTCAGTGGCAACTCTATTCGGTTCTGGCACTCGTTAACTTCTACAAAAACAATCTTTTAAACTGGTGTAACACCACCAACTGCGTGCAGACCTCCCATGAACCTCCCAGCCTTCGACCGCGTTGCTCATCACTCTCAACAGTAGGTCACCCTCGAGCTGGGAGTAAGCCCCACTGGGCAAGGGAATCCTAGGCTAGGCAAGGTCAACAGGAAAACACACAGTTTATGAGGAAGGATTCTCTCCCAGGAGCCACTTATGCCCGCTGCTCACAGACTCTCATTCCCCACATGCATGTCCCACCCCAGGAGTATACACCTTCACTGTCACCAAGACAGTCCTTCAGTTGCTAAACCTCCCTTGCCTTGGGCTTCAACAACAACCCGAACCGGAATTCTCCGAGCTCTATGGCAGCTACAGGACCCCCTCCAGGAGTTCTCACTTCCTCCACGCACTCTCTCACCTGGAGAGAGTCGCTCACAGGCCTGTGTGCAACACTCTTTCCAGGTGAGGGAGGTGGTTGTGGTTGAAAAGGTTGTTGTAGGAAGCTCCTCTTGCTAATGAAAGTGTGAGGAATGAGTGAAGCAAGTGGTTTCTTATAGTAAATGAAGGAGATTTAGGGTTTTGGTTTGCATCTAGAAGTTTCTTTTTTTAATTAAAACAAAAACACAGAAAATCATCTTAATTCTATTTGGAGAAGGCAATAAAGGCCTTAATTAAAACTAACTGGAAGTTTGGGGGCCCCACAACCCCCTTTATTTGCCTAATTTTCGTTTAAAAGCCGCGGAAACCTGGTTGTACGGGCACGGTACGGCCCCGAAACGTCGTCGGCCTTACCGTATGGCGTTTCCCTTTCGAGAAATGTCATACAGTACAGCCGGCAGCGTTTCGAGGCCGTACCGTACCCGTTTCGTCGTATCATACCGTACCGACCTCGGACACAGAGGGGGGGGGGGGCGTTTCCTACAACATATATATATATATATATATATATATATATATATATATATATATATCCCATAAATTATATCTTGGAAATATTATTAAAATATTCCCTCTTCCTAACTCTTAGCCTGTTTTTCCTTTTCTAGTGGAGTTTAAGCCCCCGTCCTTTTTGTCTGATTGGTCTACGTGCAGTGATATGTTTTCATTAATTATCATAGTGTCATTACATTTTTACAAAGATAGGCTCGCTGGCCTTTTAGCCTCATGGTGCACTTATTCGGGTGCACGCAAAACTTTGAAATGGGCACACACCCTCCCTTGGTGCACGTGCAAAACTCAGCACTTTGTCGCACTAAGCCACACAAGCACTCCGACCTCAAAATATTTATATACAAAGACTCTTTGGCCCCAAAATATCCTGGCTACAAAGCCCCATCCGATGCACACTTCAAGAAAATCCTCGCGCACTTCCTCGGGTGCACGCAAACTATGAAATGGGCGCGCACTCAACTTTTTGTGCGCGCGCACAAAAATAGAACCCAAAACTTAGTGCTAACAACTATATGTACATTTACATTTACATTACAACTGGGGTTCGGGCTAGGGTATTACATTCCCCTTCCCCTTATTTATTCACTCTCCTCGATGCATTATGTACATTCAAATTTCAAAAGTCTTCAAAAAGATATGGGTACTCTATGCGCATAGCATCCTCGTGCTCCCAAGTTGCATCCTCGGGACGATAACAGGTCCACTGGACCTTCACCAGTCTCGTTGCTTGATTCCAGAGCAGCTTGACTTTCTGGTCCAATACGCACACCGGCTGAACTCAGAAGTCGCCTTCTTGCTCCACCTGAATCACATTCCAATCAATTACATGATTAGCATCAAGCACATACTTTTTAAGTAAAGATAAATGAAACACATTATGAATGCATATGGATGCAAGCAGTGCAAGCATGTATGCGACGGGACCAATTCTCTCCAGGATTTTAAACGGGCCACAATAACGTGTTGTTGGCTTTGAACAATTTCCCAACTTAAGTGAACTCTTCCTAGCTTTCACTTTCAAAAACACGTGGTCACCCACTTTAAATTCTCTGTAAGTTTTGCATTTATATGCATAACTTTTCTGCATGTCTTGGGCAGCCAAGTTATGTTTTATTTTCACCATTTGCTCTTCCATTTCCCTTAGAAAATCTGGCCCAACCACTGCTCTATCTGTTGGGTTGTCCCAACTCACTGGTGTGTTGCACTTTTTGCCATAAAGTGTCTCAAATGGGTTCATCTTTAGAGATGCTTGATACCCATTGTTATATGCAAACTCAACCAAATGCAAATAATCTTCACATTTTGATGGTTTATCCATCCGCATACATCCTTAGCATATCCTCGATCACTTGGTTGACTCTCTCTATTTGCCCATCTGACTCTGGATGATAAGCTATGCTAAAGTTCAAATTTGTCCCAAATCCTTTAAATAATCCCTTCCAAAAGTTTGATGTAAATTTGGGATCCCTGTCAAATACAATTGTCTTGGGTATAAAATGAAGCCTAGCAATTTCCCTCTTATAAATGTCGGCAATGTTAGCTGCCTTGTGCACAAGTTTTACTAGAATAAAGTGGGCAGCTTTAGTAAGCTTGGCTACTACTACCATGATAGAATCATGTTGCTTGGTAGTTCTGGGCAGCTTCGTGATAAAATCCATTGTGACAACTTACCATTTCCACTCAAGAATGGGTAATGGTTGTAGAAAACCAGCTGGGTGTTTATGCTTAGCCTTGACTTTTTGACATTCCAAACACCTAGCAATAAAATCAGCTACTTCTTTCTTCATACCTGACCAATAATATTGACTCTTGACAACAGGTATGGTTTTATGATAACCTGGGTGTCCAGCATAAGGAACATTATGCATTTTTTTTAATATCCAATTTTTCAACTCCTGAGAATCTAGTACATAAACTATGCCCCTGTACATGAGAATTCCATCCTCTTTTAACTCAAAATATTCAGTTTTCTATTGCAAAATACCTTGTTGTAGCTTTGTCTTTATTTCCACATAGTGTTGACCTAATTTTGCAGCCTCTAACATTTTGTCTTTCAAATCTGATTTGTACATGCTAATGGTTGTAGCATGCATCTCATGCACTCTCCTATTGAGTGCATCCGCCACCTTATTCTCTTTACCCTTGATATGCTTTATATCAAAGTCATACTCACTGAGGAATTCTAACCACCTGCTTTGCCTGACATTTAGAGTTGGTTGTCCAAACAAATATTTCAGACCACCATGGTTTGTCCTCAACTCAAATCTTCTTCCCATGAGGTAGTGCCTCCACATTTTCAAGGCATGCAGTATGGCTACCAATTCCAAATCATGAGTAGCATAGTGCCTTCCATGCTCTTTTAATTTCCTTGATTCATAGCACACCACATGCCCATTCTGACTAAGGACTCCACTAAGCCCTTGCATGCATCAGTGCACAAAACGAAGTCTTCATTAGGATCAACAATTCTCAAAATTGGCGCACTTATCAACAAAATCTTCAAGTGTTGGAAACTCCTTTTACAATTAGAAGTCCACTCAAATCTCACACCTTTCTTTTGCAAGGATGTGATTGGGTGTGCAATCTTTAGGAAGCCTTCAATAAACCTTCTGCAATACTTTGCAAGTCCCATGAACGATCTCACCTACAACATTCCTTGGTGTTGGCCATCCTTCAATGGCTTTTATCTTCTCCAGGTCCACTGTTATCCCTTCCTCTGAAATGATATGACCCAAGAAACGAATCCGCCTCTAGTAGAATGAGCACTTGCTCAACTTCGCATACAACTAATTTTCTCTCAATACTTGCAGCACCATCCTCAAGTGTTGCTCATGTTCTTCTTCAAACTTTGAGTAAATAAGTATGTCATCCAAAAATACAATGACAAACTTATCTAAGTATTCTCTGAAAATACCATTCATTAAACACATGAAGACAACTAGTGCATTTGACAACCCAAATGGAACTATTGTAAACTCATAATGGGCATACCTCGTCTTGAAGGTTGTCTTGTTGATGTCTTCCTTTTTAATTCTTACCTCGTGATAGTCTGATTTGAGGTCAATCTTAGTGAATATTTTTGCATCTTTGAGCTGGTCAAAGAGATCATCTATCCTTGGCAAAGGATACTTGTTCTTCACTGTTGCCTTATTCAATTGCCTGAAGTCAATACAAAGTCTCAATGTTCCATCCTTTTTCTTCACAAATAATACCGGGGCACCCCAAGGTGACACACTTGGGCATATATACCCCTTCTTCAAAAGCTCTTCAAGTTGCATTTGCAAATCTTTCAGTTCTGGTGTACTCATCCTATAAGGAGTCTTGGATACTGGGGTTGCTCTAGGCATTAGATTTATAGAGAAATCAATATCTCTCTTGGGTGGCAACCCCGATATTTCTTTAAATACATCTTTAAACTCCCTTAGAACTGCATAGTCTTCAATATTTGGCACTTTATCCTTAGGTGCCTCCTCTATATGTGTCGCAAATACTTGACATCCTTCCCTGGAGCTTTTCTTCAACTACAAGGTTGAAACTTCTCTAATAGTTACAACCCTTGGAATACCCGATACTGTTTTCAAGTTCCTTTCTTCATCCAAGCAAGTAAAATCCTTATTATAACAGTCTAGACTCTAGGACAACATGATGCATGTCCAACCAATCCATACCAATTAGCCAATCATATGAGCCTATAGGTATAATATTCAAATCTGTTTTTGTGCTCAGTCCATTCATGTCCATTGGACATGCCTTAATCATCTCATTAATTTTCCTTTTTTCTCCTATAGCTAGTTGTACCAACCAAGGTTTCCCAAGCTTGTTTTTTGGCAATTGAAATATTTCCACCATCTTAGGATCTAGATAACTATGACTAGCTCCCAAATCAATTAAAATAGCAATGGGTTGGTTGTTGATCTTACCTTCCACTTCAATCATATGTGACCGAAACTCAGCTTGCTTGTTATCCAAGGCTACGTTGATCCTAGGTACATTTATGCCCATGTCTTCCACTATATCAGCTGCATGTACATTATGAACAATCCTCACTTTTTCAACTCTGTGAAGACAATCTCTGTACATATGATCTCCCTCACAACCCCAACACTTCATTGGCTACTGTCTTGGTCTTTGCCCCATTGCCTCTGTCATTCTGGACTCCTTGGGAGTTGGTTGTCACTGAAAATTATTTTTGAAGAATGGTGGCTTGGTCCCCTTCTTCCTCTACTCCATCTTTCCTTTCTTCTTGTCTTCCCAAGCCTTTTGGTAAGTGGGTCTTCCTCTATGTTGATCATAAAGACACTTGGCTCTCCTTATAGTTTCCTCCAATGTCTTGGGATCATCATACTGTATCTTATCACTGATAAATGATGGCAGCCCACTCAAGTACCTCTAAATCTTAACATGTTCATCCTTGATAAAAGCAACATACTTCAATAGCTCTAAAAATCTCCTCTCATAGTCATCTATGGTCATACTTCCAAGCTTGAGTTCAAAGAACTCTTTCATTTTCCTATCATAGTAACGTTTGGTTAAGTATTTCTTTTGAAAATACCTCTTGAACTCCCTCCAAGTAACCTTTCTCTCATCAATGTGTTGCACTTGCCCAAACTGGTCCCACCACATTGATGTTTTTCCCTTGAGCTGGTAAATGGCAATTCTCCCTTCTGCCTATGAAAAGTAATTATGTAACTGAAAGTACTTCCTCATGCCCAGCAGCTAGGTCTCTGCATCCTCATCCTTCTTGTGCTCACCATCAAAAGTAGGAGGCTTAATCGTATTCATTTCTCCTTGTAGCTCATCCACCCCAGACCTCTTATGCACACTCTCCCAGCTGAATGTCTTGGAGAGTGATGGTGATGCCTGTCAACACTTCTTGTTTTTCTTCTCTCATCATGAGACCTGTGTCTCCTTGATTTGCTTGACTTGGTCTCCTTATCCATCTTTTTCTCAATTCTGTCCAAGATCTGTAGCAACTTGATGTTGAAGCCATCTTGTTCCTCCTTAGCTTTCATAAGCCTATCATTATCAGCTTTATAACTTCGAACGTCCTTTTGCAAACTTTTTATGGTCTTCATCAAATTCATGCTTTCTTCCTTGCCTTCTCCGTGTCCATTTGAATATGTACCCCCATCGCCTATATTGTCATACATCCTTCTAACCTCATCTTCATGGTTGTAGGTTCTTTGTGCATCTTCCATTCTTCTGATCTATGTGTTGATCCTGTACTGATCAAATTGTTGTTAACTCTACAAAATGTGCAGGCAACAAGATTTGTTAAACTAAATAATTTATGAAAACGATAAATACTATGCACATTTTGTTCCATAAGTGTATCGGAATCCTTTCTTTTGATTCCTGGTGAATTGAATAGCCTAATTCAAAATTTTGTGTGAATATTTGAACTCCTTTGTCCAAGACTTTTCCTCCTCTTTTCTCTTTTTTTCTTTCTTTCAAAGCTCGTGTGTATACCAATTTTGTGTTATACACCCATATTCATCACGCACGCATGCTCTACACACGAAATACCAAGCGCGCATATAGCACACCAGTATTCAGTGTGCACACCTTTTATATCGAGCACGAATATTTAGCACGCTCAACTTTTGGGTTTCGTGCATCATTATCTAGTGCGCACAATTTTTGTGTCATGCACAAATATTCCACACAAATTACCACTTTGCTCTGCATCGTGCCAACATTCACCACGCACCCTCTCGCACCCAGTACTCAATGCACATCTACAATTCTGATCCACGCAACGCCAATATTCCATGTGCATGCACTGCACACCAACACTATGCACACGCCAATAATTTTGCTTCGTGCGGTGCTCATATTCAACACGCACTCACTACACATCACCAATATTTAATGCACATGCCCTACGCACTATTATTATGCACGCACCCATCAATTTTGCATGGCGTCATATTCATCGCGCACATATTGCACTCCAATATTACATGTGCTCCACCAGTTCTATACACCGCAGTTCCAATATTCAGTGCACACACTCCACGCACCGATATCTTCCGAACACCATAAGTCCTGCACCGTGCAGTGCCAAAATTTAGTAAGCACACACTGCACACCAATACTTAGCGCACACGAGTCCTTTCTTCACTTAGCTGATTTTTCCATATTTTTAGCTTGCCACCTCGCGACCATCATAAAAGTGCCCACCTCGCCAACTTCATGTGGATCTCTAGCTCATACAAGTCCAGTGTTGAACCAAAATCTCTGATACCACTTTGAAACATCCCCAACTCTGCTTCGGGCCACAAAGCTTGAACTCTGATACCACTTTGTAACGTATCTAGCCTCCTAGCTGAGTCTCGTTATCACATTGTAAAGTCTCCACTATCGCAACTCACTAAATAGAGCTCTGATATCAATTATTTCTTCTGCGAAAGCAACTCATCAAAACCAACAGCGTGCACCGCTGGTCTAGTGCTACGCACAGCTACATTTTCCTAGTGCATGCAAATCGGTCTCGTACAATGCGCAACAACTATGTCTAAGAAATTCTGCACGCTCAACCATCATTGTGTCGGTCGCGTCAACTGTCCCTCGGCACACACGACATTTCTAGCTTCGCGCTAGAACCCATACGTTTACGATTGAAGTTACTTAACAGATAGCGACTATAACAGAGGAATGAACTCATGATACAACTGTGCACACAACCATTCCTATGTCACACGCAAGGTCTGTTCCATTTGCGCGCGTGGACTGATTTCCCCACATGCGCGATGATTCAGGCCTTGCCTCAAAATCCCATGACCGTTACCACGGAATTATCTAACAAGAAACACTTAATAACTACCATGCTCTACATCTAAAACAATTATGCATAACTAACAATACATTCACAACCAAGTATAATTATGTACCAATTCCATAACCAGAAATAGCATAAGCATTCAAATGTTAAACAATATATAAACACATATAAATTGTCATGGCCCATGCCCTGCATATGCAGTAAACATGCATTTCTACAGTATATATAATCCACGCACAAATATATATACAATTGTAACACATAATATATTTAACATGTAAATGCACATTACTCATAGAATAATAAACATAAGACACTTATCTTTTGTTGTAATCACCCAACTGCGCACAAGCCTTAGACGTTCCTCCCAACCATAGACTCTATCGCTCAGAAACTCTCAGCAGCAAGTCACCCCCGAGTTGGGGATTAAACTCACCAAGGAAAATAATTCCTAAGACAAGCTAAGGTCTATCAACAATCAAAACACTCAGACAAAGGTGTCAACCCCAACAAACAGACTACAGTCCTTAATGCCCCACATGCCTGTCCCACCCTGAGAATTGTGCCCCTTCTCTACTCAACACTCCTTCAGCTGTCCCACTTCCCTTCCAGGGCTTCAGCAACAGGTCGAACAAGAAGTCTGAGAGCCCTATAGCTGCAACTAAACACCTTTGGAAAGCAATTCCCAACAGTTCTCTCACCTGGAGAGAATGCTTACGGGCCTAACAACCTGCTTCTTCAATAGCACACAAGCCTGACAACCCACCTCTTCAATGGCACACAGACCTGACAACCCGCCTCTTCAATAGCACACAGGCCTTCCCAAGTATAGGGTTATGTGATGGCAGCAAGTTACAGCAAGATACGAATGCTTAGCAAAGGAAAGTTGGTCTCCATGATGAAGGAATGAATGAATCCCCCCTGAAATACACTAAGGCCCAACAATATATTTGCATGACTAAAACTAGACACTTGTCACCTTAAGAACTAGCTTCTCTCCACTTGGTGACTCGTTCCTACCCCTTGGAAACTTAGGATATATATATATATATATATATATATATATATATATATATATCCCATAAATTATATTTTTGGAAATATTATTAAAATATTCCCTCTTCCTAACTCTTAGGCCCTTTTTCCTTTTCGAGTGGAGTTTAAGCCCCCCATCTCTTTTTGTCTTATTGATCTGTGCACAGTGATATGTTTTCATTAATTATCAGTGTCATTACACTTTTACAAAGATAGGCTCGTTGGCCTTTTAGCCTCATAGCGCACTTATTTGAGTGCGCACAAAACTATGAAATGGGCGTGCACCCTCCCTTGGTGTGCACGCAAAACTTGGCACTTTGTCGCACTAAGCCACACATGCACTTCATCCTCAAAATATTTATATACAAAAGCTCTCTAGCCCCAAAATATCCTGCCTACAAAGCCCGATCTGATGCACACTTCAAGACAATCCTCGCGCACTTCCAAGTGCGCGCAAACTATGAAATGGGCACGCACTCCACTTTTTGTGCACGCGCACAAAAACAGACCCAAAACTTAGTGTTGACAGCTCACCAACCTATATGTACATTTACATTTATATTTACAATTGGGGTTCGGGCTAGGGTATTACATGATTTCTTTGGAGTGCTCTTGGAGCCAAGGTTTTCATTAGGGTTTTGGCAAACCCTTCCATTGTAGTTTAGTTCCAGTGGTGCAATATCCACCCTCGCTAGACAAGGAGGAGGATCCATCCAGGATCTTCACTTGAGCTTCATCTTTTGGTTTGGCATCATCTTGGAGAGGGTTTGGAGGTTAGGAGTTAGCCCTTCAGAAGTTTGGAGGAGGACGCTTCGTCTATTGAGGAGGTTGTGGCATCATTCCAGGTTTTGGCTTGAATATTGTGTGTTTTAGTTGATGTAATGCAACTGCCTTAGAAGCCACTAGAGATTTGTTGTGTTTTGGATTCCATTCATAATAAAATACCCATGTTCCTTCTCCATATTATGTCTACTTGAACTGCATGCAATATGTTCGACAGAATGTCTATTGCTAGAATACATGCAAATTGTTGGTAAAAAGTTGTCAACCAGTTTAGGGCATAAAGAATACATGAAATGTAAATTGTTGGACGAAATCACACAACCAGAAACAAAATATATTTGTACACAGATTATAATATTCCAGCCTAGCACATCCAGGGATATTACATATTAATGTATCAGTGATCTACCTGCCAAAGGAGATCTATAGTGTTGAGTGAGCCCCAAGTTGTGAGCATTTGTTGTGTGATCCCAACTGTTGTAAGTGGCGCAATTGAAATTATGCACAAGAGGTATTGTGGCACCTGATGTAACTCTACTATACAGGTTGCAGTTTTTCAGTCGACAAAAGTTGGTTTTTATGAATATTCTCTCGTGAGTTGTTTGTTGTGTTAGAGTATTGTTCAGATGGAACTAGTGCACACTGAAACAATTTGCATATTTTATAAAAGGAAGATAGTTGTGTTGCATTTGGCATGTTCACAGATACAATAAACTGTTGAACAAGGTTGTGTAACCTAAAAATACATTGGTATCAGAGCTGATAGAAATATCAAGGTTGGGTATGTTTATCAAAGCACGGAACGCATGATAAACCTTTGCCTGAAAAAGGAGTAAGTTTTACAAACTCAAATCTTGCACACAGCCAGATAGGCAGCTTCCCTCTCCTTTCCAACAGCTAATTATCTATGAAGGACTGGCATCTAAATCCAAATTAACCACGACTAGTTTTGCAAGTGACAAATGCCCACGTTGTGGTAGTCCAAAGATGGTTAAGATTTTTGGGAGTGGCAGTGTGCCAGACAGTGTTGAAAAGTAGTTGAAAGTAAGTTTTCTTCAATCTTGCAGGGAGTCATTCATTGGCATGTCGCACTGGTCAGGTATTACACATCTCTTGTCCTCAATCATTATTACGGCCTTCCCCATTTTATCCACTCTTCGGTATTGTATTTAATGTGCAAAATGTAGATATGTTTTTGATGGGCTAACAGGTTCTATTGAGGCTTTTCAAAAGTAAGCATTTGGTGAGGTCTCTGCTCAAACTAAATCTAGGGATTTTTGTTGATTAAGGATGCAAACGACATTCTGCTTGGGCTTATTCAGACCTTATTGCATTGTTGACTGCAATAAGGTAGATGTACTCTAATTCATGTATTCTTGTGTTTTCTGTATATTTATAAGTATTATTTCCAAAAAAAAATCCCTTTTGCCCTTTTATCTCTTTTGTTTTGTTGGCCTTTTCTCCTTTTTATGTTGCTGTCTCTCTTCCAAATTTTTAATCTTTTCACGTTTTTTTATATTCTTTTCAACAATGAAGACAAAAACAAAAAAAGGGTACACATGCTCACCTAAAAAAATCAAAAAGACCCAATTCCAAAAGAACACAATGGCCATAAGGCCATATTCAAAGGAAACTAACCAATTAAGATAAACATAAATGTCACGAAACAGATAAGATAATCGTACTGATGTCCAACAAAAAATATTTTTGTATTGAAGAGTTGAATGGTGACATAGTGATTCAAAGGATAGGGCTGGGAAATTATAGCATATCCGTACCCTAGACTAAGCTTAGCAACCAATGCTTATGAATCATGATCCTTAGATTTTAATAGAATATAATTAATATTAGATAAAAGGTTGTTAATATTATTTATAGTTAATCGTTAACATTATTATCATATTTGGCCTTGGCCACAAAAACAATCCATGTAAATAGAACAATGATACAAACATTGTGCACCCATTCTTAACCAAATAGTCATAGAATGTGATCTGATTTTTCACTTGATATACATTAAAAAAGGTATTGTTTAGGGTAGAGTGAGAGATCATGTCTAATTATTTCACATCCTGATGAGAATAAGACATGCGCTGGAAAGGATGTAGATTTTTAAAAAGCATCGTTTAAGGGTAGAGTAAGACATCCTATCACCTTATTTCACATCCTAATGAGAAAGAATAAGACATGCGCTGGGATGGATGGCAACTAAAACTCCAGACTTATGCCTCAAAGTGATAACTAATTATGATAAGAGAACTACCCAACACATGGAGCACATCCAACTGTCTTCATTTTGCAAGTCCATAAACAGTATTTTTGGTTTGCTAGAACAATAGTTGGGAATATTTAAAGAGTGATGATAAATATAAATAAGGAAAAATTAAAGAGATGATCATGTCAATGGTGGCTTGCCAGGTCGGTGAAAGAAGGTAGCTAATATAGTTCCAACCAAGGTTCGAGCCCTACCAAGTGACACGCTTGTGCTTCTGCTTGTGGATTCACACCAATGCACACAACAGCGGGTGGGGCCAGGTCCTGGGCAAGTTTGGAAGAATACATACCCCACTCCTGGCTTCTAAGTTGAAGGTGACCAAATTTAGTGGTGCTAATGGTTCCCCCATAATGCTAAATCTAGGTGCATTAGACTCATCATGATAAGAGGAAGCTAGTTCAAAAAAAAATGATGATCAACATAAATAATAAATGGTGAGATCATCAGCACAAAATCTGAATATTGCAATGTAGTAGTGGATGTCATTTACCTACTACATTGCAACATTCAGATTTTGTACCGATGATCTAACCATTTATTATTTATGATTTATGTTGAACATCGTTTTTATTTTTTTGAACTAGCTTCGTCTTATCGTGATGAGGCTAACATGCCTAGATTTAGCATTATGGGGAACCATTAGTAAAATCTCAAAACGGAGTTGTAACTAGACTTCATGGTAGGTAAATGACATCGATGTCATCGATGTCATTTACCTATTGTGATGTCCAATGGCAAGACTATATCGAGATTTTACTTCCAAATATCAAATCAATTTCCTACAGACCTATTACCCCCCAAGCTAGGGGTAACTAAGGAGATGATGTCTCGAGGCCCGCAAGTTGAAGACGTGGAGTGTCGAGTAAAATGAGCAGGAAGAGCCCCTTTTCTTACGGCACATCATCATTTGATCGACGACGGCAGCGTCCAACACATCGGCTTGGCCCAAAGGACAGCAGGTCTTGCTTCATGATGTAACAAGTCTGGTCTCGTGGTAAGTGTCATTTTAATAATTGAAGCATTTGAACATGTTGCAAAGAGTCCTTTCTTAATTATGCAGACACTTGCTTGGAAATTATACCTTTTGCCTCATTTCACCTTAGTGGTTGATATGTTTTCCTAGTAAGTGGGTCACCCTCGAGAAAAGGGTTGCTACCAGAGGGTCTCCTTGAAGGGTCATCATACCATTCCCGAACATACTTATCATTTTCCACTCTTCTTCCCTTTCATTTCCTCATATTTTGGGTTTCCAAGCTTATTGACCCCAAGAAGGGCTTGTACCTCATTTCATGGGAAGAAGGGGCTAAAGGCCCAGAGGTTTTGTAGCTAGCAAAAGATAAAAGCCATAAATTATCCCCTAGATGCTCTCCCTAAGGTCCTAAGAGCAATGAAACGCTTCTCCATAAAAATCAAGGACCTTTTAAAAAGAAAACACATAATTAATAAATGTTCCGCTTGTTGAGGGAATGCATTTGCAGTGTCTTTTACTTTCCTAGCACATGGCTCTCGATGTGTTCTTAGCTCCAAGTGACATTGCGATGCTCCTTACTTTCCATTGCACATAGCACTCAATGTTTTGGACCATAATCAATTCATGGAAAATAAAAGGGCTTGGAAAAAGGTTGCATTGCAAATGAGGATGCAGCACACCCTCTACAAAGGCACCCATAAATGAGACAATATGAACCCTTGATATGTCAAGAACTCCATGCCCAAAAGTCATACCCCCATCCACCTCATACTCGTTACATGACTTAGATAGGGTCTACTTGGGAAACACTCCTTGACTTGGGGATTGATCTACCCAATAGGGTGTTGATATTATGGTAGTTGCGGGAGGTATTAACCTCCATATATAACCTTTAGCTAGAATAGAATATTCTAGAAGCAAGAGAAACCCTAAACAGATCTGTAGAAACCCTAGAAGACAAGACGGCTCAGTAAAAGAATTAATATTAAAGTATTAGATTCTAAAAGAACAAGTCGGCCCAGACAAGTGACAAGAACCACTATAAATAAGAGATGATCTAGCTCATTCGTACACACTCACTTCACTCACTCTCTCAGTAAAGGATAGCGCAAGTTTGGAGCTGCAGCTGCAAGATAGGAAGGTGGATACTCTAGAGTGTTTCTTGGTCTCTCTCTCTAGAGCCATCTAGCCTAAGATGTGCGCCCTACCTTCTAGTATCTCTTGGTGGTGTTCTTGGTGATATTTCTTGGTGGTATTCTTGGTAAGTGCAACTGCTGCAGCTGAGTATTGTTCTTGTTCTGTGGCTTTGGGACTTTCTATTTTGTGAGCTATCTTTGGAGAAAGATGTGCTCTCTTGGTTATCTATTGGTTCTAGTGTTGCTTCTGGAATCATTCTATCTAGAAAAGGTTATGGTGCTCGGGGATGGCTGCGTGCCTATGGTTGGGTGACAATAGTGATATTGTCTATGGTAAAACGAGCATATCGAATGTTTTAACAGGCTATGGGCCCACACCACCTTCAGGACAGTCTAACCGCAGGAAGATAAAGTGGCAATTCTTTGTTAAGCTTGTTGTGGCACCAGTTGCAACTGCAGCTAGGGTTTATGATTGTGCAATTTCAGCAAACCCTAACCTAACCTTTTGGGCACTTCAAATGAGAAGTTTAGCATAATTCCTGGACATTCTAATGCGCCTTAGCCTAGCTCTCTTGTTGGTACTCTCAGCAAGCAAAAACGTCAAGTTTGAGTTTTTGGTCAAAGTCAAAGGTTGACTTTTGGTCAAAATTAATTTTGTGGTCAAAGTTGAAATTTCAAGTTTTCTAGCTTGTTTTAAGCATTAAACCTTTTGATTCAATTTCTAACCTCTTCTTGTCAAGATGGTGTCTAGTTTCAAATTAGAAGACAAGTTCAACGATGCTCCAAATTTCAAAAGTATGCACTTGTATATGCTTTTCATGTTATATCATCCAGCAAAGGCATGAGTGTGTTTTGCAGGGAATGTACAAGAGACATTGTCCAAGCAATGATCTTGGATTCAATACATTTAGAGGAACAAACAGTTGAGGCTCCAGGTTCCAGGTTTGATTGATCAAATTGTTAAGATTTGCACATACCAAGTTTGATAGTTGTTATAGTTGTGACAACAATCTTTGAAAGGTTATATTACTACTAGGTATACTTCGTTGCATGTAAGTACTATTGATATAGATGTTTGTTACACTTGTTTACAAAATGAACTAACATCTCCTCTAGAAGATATTTCTTGTTCCCGAGCAGGTCACCTTGGTAATTCTATGATCCTTGTTACCATAGATATGTTCTTATGAAAATGTTATTGGAAATACTTTTTCTCTTGTTGTTCTTGTTCCGAGCAGGTCACCTTGGTAATTCTATGATCCTTGTTACCATAGATATGTTCTTATGAAAATGCTATTGGAAATACTTTTTCTCTTGTTGTTCTTGTTCCGAGCAGGTCACAAGCGATAGCTCTGGGAAGGAGCTAGAGTGATAGTTGCAAACATGGAGCAGATGACTCCATCAAGTTGTGAGACAAGGGATCTCACCAAGTACCAATTCTAAAGGAAGTGTGGTAAGCAAAAGAAGTTTTGGACATCGTTCACTCAAATGTGTGTGAACTAATGTCAACCTCCTCACTAAGCGAGAGAGTACATCTCAGATGACTTCAGGACATTCTACAAAAACGTAGGGATTAGGAGGGAGCTCACTACTCCCTACAATCCTCAGCAGAATGGTGTAGCAGAAAGAAAGAACTGATCCATTAAAGAATCTATCAAGGCAATGATGAATGACCAGAATCTATCCATATTTCTATAGGGAGAAGCAACTATGACAACCGTATATGTTCAGAATAGAAGTCCTCATCATAGATTGAAGAACACGACTCCAGAAGAAGCTTTCTCTGAAAAGAAGCCAAGTGTTGAATACTTGAGGATCTTTGGATGTCAGTCAAGAAGAAAGAATGGAAGGAAGCTATGATGGAAGAATATCAATTCATCATGAAAAATGATGTATGGGAAATCATACCTAGACCTGAAGGAAACTCTGTAAATGAGTTTACAAGATAAAGCATGCAGTAGATGGGAGTATCGATAAAAACAAGGCAACAGGGTTCTCCCAGCAGGAGAGAGAAGACTATGATGAGACGTCTGTTCCAGTTGCCAGATACACCTCTATTAGAGCCATCATATTTCTTGCAACATCCATGGGTTGAAGTTTACATCAGATGGATATAAAGACCACTTTGCTCAATGGAGTAATTGAGTATACATAGAGCAACCTCAAGGTTTTGGGGTACACCCGAGAGAAACCTGTGTATGAAGAAGGCCTTGTATGGACTCAAGCAAGCTCTAAGAGCTTGGTGCAGAGCCTCTCATTATTAAGTGTAAGAGGGAGTTAGCCTCTAAATTCGATATGAAGGATCTTGGTCTCATGCATTAATATTTGGGACTAGAAGTATAGCAGAAGCGTGGTGAAATCTTCTTGTGGCAACGGAAGTATGTTGTAAAGATTCTTCAGAAGTTTGGGATGATGGATAGCAAACCCATGGTAACTCTCATGGTGACAGATATGAGGAAGTTGAGAGACTCTGATTCTGATCCAATAGACTCGTCGCTATACCGACAATTGATTGGCTCATTAATGTATTTGATGAATACCCGGTCGAAGATTTGCTTTGTTGTGAACACGTTGAGCCAGTTCCAGGTGGAACCTAGACATGAGCATTGGATAGCTACAAAACATATTTTGAGATATCTTTGTGGGATGCTAAACTATGGTTTGAGATATGCCTCAAACAGTGATGTACATCTGCATGGATTTACTGATTCAGATTGGGAAGGGAGTGCAGATGATAGAAAGAGTACTTATGGTGTATGCTTCAGTTTGGGATCTGCTATGATATCATGGGCTAGCAGGAAACAAAGGTCTGTTGCACTCAATACTGCAGAAGCAGAGTATATTGTAGCTTGTGATGCCTATACAAAAGTAGTATGGCTCCATAAACTAGTTTCTGGACTATTTGATCAGGTGTTGGATTCGACTGTGATATATTGTGATAATTAGAGCTGTGTGAAGCTCTCAGAGAACCCAGTGTTCCATGACGGGTCAAAGCACATTGAGATCAAGTACTACTTTCTCCGTAATAAAGTCCAGAGGGGAGAAGTGATTCTCCAGTATATCTCCACTGATGAGCAAACAATTGATATTTTGACGAAGCAATTGTCCAAGATAAAGTTTGCATACTTAAGGGACAAATTGGGACTTGTGGAGATCGCTCCATTGGTTGAGAGGGAGGAGATGACTTCCTCGGTTGGGAGAGAGTGTTGATATGTGGCATCATGGACTGTCAGTGAGCTACAGATCTATATCATGCTAGTACAGCTTAGATATGATACAGATGGTTGGAGTTGTGGATGATACAGTGGCCTGAGGTGCATCCTGTTAATACAACTTAGAGGTGGACATACAGCTTAGATATGATGTATTGACATCATGCTAGATATGTTCATGCTAGTATAGCTTAGAGAGAATGCTTATGAGTAGCATCATGCTAGATATGGACATACATCTTAGATATGATGTATTGACATCATACTAGATATGTTCATGCTAGTAAAGCTTAGAGATGACCATACAACTTAGAGGTGATGCAAATGGCTCGTGTCATGCTAGATATGATCATGCTAGTACAACTTAGATATGACATACATCTTAGATATGATGCATTGGCATCATGCTAGATATGCTCATGCTAGTACAGCTTAGAGATGATCATACAACTTAGAGGTGACACAGAGAGGCACCGATCTACATAATGTGAGTACAGCTTAGATATGATGCACCTACATCATGCTAGTACAGCATAGAGATGATGTAGATGATACTCCAGATCACGCCAGTACAGCTTAGATATGATGCATTCGCATCATGCTAGTATGGCTTAGAGGTGATACAACTGATGACATTGTTGATGCAGGATGATATCAAATGATATGATTTGATTGTTGTAGAGACTGTATGTCTCTAGACAATAGCTATATGCTATTGTGGTGGATGTGCTCCGTGTTAAATTTTGAGCTTGATTTCTTAAGCGAATTATTTCTTTGAATTCTTCAACACTTTGATTCCATCTTAATACATTTCAACAACATAGAATCATAACTGAATAGAAATAATCATGTAGATACG
Organism: Picea engelmannii; assembly: GCA_009831015.1. Classification (NCBI taxonomy): domain Eukaryota; kingdom Viridiplantae; phylum Streptophyta; class Pinopsida; order Pinales; family Pinaceae; genus Picea; species Picea engelmannii. The sequence goes on from ML777576.1 coordinate 460,949, forward strand.
TAAGCATGCACATCAACAACACATATACCCTGGGAAACCCTGTACAGGGAGAAAAACCCCAACAAACGATATTTCTTTATTGCATTAATAATGTAAGATCACTTACAAATATCCACCATGATTACTCTACTCTTAAAGATCTTGCCAAGACGACTTAGACTGGACTAAAAAGACCTTGTAGAAGATGAGAGGCTTTGCTGATATAATTTCTAGTTATTGACCAGCACTGTAGAAAAGACTAAGCACTGCCTGGGTGCTACTTTGATGCCCTTTTCTAGACCGATATGCATCCTTTCTTACCAGGGATATACGCTGCCTTTTCTTGACTGATAAGTTGCTCTATTCTTGACTGATAAGCTGCCATGTTCTTGACTGATATGATGTCCTGTATAGGACTGATATGTTGTCCTGTATAGGACTGATATGTTGTCTCTATTTAGTAGCCTCTATAGGAATGATATGCACCTCTAATGAGCAGTTGCAATGTTGCCTCGATAGCTTCACCTTTACCCTGCATAGCAATTGTGTGGAGGAGAGGGGGTCGACCTCTGCTTATAAAGGAATGCATAGAAGAGGAGAGGGCTCGAATTAGAGGTAAGAAGGCATGCTTGACATAACTCAGCTTCACACTTTAGTTCGAAAATAGAACTAGACTTGAGATTTCAATTACAACTAACCCTTGACTTGGCATGCATGCGTACTAACTTAGCATGCACATGTCATGCATGCATGCGGTGCATGTCATGCATGTAACATGCAACTAGACATGCATGCAACATGCAACATGCAACAACTTGACAACTTTGACTTTGACCTAGACATGCAACTTTGACCTCTACAACTCTACTCTTTACAAGGCAATTCAAATCTCTCTTCATGGTGGATAATGTTACAAGTGCCAACGCACTAGATCAATACATTTATATCATTTGCAATATTAGAAATATCGTTTGCTTCTAACTCATAGGAATTTTATATTCAACCTAACTTTTGCTAGATGCCTTGACTTTTGCTCATGGCTCACAAGGTTTGACTAGGCTCACAGAGGTTGTACGTTCCCCCTGACTTTTGCACTAGTCTGTCTATGCTCACGGAGGTTGTACGTTCACCCTAACTTTTGCATTAGACTTACATAGCATCTCATTCGTCCTAACTTTTGGTTTGACTCACAGAGGTTGTACGTTACCCCTGGCTTTTGTTAATACCTCACAAGATTAGTTGATTCTCCAAATCTCCCTGGCTAGCCTTAGGGTGGCCCATATGGCCTCTCATTGGAGAATGACTGTCGATGCTGCCAAATTTAACACTCCCTCTCAACGAGGGAGTCATTCTCAGCCACACCAAGCTTGCCTCTCAGTTGCACAAACTGTCTCAAGGTCAGAGGCTTGGGCAGGATATCAGCTACCTGCTCGCTCGTGGCTATGTATTGTAACTTTACATTTTTTCTCTGGACCAAGTCTTGGATGTAGTGGTACCTCATGTCAATATGTTTTGACCTATCGTGAAATACCGAGTTCTCTGTCAATTTTATGCAACTTTGATTATCACAGTGAACCACCATCGTCTCGAGCTTGTCACCAAACAACCCAGAAACCAATTTTTTGAGCCATATTGCTTCCTTGCTAGCATCACTTGCTGCAATGTACTCAGCCTCTGCTATACTTTGTGCAATGATCCCTATTTCCGACTTGACCAAGAGATCATAGTGGATCCTAAACTGAAATAGTATCCAAAAGTACTCTTCCGATCCACTGGGCTTCCTGCCCAGTCAACATCTACATACCCATGCAGAAATAAACCACCACTGGATGTATATCTCATACCATAATAATGGTCCTTCTGAGATATCTCAAGATGTGCTTTGTTGCCACCCAGTGTCTCTGTCTCGGTTCAGTCATGAACTGACTCATTGCAATCACTGCATAGCATATATCTGGCCTCGTGTGGATCATGTACATCAATAATCCAAACAGATGCCCGTACATGGTGGGATCCACCAAATCTGAACCTGTATCAAAATCATGCAGCTTCCTCAAGTTGGTAACCATCGGAGTAGACATGGATTTGCAATCCATCATACCAAACCTCTTTAGTACATCCACTGTGTATTTTCCTTGTGCCAGAAATATCTCGCCCTGTCTTGTGCCACACTTCCAATCCTAGGAAGTAATGCATTGAGCCTAAGTCTTTCATCTCGAATTCTGAGATTAGCTCCCTCTTACACCAGGCTATTAGCCCTTCATCTCATGTTAGAAAGAGAACATCAACATACAGGATTAGTATAACGGGTTGGTTACCTCTTACCTTGAAGTACAGATTTGCATCAGCATCACTTTTCTTAAAGCCCAGACTTTTAAGAAAGCCATCAATCCTGTCACACCAAACTCTGGGAGCCTGCTTAAGACCATACAATGCCTTCCTTAGCTTGCATACATGAGTGCCTTTGTTATGCAGTACAAAACAATCTGATTGTTCCACAAAGACCTCCTGTTCAATCTTTCCATTCAAGAATGTTGTTTTTTACATCCATCCGATGTAGCTTCCAACCAAGAACGAAATTTAATGCAATAATCGCTCGAATGGAGGTATACTTGGCTACAGGGGCAAAAGTCTCTTCGTAGTCGATTCCTTCTTTCTAAGTGAAGCCTCTGGCTACAAATCTTGCTTTGAACTTTTCCACACTCCCATCAGCTGCATGTTTGATCTTATAGATCAATTTGGAAGAGACCATTGATTTGTCCTTTGGCCTCTGCACAATGTCCCAGACATCGTTCTTTAGAATTGACCTGTATTCCTCAAGCATGGCATCCATCGATACTTGTAATTTATCTGCTTCTTCAAATGAAGAAGGTTCGGCATCACTGATGTTGCTCATCAGTGCAACATAGCCTCCAAACCTATGAGGCCTCTTACTTTCCCTGAAAGTTCCTTTAGGAGTAGCTATCCTTTCTGCTTCCTACATTGTTTCTTTAAGCCACCCTGGCTTTCTTTTGCCTGGAGGTTCTTCAAAAGTTCTTTCTAACTCTTCTGTGGGTTCTAGGGGCTCATCACTTGGCCCTTCACTAGGTTCTTCCCTCTGATCATCTGACTATTCATTTTCAAAAGAGGGTGAAGCTGGCTGAACTGCTTTTGATTCATGTTGAAGCTCTCTAGATTTCTTGAATGCGGCTTCCTCATGGAAAGTCACATCTTTGCTTACCTCTATCTACCTCTGAACCAGTACATAAATCCTGTAAGCCTTGGACTTCTCACTGTACCCCACAAAAACCCCTTTCTTGCCTGAGGGTTCCATCTTTGTCCTCTTTTCCTTAGGGACATGAATATACACTGGACACCCAAATATCCTTAGATGCCCTACTTCAGGTTTGATCCCTGAGAAGACCTCTTCAGGAGTCTTGTCCTTCAAGATAGCATGTGAACACCTGTTCTAAATATACATGGCAGTGGAGGTAGCTTCTGCCCATAAAGAATTTGGCAAATCCTGGTCAAACATCATGGTTTTCGTTGCCTCACAAATTGTCATGTTTTTCCTCTCAGCAACTCCATTTTGYTGAGGGTTATATGGCACGGTCAACTGTCTCTTGATTCCTGCTGACTTGCAGAAATCTTCAAACTGGAGAGATTCAAACTCTCCTCCATTGTCTGTTCTAAGGGTTCTTATGTGTTTCCCTGACTGCTTTTAAATAAAGGCTTTATACTCTTTGAATTTATCAAATGTGTCACTTTTAACTTTAAGGAAATATATCCAACATTTTCTTGAGTAATCATCAATAAAAATGACATAATACAAACAACCATTGAGTGAGGGAGATGACATGGGACCACATACATCAGAATGAACCAGATCTAAGATGCCCTGAGCTCTACTGTCACTACTAGGAAATGCTTTCTTTATATTTTTACCTAGCATGCATCCTTTACAAATTTCATTTTTACTAATGTAAGTAGAGGGCATGCCACATACCATGTTCTACAGATCTGGAAGTGCTTTGTAATGAAGATGACCAAGTCTTCTATGCCACAATTCGCTGGAGCTAGTCGCATCATGAGCCAATGCCTGAACGGACTGTCTTGTCACGACGTACAGTCCTCCTCTACGTATCCCAATGGGTTTTGTTGTACTCAAATGGCTACCTTTAGCCCACAGTAGTGCCTTTTCTGTCCTTGAAGATCACCCAATATCCCTTGTCCTCAAGGGTTGCAACTAATAGAAGATTCTTCTTGAGCCCTGGAACATATAATACTTCATCAACATGAAGTCTAGCCCCATATTCCAATCTGAAGGAGATAGAGCCTACTCCCTCTATCTTGTAACATTTGTCATCCCCAAGCTCAACCTGCTCTGCAAAAGATTGTCTTGAAATCTGAGAGGATCTCCTTGTACCCTGTCATATGCTTTGATGCACCACTGCCTACTAACCAAGTTTTCGGCCCAGTGAAAATTGAACTGGATAAGGCAGAAATATTCTTTTCTATTTTCTTTCTCATTAGAAGGACTTTTGTTTTTTTTTGGATTCATCATCCTCGACAGTTGAGGCATGATGTTTCCCTTTCCTTGGATATTTCTTTCTAAACCAACAGTCTTTAGCAAAATGACCCAACTTATTACAACTAAAGCATTTAATATTAGATGTATCAATACTCTTGCCTTTAAATGTACCTTTGGTGTATGGCTTCCTCTGAGAGACTTTCTGGAAAGTGTTTTTCTTCTTTCCCTTGAATCTTGATGCTAAAGTTGAATGCTCTTCTTTGGTTGGCTCGCTCTTGGTAGCAATGCGACTCTCCTCCTGGAGGCAATCATGCCATAACCTCTCAAACGTGGGTTGAATCTCTCTCCCACTTACACTGGATAAGAAGGTCTCCCATAAAGAAGGAAGACCATCAAATATGGCCTACACTAAATCATCATCGTCCACTATCACCCCTGTGACCAAAACCTTATCTCTGATCTAGGCTATCCTAGAACAGAAAGATGCAACTGATTCACCTTTCTCCATCTTCAAATACTTAATCTTGTGCTTAAATGTCCTCTTCTGACTTGGAGCCTGTTTCTCATACAGATTCACCAAGGTATCCATACAGTCCTTGGCAATCATTAATGAAGTCATCGTCGGCATTATACTGTCTTTGACTGATTCAAAGATGATTCGCTTGGCCTTTGCTTGACTCTTCCTGAAAGCCACTCTTCCTGCATTAGTAGTGGGTTCCTCCACCACTGTGGTCACATACTGCTCAAGATCATGCTCCTACAAGATATTTGTTATCCGGAGTTTCCACACATTGAAGTTGGCAACTCCTTCGAGCCTATCCTTGGCCCTGACTGAAATAGAGGATGCCATGGACCTCACACTGGAAACTTAATCAAGCTTGCTTGGATCTGTGTGTACTTGTTGCTGCACTTAAACAAGCTTAACACACCCTAAGCTCCAATACCATGTTAAATTTTGAGCTTGATTTCTTAAGCGAATTATTTCTTTGAATTCTTCAACACTTTGATTCCAACTTAATACATTTCAACAATATAGAATCATAATTGAATAGCAATAATCATGTAGATACGTAAGCATGCACATCAACAACACATATACCCTAGGGAAACCCTGTATAGGGGGGAAAACCCCAGCAAACAATATTCTTTTATTGCATTAATAATGTAAGATCACTTACAAATATCCACCATGATTACTCTACTCTTAAAGAGCTTGCCAAGACGACTTAGACTGGACTGAAAAGACCTTGTAGAAGATGAGAGGCTTTGCTGATATAATTTCTGGTTATTGACCAGCACTGTAGAAAAGACTAAGCATTGCTTGGGTGCTACTTTGATGCCCTTTTCTGGACCGATATGCATGCTTTCTTACCAGGGATATACGTTGCCTTTTCTTAACTGATAAGTTGCTCTGTTCTTGACTGATAAGTTGCCTTGTTCTTGACTGATATGATGTCCTGTATAGGACTGATATGTTGTCCTGTATAGGACTGATATGCTATCTCTATTTAGCAGCCTCTATAGGACTGATATGCGCCTATGATTAGCAATTGCAATGTTGCCTTTATAGCTTCACCTTTACCCTGCATAGCAATTGTGTGGAGGAGAGGGGGTCGACCTCTGCTTATAAAGGAATGAATAGAAGAGGAGAGGACTCAAATTAGAGGTAAGAAAGCATGCTTGACATAACTCAGCTTCACACTTTAGTTCGAAAATAGAACTAGACTTGAGACTTCAGTTACAACTCACCCTTGACTTGGCATGCATGCATACTAACTTAGCATGCACATGTCATGCATGCAACATGCAACTAGACATGCATGCAATGCATGTCATGCATGCAATGCATGTCATGCATGCAACATGCAACATACATGCATGCAACATGCGACAACTTGACAACTTTGACTTTGACCTAGACATGCAACTTTGACTTCTACAACTAAACTCTTTACAAGGCAATTCAAATTTCTTTTCATGGTGGATAATGTTACATGTGCCAACGGACTAGATCAATACATTTATATCATTTGCAATATTAGGAATATCGTTTGTTTCTAGCTCATAGGAATTTTATATTCAACCTAACTTTTGCTAGATGCCTTGACTTTTGCTCATGGCTCACAAGGCTTGACTAGGCTCACAGAGGTTGTACGTTCCCCCTGACTTTTGCACTAGTCTTTTTATGCTTACAGAGGTTGTACATTCCCCTTGACTTTTGCACTAGACTGTTTATGCTCACAAAGGTTGTATGTTCCCCCTGACTTTTGCATTAGACTTACATAGCATCTCGTTCATCCGGACTTTTGGTTTGACTCACAAAGATTGTATGTTCCCCCTGGCTTTTGTCAATACCTCACAAGACTGGTTGATTCTCCAAATCTCCCTGGCTAGCCTCAGGGTAGCCCATATGGCCTCTCATTGGAGAATGACTGTCGATGCTGCCAAATTTAACACTCCGCTGGCAGTGACTGTGTCACTGGTTAGTAGTTGTGTGCTACTAGGAGTGGTTGTGTAGTATGTACCACTAGACAATAGATGTGTACTACTATGGATCGACACTATTGTGATCTATTGGATGGCATTGTAGTAACTATGTACTACTACTGGATTGCCATAGAGATTACCAGTAGTGTTGAAGGTGTTTCCTAGGCTGGCGTGCCAACCAGTAGTGATGGAAGTGATTGCTAGCTAGATGGACACTGATGATGATGCTACTTGTAGGATGGTCTGCAAGACTATGTGAGCCTTGCCCATACCATGTGAAATGGATGGATGTGTTTGAGATCATTACTATTAATACCTCCCTAGCTAGGAGGGAATGTTGATATTATGGTAGCTACAGGAGGTATTAACCTCCATGTATAACCTTTGGCTAGAATAGAATATTCCGAGAGCAAGACAAACCCTAAACAGATGTGTAGAAACCCTAGAAGACAAGTTGTATCAGTAAAAGAATTAATATTAAAGTATTAGATTCTAAAAGGACAAGTCGGCCCAGACAAGTGACAAGAACCACTATAAATAAGAGATGATCTAGTTCATTTGTACACGCTCACTTAACTTAGTCTCTTAGTCAAGGATAGCACAAGTTTGGAGCTGCAGCTACAAGATAGGAAGCTGGACACTCTAGAGTGTTTCTTGGTCTCTCTCTCTCTAGCGCCATCTAGCCTAAGATGTGCACCCTACCTTCTAGTAACTCTTGTGGTGTTCTTGGTGATATTTCTTGGTGGTATTCTTGGTAACTGCAACTGCATTTGTTGCAACTACAACTGTTGCAACTAAGTATTGTTCTTGTTCTGTGCCTTTGGGACTTTCTGTTTGGTGAGCTATCTTTGGAGAAAGATGCGCTCTCTTGGTTATCTATTGGTTCCAATACTGCTTCCAAAATCATTCTATCTAGAAAAGGTTATGGTGCTCAAGGGTGGATGCGTGCCTATGGTTGGGTGACAATAGTGATATTGTCTATGGTAAAACGAGCATATCGAATGTTTTAACATAGGGCACCATGACAACCCTCCCAATGCTAAATTTGGCAAGTTGTATAAGGTCTTTGAGCATTTGTTTAGTTTGAAAAGGGGAGATTTAATGCACATGTTTAGGTGGTTCTTTTATTAAATGTTGCTTACTTGGCATGATACATGTGACTAATGGACCCTTGGAGGGTGTGTTTGTTTGTCTTTGCAAGGCCTTGCCAGGTGTAAGCTATTCCATGGAGGATTGTGCCATTTTGACCTTCATGGGGGGTTGAAAACCCCAAGGACAGACGCCATATTCCACAAGATGGGCAAAGGACCCCGGAGCCATTGCACACTTGAGATGATGGACATTGCCTTTGGAGGCACTTGGACAGCACTAGGTGATGACATCATAGCCCCTTGCACTTGGACGTTGGCCTTTGGAGGCCCAAGACATCACCTTCCAAGACTTGACATCATGTGGAGGCTAGGGTTGTGATGGCCTTCATGGTTTCAGAAGAGAGATGATGTGGTTTGAAGAAGTTAGATGCATGACATGACACTCCAGAGCATGAGAGATGGACACATGGCCTTTGGAGGCCCAACGACTTGCATCTAGAAGCTCAACGTCCCACTTTTGAGGCCTAGTGTCACCCTTTAGGGTTTTACTTTATGTATTTTTATATTTTTAAGCTATAAGAGAAAATAAAGAGGGTCAGCCTCCTTTTAATTTGTTGTTGACAAACTTATGTGGACAAATTGGTTTTAGATGACGTCATATAAATAGAGGTCATCTCACTTTCATTTTACATACAACTCACTTGAGAATTACATACATTCTTAGCTGAAATTTTCGCCCTACTTGGGCAATTCACTCCATCTTGTCTCTTGTGCTTTTGGATGCTTCACTTGTCTATTGGTTGAAGGAGGCTAGCGACTTCTCTTAATGCTTGTTTCTTGGCAATTGTGGTGGAATTATCTTGATAAGTAAGGTTTTTTCATGCTATCTCTTGGATTAGGTAAGAAATTTCTGAAATTATATGTTTTTTCTTCTTGATTTCAAGGTATTTTGTCAAACCCTTGGAGGAGTATAAGGGCATACATCCTCCATCAAGATCTATCTTTTGTTGTCATTGAAAAGGCTATTTGCAAAGGTTGTTACAAGGAGTAAAAGGGCTTACACCCTTGTAGATTTACCTTGCTAAGGTTTGTTTACTCTAGGGAGTAAAAAGGGCTTACACCTCTAAAAGAGTAATAAACCCTAGCTCATAAACAAGAGACTCCATAACCCAATAGATAAGCCACTAGTCTTTTTGCATTGGAGATTGAATATTGTGCATTGGCAAACATGATTTCAAGGAGATTGAATTGTTCAAGTTTGGAAATTAATTCTACATGTTTTAAGCTATCTTGTGCCCTAAGGGCGTCTTGTTTTTCCAAGTGATCTAGCTGCTGTAGTAAACATTTAGCTACAGCCAATAGGGCTGCAGCAAACTCACTCTTTTATCCCTCTTTACTCACTTTTCTACCGCTTAAATTCACTTGTAAGCCTTGGTAATTGATCTACTAATTATAAGCTATTGTTTGGGTGGTTTACTTGCTGATTTTAGTGGCTAGAACTTGCTGCTGTAGCAAAAGTTCGCTACAGCCATAAGGCTGTTACAAAATCTTGCTAATAATACTTAGTAACAGCCCTCTTTTTTCTGTTAATTGCTAGCTCCATTTCCAACATCATACACTTGATTTTGATGGTTAATTTTGGTTAATTTCTGTTAATTTTGCTAGCTTCATTTACTTACTGCATATATATATATATATATATATATATATATATATATATATATACTGCTGCATTTTTGGGACAGCAAGGTTTCTTGCTGATTCCCCATTGGTTTTGAGGCTTTAATCTTCATAAATTGTCTTGCTCTGAGAAGGTCTAACATTGTTTTGCAGGTACACTACCTTGGCAACCATTTACCAGCTCATAAAACTCTTTCTCAAGCCTCTTTCCCATCTTTGACCTTGACCTGTAGGGGCACTCTCCGATCACTTTCCATCTTCCATCGCAATCTCCCTAGAGTCACCCAGGAAGCCTCCCTTGTGTTGGATTTATCCTTCACTAAAACGAGGGGGACATCTATTGAGGTGACAGTGATAGGTGTTCCCAGTTCCGTCACGCACTTCTGGCTTGGGTTGGGCTTTGCCCAAACTACAAACTGTGTGATAACTGATAACAAGACCCATTGAGCTGGATTTTCCAATGTTGCTCAAAAAAATCTGTTCGATGTCATTTACCTATTGTGGTGTCCAGTGGCAAGACTATATCGAGATTTTACTTCCAGATATCAAATCAATTTCCTACAGACCCATTGAGCTGGATTTCCCAATGTTGTTCAAAAAAATCTGTATAAAATGGAGCCGGGCCTAATTTCAGCCTAATTACCTACTGAGTGGTGGATAATGAACAAAAAAAACTGAGGTGGAGCTTAATTGTTATCTGGAGTACCTTTATAGAAAGGAGAAAATAATTAACAGCAGAAGGAAAGGAAAATGTGTAGGGAAAAGTGTAGCAACTTGTTGTAGGAAGGCACCAAGGAAAAGAAGCCTGACTAAAAAGAGGGAGGCATCTGCTGCAGAGTTGGTGTTCCGGTGGGCAAAGAGTCTACAGGTTCAAGAGAGTGGTTGCCATTGTCTGGCTTTGGAAGCTGTGTTATGCCATCCCTCCCGTAAATGTACCTATCATGGCCTGTATAAGGCTAGCTGAAAGATTGAGGAATCAACTAATATTGATCTGTTTTACTGCAAAATGTTCTGCATCAATCTGGATCTTTTGTTGACCGTATTTCACTGCTGTACCTGCAAAACCGGGTATAATATACAAGAGTTTTATGTCTTTGGCAGATGGGATTTCATAAAAAGTGGTCTGTAGGTATTTTATTTTAAACTTCTGCTCTAACTGGAGTTGCTGTTATTATCAGTGGGCATCCTTAAAAATCTTTAATATGTTCTCTGAATGGGCCATTGTAAGCACATTCTTTACTTGAATCCAATGTACCTTTCATTACTATTTTGGTTGACTGTTGAGTTGTTTATATTTGGCCTGTGTCAGATTTTATAAGCCTTTGTTGAGATGCAGAAATGAATCCCAACTGTTTTTCATAATTGCCAGTAAACAGAGCCCCCACAATCCAAGAAAATATTGAAAAAACGATCCTTAATTAGAGTGGACAACATAAGGAATCGGGAACTTTAGTAGTTATTGTTCGATTTTTAGGGTAAGTTGAAAAGGCAGTCACTTTTTATTTTCAAAGCTAAAACACATTAAACCTGAAATACAAATCAATATGGGTTTATAGAGGGCAGTGGCTGTAGAAGAAACAACCTTCATAAATCTCTGATCTTAAAACT
>ML777576.1:479961-534092 GCA_009831015.1 Picea engelmannii
GATGGGTTTCCCAAGACGTCCACAAGAAGGTTGGCAGCACTGTTAGAGGTCACCAACCTTCTTCAGATATGTAACTTTCTGATTCAGGCTTGCCTGAAAACCGATTAATGCAACATAACCGTTCTAGTTAAAAAAAAAAAAAATATTATGAATGTTAAGTGGTATATCTCTTCCATTCAAATTTTAAGAGTTTTTTGCTTCTCTTGGTGCAATTCTTTGAGTTTTAAGAATACCTCATCTCTCTCAATACAACCATGCACCTAAAGGCTTGCTTAAGCTCCAAGAGCTTTGGAGTTTATTCATGACATTATCTCAACTTCTTATGTCTTTGGTTGAGTGCGTAAAAACCTTGAATCTACTTGTTTTAGTGCATGTCGTAACATGCTAACACTTCCCTTACCTACCACCTACCTTAGTTTGATCAATAAAGCCAAGGAAGCTAAGGCGAAGAGGAAAAAAGTAGGGAGCAACTTGATTCATAAGAGAGTTTAAGGGCATCGACAACAATTGTGGCATGGACAAGAAAATGCATCCATCTATCTTGATTCGTTTGGGAACTCGCAGCTGAGTTATTTTTATTCTGGAGATTCATTTCAACCCCAAAGCTTGTTTAAATAAGTATTAAAGCACCTAGAATGAAATCACCCTTTCGTTTTTTAATATGCTTACAACTAAGTAACTATCATTTCTAAGTGATGTTAGTATTAGAGTGGTGAAGTTCATTTTCTAGTGAGTCCATTTTTGTCAGGTAAGGTAAAGTTCGGCATTGATTCATTCATTTTTTTCCAAATTTCAATGATCTAGATCATCTTAAAATGTCCCAAAACCTCTAGGGAAAAATTGTGTGATCACAATTCTCATCAATTGGGTGGAACTATGACTAATAGCAAAATCCCTACCAACTTTAGGATAGAATTTCCACCAAAAAAGGGGTGAATTTGTCCACTCATTAACCTACTCCAATGTTATCACATCAATCTAGGGACTTTGACCCAAAGCTAACTTTCTCGTCATGAGAGCTTCTAGTGCATCTAATGCTTTCTAAACTACCCATGTTTCATAGTTGTTATCAGTGCAAACTTAATACACCAACACTGCCTTTTTTTGCCTTTTTAATTCATTTTGTTAGCACAATAAAATGGTCACATTAACATGGGAAGAAGGCTAAACGTTCTATAAATTTCTTCTTTTTCGATTTGTCATCACTGAAATCCGACCTCGGACTAGGGGATCTTTATCAAAATTGCAATTTGGATCTGATAAATTGTTGTTTTATATGCATAGATAGATTTGACACCCTCGTATACCCTTACTATAACCAGATTATGTAATGTTGACATCTATTTTTTGCAATTCCATCAAATCCAAAATGATTCTTGCAGGATTTCAAGCAAAAAATATCAATTTTTCTTCCTATATTTGAGCAGCCGAAAAAGGGCCAATTCATAAATTCATAGCACATTTAGATTATGGCTTAACATGGAATCAAATCCTCAACAAAGGATTTTTGTCCTATTTTTGTTTAGAATTTCCCACCAAGATTCATGAGTATAGCCATTGGGTATTTGACATGGTTAGGAGAGTAGGAACATGGTTTATGTTAGTATTAAGGTGAGGGAACCCCATCACATTAACTCAAAATTTTCCACTGCAAAGTTATCTTTTATATTGTCAAAACTTTCGATGTGGAAACATTTAATAAAACCCTGTATCTTTCAATTGCTATACATGTAAGGTTATTCACACTACACAATTATTATTAAAAAAAAAATCACAAACAAATGTAATAATGGAGTAATTTTTGCAATTGTGTTGTCATGTCAAGTACAAAACCTTGTTCACATTCTATATAATTCAAATGTCTCTGCATGTCAAATGTTTAGCCAATTATGGTCAATGTGATGTTGAGACATCACGTGTCCACTATTAAAATATTGTGTAACTACAAAGAATATTCTTATCCCCTTTTGTGGATAAACATAAAATATATTTATTATTGATTAGATCAATCCTCTTTTGTGGATTGATCATGTCGGGCATTGTAATTGACCAAATCCCTTTTTGCGGATTGGTCAAACCCTAATTGTAATAGGCTAAATGAAAAGACGGCCCCATAATATATTAAAGTGGTTATAACCACCCAGAATGAGAAGTCAGCCCAGCTAGAATATATTAAAGTGGTTATAACCACCCAGAATGAGAAGTTGGCCCTACCAGTGAAAAGACACATGTTAAGCACCTGCCAGATTGTATAAATAAGAGAGGCCAGCGCCTCATTTGGACACACACTCAGCTCACTCATCTAGTGCGCAAGTATTGAAGGAAGTTGCAGTTTCCAGTTGCCGAAAGAAGGAAGAGGGAGAGAGGCGCATCCTTGGGAGAGGAATTTATGTGTTGTTTGGTTCATTATCTTGGTATTGTATTGGCTATCTATATTAAGGAAGTTTTGCTTGGTTTTCTTCCCCTTGAGGGTTTCCTAGGATAAATGCGTGTGCACTCTTGTGATTATGTTTCTCTCAGTGATCATGTCTATGCTATTGTTATTTAGTAAATAGAAAGGTAACATAATAATAGCTTAAACTTTAACATGGTATCAGAGCTAAGTTGAAGATAGCATCTTTCGCAGAAAAAAAAAAAAAAAAAAAAACAAAACAAAACAAAAACAAAAACAAAAACGTCATTGTTGTCGTACATGAAAATTAGGGCTTTTTATTAAAGAAGGTTTTCAGCCTCAAAACCATCTAGAAAGGTGCGCCCTACCTCAAGCAACATTTTGGCATCCTCAATGCACTTTTTCAGTGGCTAGATCTCTCGGAAGCGAAACCCTAGTTTTCACGAAGTACCAGAAAACCAGAAGTACCAGTGTACCAGTGTACTAGAAGTACCAGAAAACCAGAAGCATTAGTCCAGAAATCCGCAGATCAAGTTTGGAGGGGTAAAAGTTAGATTTTCTGAAATCTAAACACACCAGGCTACTCGCCTCGGTCCAGCGCATCTTTTGGTGAGTTCAGTTTTCAGATCCAAGTAATTTGATTCTTTTATTATTTCTATAGCCCAGAGGGCTAGGGTTTCTTCTACAAGAAAGAATGGCTACCAGCATGAGGGTAGAAGACAGGCTGGAAGGATCTAGAAACTTCAGATCTTGGAAGCATAGGTTGCAGATGATTCTAGAGGAGAATGATCTCCTAGAACATGTTACAGTGGGTGTACCAGAACCATATGAAGAAGAGCAAAAGACCAAGCATAAGAAGAATGAAAAGAAAGCAAAGAGAATCGTGTCAAATTCAGTAAAAGATCACTTGATCCCTCATATATTTGAACTACAAACAACAAGGCAAATGTATGAAGCACTCAACGGATTATATGAAAGCAAAGACATTAGTCATAATCTTACCTTAAGAAATCAGCTTCGTAATATGAAGATGGACAACTCAGAATCTGTCACATCCTATCTTCTGAAAGTTTCTCAGATTATAGATCAACTTGCAGCTATTGGAGATGTCATTAGTGACAAAGAACTTGTAACCACAACCCTAAATGGGTTTCCAACATTTTGGATTACTTTTGTACAAGGAGTGTGTGCAAGAAGCAAGTTACCCAAGTTTGATAAGTTATGAGTAGATTGCACACACGAAGAATCTAGCCTTGAAGACCAACATAAGAGATTAATTGTCGATGAAGAGGAAGCTCTTACAGCTCAAACGAACAAAAGAAGTTCCTTCAGGAAGAACAATAAAGAATCTAACTCCGTAAGAGTTCCAGAAAAGAAGAAAGATGTTTCAAAGATCAGATGCTACAACTGTCAAAAGTTGGGACACTTTTCCTATCATTGTCCTTAAGGAAAAAGAAAAAGAAAGTATCAAGCACATGTGGCAGAAGAAGAGGAATCTCCTCCCTCAAAGAAAGCTCTAACAGAAATTAAGGATTATGTACTTTAAGTTGAAGATAGTTGATTTGAAGAAAGAAAGCAAATGGTGGAGTCCGTAGAGCCTCCCCACACAAAAACAAAAGATAAGTATTCATGTTTATTTTTAGTATTTTGTTTACTTTAATACCTTCTCATTACAAGTTAGTTTTTTGTGAGAATGTTAATTAACCTCATTTTATTTCAGTGTCTATGCAGACTTATGAAGGAAGTATCAAAGAAGAGGATGAAGAAAGAGATAAAATATTTATTTCATGTATGATCACTCATGAGAGTGACAAAGAAAGCATATTGTAAGTAAGTTTACAAGTCTCAGAAGAAAGAACTTATGTCGTGACTTGCAGAAGTTAGACAACACGAGAAGGACGTATGATATGATGACAGTCAGTAAAGACCAGACAATATCCAGTATTTATATAGGAGCAGGAGGCTCCTAAAGATGTAGAGCATAAATATTCAAGATGAAGAAAAAGATGGATACTCAGATATAGTGGATGAGATGCAGATAACTACAGGTTGCTCCAGTACCGTTCTTATAGATGCAGAGGGAGCAGGTTGATCCAGTATGAAGACAAAAAGAAAGAAATATGTGAACTCAAGAAGGCACCCAGGATATTACAGAAGAGAACTTCAAGGATGATGATTAGAAACTATCAGTTTGGTGCAAGAGGGAGCTATGTCTCCGAGTTCAAAATAGAAGATCGTGATTTGATGCAATTAGGAAAGCAGATGGATGGTGCCCAGATATTTTGATCATGATGAAAGTTATCTAGTAGATGGATGGTGCCCAGCAGATGGGTAGCATGGTATTATACCATTGAAAGATTTTGGACCACAAGAGATTTTTTTTGGATCCCATAGCTAGACCTTCGTAGAGAAGGAAGAGACCTCCGTAGAGAAGGAATGAGAAATCCCACAGGTAGACCTTCGTAGAGAAGGAGAAAGAGAAGAGACCTTCGTAGAGAAGGGGAATGAGAAATTTGCCAAGGTTGGCCTCTATCCAAGTGTTGATTTTTGGATACTCTAGGGACATGCTAGAATACCCTTGTAGAGAGGGGTGTGACCACCCTCGTAGATAGGAATGTGGATGTTTCTCCAAGGGGCAGCGGGCAAATACTCTCCTCTGGCTAAGGATGGAGTAGCCTGGAACACAAACCTTGACCATGTGGAATGGTTAGTTGGCTCTTGAGGTTTGTGTCGTGATCCTGCGTGGATCATGGAAAGGGAGTTTAGTCTTGCCCAAACTAGCATCTTAGATTCTCTAGTTCATGTGGGATGACTAGGAGTGAAGTTATGGTAGTAGTCCTCCCGAGTGGATGGATGAGATGTATGACTACAAAAGAAGGGAGAACATAAAAGGAAAGGAAAAACTCATAGAATATCTTCTGTGTGAAGATAAGACATCTTCTGTGTGAAGATAAGACATCTTCTGTGTGAAGATAAGACATCTTCTGTGTGAAGATAAGATATCTTTTGTGTGAAGATAAGAAAGAAGTATCTTCTGCATGAAGACGAAAGAAAGAAAGAGTATCTTATGCACGAAGATAAGGAGAACAAAACTTCCGATGATTTATAGATATGTCAGTCAGTGATCATGATGCCAGATGACCAAGTGGATTATATTGATGCCTCTTGTTATCCAGTTGATGATGTTACCCAGTTGTTGATGTTATCCAGTGGATGTTGTTGCCTAGTTGATGTTGACATTTGGTGACCTGTCAAAAGATAAAGAATATCCTTCTTGATAAGAGGGAGTGTTAAAATATTGTGTAACTACAAAGAATATTTTTATCCCCTTTTGTGGATAAACATAAAATATATTTATTATTGATTAGATCAATCCCCTTTTGTGGATTGATCATGTCGGGCATTGTAATTGACCAAATTCCCTTTTGTGGATGGGTCAAACACTAATTGTAATAGGCTAAATGAAAAGACGGGCCCATAATATATTAAAGTGGTTATAACCACCCATAATGAGAAGTCGGCCTAGCCATAATATATTAAAGTGGTTATAACCACCCAGAATGAGAAGTCGGCCCTGCCAGTGAAAAGACACCTATTCAACACCTGCCAGATTGTATAAATAAGAGAGGCCAACGCCTCATTTGGACACACACTCAACTCACTCATCTAGTATGCAAGTATTGAAGGAAGCTGCAGTTACCAGTTGCCCGAAGAAGGAAGAGAGAGAGAGGCGCATCCTTGGGAGAGGAATTTCTGCGTTGTTTGGTTCATTATCTTGGCATTGTATTGGCTATCTATATTAAGGAAGTTTTGTTGGGTTTTCTTCCCCTTGAGGGTTTCCCAGGATAAATGCTTGTGTACTCTTGTGATTGTGTTTCTCTCAGTGATCCTGTCTATGCTATTGTTATCTAGAAAATAGAAAGGTAACCTAATAGTAGCTTAAACTTTAACATCCACTTAAAAAACAAACGATGTTCATAGTACAAACGATTTAAATGTCTATGCTTGGGAAATGTTGAGTCAATGATAGCCAATGTGATGTTGAAACATCATGTAACCACTTAATTGTTCACATTCTATATAATTTATATGTCTATGCATGTCAAATGTTTAGCCAATGAGATGTTGAGACATCACGTGTCTACTTAAAAAAAAACCCATGTTCACAGTCCAAGCAATTAAATGTCTCTGCTTGAGAAATATTGAGTCAATGATAACCAACGTGATGTTGAAACATCATGTAACCACTTAACATTATATATAATTTAGATGTCTATGCATGTCAAATGTTTAGTCAATGATGACCAAGGTGATGTTGAGACATCAAGTGTCCACTTAAAATATAAACGATGTTCACAGTCCAAGCAATTTAAATGTTTTTACTTGAGAAATGTTGAGTCAATGATAACCAACGTAATGTTGAAACATCAAATAACCACTTAGAGTGCAAAAAAGTTATTTTGACACTAAAACACACTATCCACCGAACATTAATTTTAACTTACCAATAATAAAAAGTAAAAAAAATTAAAAATATGGATTTTAAACCAAAATATCATATTCAACAACAAAAAAATCTTCCAATTTTAATATAACACTAACTTAACTCCAAATTACATAACATGTGCATGCTATTACTTCATGTCTAAATTACACAAGCAATGGGTGGCTTTGTAGAAGACCATGCAATCTAATTTATTAAATTTAATATAGAAACTTTTTATATTTAACTAGCATGCCCTACAAAAGACCCTTGCAGGGATGCAATCTAATTTAATATCCATACTTTTCATATTTAAATAGCATGGAGATGACCTTTGATAACAATATTTATGTTCTCCCTTACCTTTGAGATTTTGTGGAGTTCCAAAAAGATATGGTTGTTTCGATTGATATTTTTCAATAAAATATGAAGCACATTGTATGGGTGGTTAGAGAACATATCATGTGGGAGTGTCTTTCAAAGATTTGAAAGAATAATTGAAAAATGTTAAGAAAACGTTATGCATTTAGAAGAATATTTCAAAGTAGGTTGTTATTTAGTGGTTGATAATGTCGAGGAAGGAGGTTACAAGTTGTTAGTTTAAAACTTAGTTGTTGAATTTGAGAATATATATGGAGGGATTCTTTCATAAAAAAAATTAAATGTTGGAGTTGTGAAGTTTTGTAATTATTTATTTATTTTTAAATGAAAATCAAAGTATTATTAAAATATATATTATTTTTATATTTGGAATTTATAATGTTTTGTTTTTTTCAATTTGTATGTAGTGTAATTATTATTTTAATTTTCTTTTTAAAATTTTTAATTAAACAATATTTTTTATAATATTGACAAACTATGTTTTTATTTTAATGGTCATATGTTTCAAAATTGTTATTGATTTTTTTTTTGTTATAATTGGTTTAATAGCATACCAATGTATGTTGTGGGCGTTATAACCTTAAGCAAGATTAAATTAGGGAATTAACACATCTAAGCATATATAAACACAATAAAAACATAAATCATAATCATGATCAACTATTACATCATAACAAATATGTGGATTTAGTTAAAACAACAATGAACAATTGTGATAACTCATGAATGTAAGAAAACCAAACAAATATTGAAGACATACGTATCGTTGGTTCTAACATAGTTGATAAAGATCTATGTCAAGAAAGGAATATCAAAATTTCAAAATTTCAGTGACTATTTGTTAGTCAAAGATTGGTCGAAATATCTAAATATTATAAACAATATGGTTTTAAGGCCTATATTTGAAAAAATAAAATCTTTGCATGCTCTTTTTAATACTCTCTCTTTTCACCATGTCTAATGGGAAAGGAATGAATATGTTAATTCTCTATCAAAGATTGAACTAATCTTGCTCATGGTTGTTGGCATATCAAAGAGAAGGTGAATGGACATGCCTCACAAATATTTTCATACCTGTTTCCTACAATGTTCATATTAATGTTGTGAACATGTTCCATATATATGTGGCATGTGACTTGATATATAACATCTATGTAACCTGTAACCTATAAGTAATTGTTCTTATTATTATTTTTTTTAAAGATATTTAGGACTAGGTTTAAACTTGATGGAATATATGGTGATGTGTTTTGAGAGGTGCATGTTTTGGAAATTATTTTGAAAGAAATTTAGTTTTTAAGGCTTTTTATATGAAAGTTAAAGTAGGGATATTTTTGTTAATCGATTTAAAATTTTTCTTTTGAAATAGATGAATAGAAATTGTATTGAATTATTTAGAAAAGAAATATTAAAAATATTGTTTGGTATATGAAAAATGTAATTGTATTTTATTTAGGAAAAAAAAAATCTAATTTGGAAAAAAAAATGTGAAAAAAATATAAATGTTTGAGATCCTCATATTTGGGCATGGAAGACCTTGGTATTGCAGATTGTCATAAAGAAGAATGGTCAATGTTTACAAATAACCTCGAGGAAAATTTCATCTCTCTCAACATTGATGATGTGGATACTTTGTGTTGGACCCGTAACACATAGCCTGAGAGTTATGTGGTAAAACTTGGTTATTTGTCGTTGGTAGAAGAAGATTTCAACGATATCCAAAAATGGTGGTGGTCCCCTCCATGGAAATTGAATGCACCATTAAAAATGCAAATCTGTTTTTGGTTGGCAATGGAGAAAAAATTGTTAACATGGGATGTTGGCCTGAGAAGGGGATAGACAAGGCCAAACTGGTGTGCAATGTGCAAAGCGAATGAGGAATCGACCAACCATCTTTTCTCAGAGTGTGCATATTCCTGTCGAGTTTGGAATTTAATTGCTCCTCTATTCAAAGTTTCAAATGGGTTGTTATCTGGATGTTTAGAAGAATGGTTTGTTGGCGTCTTGGGTTCGAAGGTTTTAAAGGAGTATTGTTCCCTATCATGTATTTTTATATATTTCCTGTGGTGGACTAGAAATCTTTGTATTTTCCAACGCTGCTATATTCCAAAGGAGTTAGTGGCAGGGCTTATTTTCAAACAAACATGTGATTATAATGCACTTCCCAAATTGATAAAAAAAAAAAAAACGCCAATCAGTAATGGCAGATGTGGATTGCAATTTTCCTTGGGTGTTTTTTGATGGTGCTTGCCAGGACACCCCACAGAGATGTGGCGCTAGGGCTATCTTGTATCTGAATGCTTCTTATCGATTTGAAATCTGTTATTGTCTAGGTGGGGGAACTAGTATGATAATTGAATTCTCAGCCTTACGGGCTTTGTTATTTTTCTTAAAATCCAAAAATCTCTCAAAAGTGCAAATAATGGGCAATTCTAATTGTGTAATTAGCTGGGCTAAAAGAGAAATCCAAGTGATGGTGATTCGTCTTCAACCTTTGCTAGGGAAGATTAGGGTGTTGTTGGAAAATCTAGATTCTTTTCATTGTACACATATTTATAAAGAACTAAACTCCTCAATTGATTGATTATCTAAGGACGCTTTAATGCTAGACAACATAGATTTTGTCATTTAGAAATTTTGGGAGGGTCTTCTCTTGGAGGAGGAAGCATTTTCTGTTCAAATGTTTCCCCAGAAAGATAAAACAATGATTTGGTTTTTTGCACTGGTTTAAGTGTATGAAGGGTAGAAAAAGTAAGTATCTTTTGTATGAAATGTATGATGTACTCAGTCATGTATTTGATATTGGGAAAGAGGATAGTGATGAAAATCGATAGTCTTGTGTAATGGATAGAAATATACATATTTTATCTCGAAATATAAAGTTTTTTTTCTTATGGTAAAAACAAAAAAACAAAAAAACAAATTAAATTATATATATATATATATATATAATCTATTTTTAAGGTCACAACCAAAGCCATACATCAAATTGGTGTATGAGATCCACTTGTTTGTGGGACAATGGACCCCTCCGCACAACAATTTGACTACTAAAATCTATGAAGGTATACATACCCTATCCCTTTGGATTTGAACCTGTTATATATATATATAGGAACAGGGGACCCCCTCTGTACAACAATTTCACTGCTAAATTTTTTATAAATATACATACCCTACCTCTCTAGATTTGAACATATCACTTCTAAAAAAAACACATATTAATCATTATATATATGAAATCTTATATGTATCCTAATCTCTTTGAAATCTTTAATATATATATATATATATATATATATATATTTTTTTTTTTTATTTTTATTTTTTTTAATTAGATTAATTGTTATCTTCCATCCTTTTATCACAACGATATCCTTCACGTACTCCTAACCTCAAAGAGTCACGTTGCACATATATTATGTATTTATGTCACAACATATCTGCTAAAGTCAAGACATTGTTACAATCACTCTTATCTATAGATAGCCATATCTTGTGGCACAATCCTAACTTGAAAGTGTTCATGTGGCCCATATCTAATGCATATGTGTCACAATATATCTCCTAAAGTCAAGACATTGTTACAATGGCTCTAATCTAGAGATCCCCTGATGCTTGCCATAAGGGACCCACCAAGATAGATCAAGACATGGTTACAATCGCTGTGATCCAGAGAGAGATCCTTGATGCTTGCCATGTGGGGCCCACCAAGATAGATCAAGACATTGTTACAATGGACCTAATCGAGATCCCAACATGCTTGCCATCGGGGACCCACCAAGATATATCTTGATTTGAAATATGAAGTCGGCACCAAGATATATCTTCATTTGAAATATGAAGTCGGTCAACATTAGATGATGTCACCAAATTGGATTGCCTAAATCTCTCTCACTTGTTTTAAATTAAAGTTCTTCACTCGGAATGTTTCTTGGGTTTAAAACTTACCTCGATTTGTTAAAAGGTGAAATCTAGGATAATATAGATTTTCCAAAAGCAAATATAATATAGTTTAAAACTTACCTCGATTTGTAAAAAGGTGAAGCCTGCGTTGATTATATGGGATGATTTACATTTTCCAAAAGCAAATATAATATAATGCGTTGATTGTGTGGGATAATTTACATTTTCCAAAAGCAAATATAATATAATGTGAGATAAAGAATGTCATTGATGTCTCTTTTTTATCTTTCTTAATTTAGTTTATTGTGTTTATTGTATAATTATGCATTCTCAAGGTGCAAATAATATTTAGAATGATAATATATATGAGAGCAAATAATATTTAGAATGATCATCTTATATATATATATATATAAACATTGATGTCTCTTTCTTAATTTAGTTTATTGTGTTTATTGTATAATTATGCATTTTCAAGGTGTAAATAG
Source organism: Picea engelmannii (assembly GCA_009831015.1). Classification (NCBI taxonomy): domain Eukaryota; kingdom Viridiplantae; phylum Streptophyta; class Pinopsida; order Pinales; family Pinaceae; genus Picea; species Picea engelmannii. The sequence continues at coordinate 491,612 of ML777576.1, forward strand.
TATTTAGAATGATAATATATATGAGAGTAAATAATATTTAGAATGATCATCTTAGGTTTATATATATATATATATATATATATATATATATATAAACATCGAGTAATCAGTTGGAGGGGTCTGCGGCTAGGGTTTCTTCAGTCTCAAACTTTTTTTTTGCGTTTTTCTTATCTCCTCTCTTTGTTGGTCAGTTTTTTAGCTTCGTATGTTGTGGGTCTATTTTCAGTTATGTTATGATTTGCTCGCGTCGGTTCCTTGGAGTGTTTGGGAGCTCTATGCTTCTTCCTACCATTAATCGAATGTGTCGGGGATTGTTGTGCGCACCACCGTCAGTGGGGTTGATCGGTTATGTTCCTCTTGCATCTGGATTCTTTTTCCCCGAGGGGTTCAGTTATCCTCCTGTCCTGCTGCCACCTCGGTGTGTTGGACTACATATCTTTTGTTTCGGGCTGCAATTTGATGCCGACGGCTCCAGGTTATTGTTCGGTGGTGGTTCTTCCCCCATGGGTACGGATCTAAGGTGTTCTCTACTTCGATCGAGCCCTTTTTTGCTTGGTTCAAGGAGGCTAGATCCGGGTGCAGATCTGGATCTGGTGTGTTGTTGTCCAGTTGGATTCTCCTGATGTGTGTCTCGTGGTGGTTTTCTCTGGGCATGAAGCTGCCTATAATGTGCGTGGAGGCATTTTCTTGAAGTTTTTTGAGGGTTTGGCCCTCACCAAACCATCCCTACTGGTTTGTTTAGGGCTTGATGCAATGTCAGGGCCTTCTTGGTGGTCTTGGTGTCCGAGATCCCCTACGTCCCCTTTTGATCTGTGTTGCGGAGTGGCTGCTTGGGTATCTTTTCCTGAGCTTTTGAGGTCCATCCCTTGGGCGTGCAATGCTAATTTTGGTTGATAGGGTCATCGCTTTGAGGTTCATCTTGGGCGTGCGGGTTCTGGTTCTACTTCACCGCGATTGCAGTCTCTCTTGTAGTCCCTTTGGATCCTGTTCTCGAACGGGGTTTTTGCTGCTCTGGCCTGGTCTATCCAGGTTCTCTTCATCTACATTTTTTGTCGTGTTCTAGGCTATGCCTTCTTGAGGCCTCTTGACACTTATCTACCTTCATTTGGGATTATTCTCAGCTCCTTATTTGGTACTTACTATGTGGCTTATTACTTTGGGCCATTTCTGGCTACTAACACTTCTCTCAGTTTACCCGAGTTTTGAGCATGTACTTCTCGGACCTACAAAATGTAATTTAATTTTCTACGGATGAATAGAATTATGCTTTTTTTCAGAGAAAAAAAAATCTATTAACATCTCAATTTTGTTCTTTATGTAAAAATTTATATTTATTGGTAAATGTATTTAATTTGAGTTGTTGTTAGATTTGTGACAAATCCATTTGATCTATGTAACAAGTTAATTAAATAATTTAATATTTTTTAAAAATGTGTTTTTTTAAGTCATACAATTATATGAAGCAAAAAATGAAATTCATGTCATTCTAAACTTAAAATTATAAAAAATAGAAATCAAATCCGCATCTAAGTAAATGGGTCACAAGAGTTAGTGAGCAACTTATGTGGTTACAAAATTTATTATTGATATTGTTGTTATCCTCCATGAAAATTAGTGTTCAATTCATTGATACCTCTCTATCTCTCATGGAAATTACCATTCAAATTATTGTTATTTGTCCATGGAAATAACCATCTAGAGTGTCGTTATTTGTACATGAAAATTACTATCTCTTTTCATGTAAAATGTTATATGTTCATGAAAATTACTATCTCTTTTCATGTAAAATGAGCCCTGGTTTAGCAATAAAAAGGCGTCCTTTCCAACATTTTTTAATTTTCAGATTTTTGAACTTTACGCAATGTCATTGTGACATACAAGAGAGAGTAAGATTTGTTGGTGCATAATTATTTGTGATTATTAATTATTATTTGTGCACATAAATAATTATCCATGCATGCCATGATTATCAAAAATCAACATTGCGATCATCAATAGGTTGTGTAATTATTAGATAAAGTTTACAAACTTTAGTTAAACCTTTCTTGATTTTATTATTCATGGTAATGAATCTAAGTTGTTTGTAAATTAACTTGGAGAATTTGGGTAGGTGACTTAATGAACTACAAATGAGTGAGCAAATAACATTTAGTTGAATGTTTTATAAATCAGAACTATGTCTCATTATGCTATGTTGATTGAGATGAGAAAAAAAATTGAGTTTTTCCTTTGTTCTGTGGATGTTTTTTTTTTAAGGTTTTACTATGTAATATTTTATGTTTTTTTTGTGATTTTGTTATTTCATTATGATCTTGTGACCATGTGAAATTTTAAACATAGTAATATATATGCCATATTATCGTGTACACAAATCAATTTTTACGTCATTAACACCAAACAAGCCCCTCTCCATCACACTTTCAATTTTTTAAGGTGATTTTTGAATGAACATAACTTTCTCATTACGAGTATATTTTCAATGGAGTGTGTGTGTTTTTTGTGTTCTTTGTAGCAATGCATTTGGTTTATAATAATTCATTATTTTTAAGCTTATTGTTTCTATGATTTGTAAGAAAAAACCTATAATCCCCATTTTTTTTTCAAACTTACAGGGATCATAACTTCTACATATGGACTATGTTTTGAGTCATATATATATATATATATATATATATATATATATATATATATATATATATAAATAAAGAGCACCACACATTGGAATCATAAGACTTTAGATCTAAGGTCGATTTTCAATTTGTTTTTTCACAGACACACATACTTTGGGTCCATTGTTGTGTTTTGGACTGTTATTTTTGTTATAGATTCCTCTAATTTAACCATATGGATTTTTATATAGGTGCTTATATCCTTTTAAAGGTAAGTCAAAAGTTGGGAGCAACCAATCATATGTTGTATAGTGAAGTGTCCTCTCTTAAATTAAATATTGTATCTTTCATATAGGAAATTATGGCTTTAAAGGCTACTAATGTCATCCTTCAACAATAATATGACAAAGACACGATGCTACAAACATTGCAGATTAGAGTTGCTAAATTGGATCAACTTCTTTTAGTGGTGGATTCCATTCTTATTTCCCAAGTGTTGATTTTTCAATAAGCAAGGTTAAGCATGAAGTTCATTCCATTTTAGCATTTAACTTAAACATAACCAATAATGTTGCAGCAACCAAGATCACAAAAAGAAACATTATGCACAAGAACACAAGAAGTATCCTGGGAAACCCTTCTCAACAAGGGAAGAAAACCCAACCAAAATCCTTTGCTATATTCTTCAAGAGAAAGACCTTCACCGCCAATGAAACCTAGCACACAAGAGGGTGCTCAAACTCTAGAAGACTAGTGCCCAAGAGAGGTGCACACTTTTCCCAAGAAGGTGTGTTGTGGTGGGAAATCCCCCTACGAACTAGCAAATAGGGTTATATTATGCATGCAGATATGACCAAAAGAAACCTACTTTCTACTTTCGTCCCCAGACCTAATCCCCATTTCTTTTCAACAAATACATGGTTAGACCAACATACCTTGTTCCGGACGTTCGATGTCGATCCTTCTTCACGCTTGATCACTTGTTAGTAGCTCTCCTCCCAAGGCTGACCTCCATACAAAACAAGCAACAAACTACACATGCATTTTACCTACAGACTAATGGGTTAGAGATTCAAACATATATTTACTAAACTATGAAGAACTCATATAGTGGGACAGAAAAAGCATTTCTTTATTATTAACTTTAATGAATCAACTTACAATGTCAAGACCGGCCACTGCTTCGCGAACCTGATCCTGGGATCCTTTTCAAATGTCCTCCAACTTCTTTGCTTTGTATCTCTTCTTGCACAAGGATTGCTAAAGGGTTGGGACAATGGGAATATGCAATTGGGCAGAGTTTCTTTACTCTTATTCTCCTCCTCCAAATGGGACCCCTAACCCTTCTTTTATAGGCTAGAAGAAGCTAGGTATTTGGACGAACCCTCGGCCATGCATGGCCGGGAGTTTCAGTTAACTCACCCAAAGCTGTGTGTTCCGTCGACAACTTTCCTTTTTTCGTGCTTTTGTAGGTCCACGCGGGTTGTTTTAGCTCAACTAGCATGTACACGCGTGCAGTAATGGAGTAGGGCGCATGGGCCCTTATAAAAGAGGTTTTTTAAAGAGTTGTTCAGTAGTTCTTTGGCAAAGAAGGGATCTGAGATGGCCCGATGCCAGGTAAGCATATATGGTGCAAATTAGGGTTATAACAAATGCCCCCTAATGTGTGAGGCCAGAAGAGCATCTGATGGCCGAAATACATTACCAATCTTTACTGATGTGCCGAACAAGTGAGCCCATGGACTAGGAACCGGGAGGTGTCGTCTGCAAAATAACAAATGTCTCACCGAGGCGGGCATACCCATGCCCGGGATAAAATAGAATCATGGCTACCAATCAAATACACTATAGATCCATGTCAAATAACTATATAAAGTGTAGTCGCGAACAATACACAGCGGAGCTACATCTCAAAATAAAAAAGATATACATATAGAGTATCCATCTTCTAGAAGCTGATACAACCTAGTGGTTGGAGATGAGGTCTTCAGAGCTCGAGCACCAACTTCAAAATCTTCAAAACTCAAGGTAGGAGTGTAATATGAGTGTACCACTTCACTACCCAGAGGTCTTCGACGGCTTGTCGGTCATGGACTAGAGAATCTTGATGATCAGACTGAAGGCTTCATAGATTTCGAACAAAGACTTGATTGGACGTTCAGGATGGCCGGGTATGAGGGCAAGAGACAAATTGCAGAGAGGCTGACTAAGGCTTGGTAGAAACTTCCCTTGGACAACAACACGACAAATGATGAGACTTAGGCAGCATGGCATTAATCATAAGTTTATGAAGCAGGAGGTAACACAAACTCTCCATATGTTTGAAAGAATAACCAAACAGAGGAGGACACAACTCTATGTAGCGAGAAAAACTTCCTAAGGTCATATTACATCCCATAGTTTGATGAACAAACAGACATATGTGCTTTATCCAAGGGTGACTCATTATGCTGCCAATAAAGAAAATACTTTTCCCTTCCTCTTTTTGGGGTATATTTGATTTTTTTTTGTCTTTTTTCAATACTTTTGGAAAAAGAATAAAAGAATGTTACATTACAAAGGAGAATCGAGTGTCGCAAACATACTAGTTCCAAGCGCACGGAACACAGTGATGTTCAGGGCAAAGAGACATATGCAAGAAAAGGACACTCGGGAAAAATCCTCCAAGGGTCAAAGGTGTCAAGACGCAGAGGTAAGATGCTACAGGGCTTGCGTATAAGGCATGCTTCAGATGGTTCAGTTGAGAGCAACATGGAGCCGACATTAGGACAAAGACGCGGGTATGCAAATGCGATTAATAAGACACACAATGGTAACATCCTTCGATGTCAGTTTAACGAGCCCAGAGAAGGTAAGCTCGGTGGTTTTTAATATTTAGAGAGTCTGAAAAAACATAAAAGGAGACTCCATTGGGGTACCTTTTTCGAAGATAGTCTAGTCGGTTTGAAAAAGTGGTAAACTAGCACCGACAAGATGTCTATTCAAAACCATTTTAACGAGTGTGATAAGGACAAGATCACTCAGCCATTTTTTCATTTTTAAGGAGTCTAAAAAAAGCTTAACTACGGACTCCAAGGGGGTTCCTTTTTCGTAAGTATAGTCCCTCAGGCCCAAAAAAGGGGTAAAATTATACCCGAGGGTACTCTTCTAGAGAACTGAAGTTCCATAGAGTATACCTTTGTTCGTACAGTTAACCGTCCAGACCGAAAAAGGGGTAAACTACCGTTGGACCGACGTGACTTCAAATTTCAGTTTAATGAGTGTGAAGGGCCACAAGATCGCTCGACAATATTTTCATGTTTAGAGGGTCTGAAAAGGGCTTAAAAGAAGACCCGTAGAGGTTACTTTTCTCAGTTAATCCGGACAAGATTGAAAAGCATAAATGTAGTCTTGCCGGATGTTGCTTTCGAATCTCAAAGCGAGCTTGAAAATCAACAATGTTAGCTCATGATCGACACTTTGTGGGTTGATGTTGGGTATCTCCTTGGGGGAGCAGTGTGCTCTGACGAAAACATTGTCTACAACGCCAGGGGTTCTGGAGATATTTATAGGTACTGTTTCAGCGATACTTGCCATATTACCCTCGACATAAACAACACAAGTAGCCAAAGGATTGATAGGACAAGACCTATCTCTAATCATAGTCAAAGTGAATTTCCCTGCTTCGATTATGCTTAACTCTGGGAGGAAGTATGATCTGTGATGAAGATCTTCCCAGGGTTTGTCCGGACTAGTCATTACCTCAATTATAGCTTCATCAGAGGGCAAGACTAAGTCTAATGAATCAGTGTTAGCGAGAGAATCCTAAGCTCAAATAGGCTCTAGAAGTGGATTGAACTCTTGTGCAGGAGTTGGATCAGTGTTAGCTAAAGCTTGCTGGACTAAAGAGTACACTACTTCAGCCGCGGACAAGGGCATGGACATGCCTGGGTGCCCTGTCCCATCCATCGTGGCCGATGGGGAAGGAGGTATCCACGGATCGTCGAAGTAAGTCATGCGGAATGACGAAACTTGAAAAATCTCAACCTTATGGTGATTGGATATAAACTTGATATCGCCTTGAGGGGGCGGGTAATCGAAGGTACCCATCAAAGATGGGCACAAACCATCCCCTACGTTGACTACACCTGGTTGAGGATTATCAATCATCGGGACCGTGGATGCCCCCAATGAAGGGTCAGGTCTAGAGAAAGACAATTGATCGATGGTCACTATCCGACCCTCGTGTGGAAACAACAAGACCCGGAAAACTGCAACAACCATAGCTTGCATTGCATAAGTCCAACTCCTCCCTAACAAGAGGTTATAGTCGAGGGGCGCATCGAATACCTCTACCTGGACACACACGATCTCCCCTCCTAACTCCACTGGGAAAGAGGGAATGATACCATGTGGTTGGAACAAACGATCGTTGAAAGCAGTAAGAAGAGTAGGTGACAGAGACAAAACGGGCTAGACAACGACTTTCCAACATGCCAACAACATAATGCATGTCGAGGCACCCTCATCAACCACCGTTCGGAAGATATTCTGAGTAAAGGTTTTCGTGGGATAAGCCACTACTATCTAAAATGCTACATGGTAATGTAGACGAGGTTTTAGGTCAGTTGTATCCAGCATGATTGTACATGGATTACAAGTCTCGGTAGATCCTAAAGCGGTTAACAAGGCTTTCCTCTAAGAAGGGCAGCTTTGGAGGACTTCCAAAGTGGACATCGCACAAGGGGTTTGTGATAAATCTTCCACCACAGAATAGTTATGGGCGGCCCTTGCGTTTGGGTTGTGAGAAGCTTTTTTGAACGTGCCTTTGGGAATGCGTGCCATTATTTCACTCAACGTCTTCTCAATCTGTAGAGGAAGAGATGGGATTTCGGCTTCTTTGCCCTTCTTAGAAGTGCTTGGTTTACTATAGTCATGTGCTCTAGTCGATATAAAGGCATCACCCTTCACCATATATACATTCATGGATGCAGGGTTGTTTGAAGACGGAGAGGGTCCTTGGTTGCCCCCTTCCGTGCTTGGAGAGGCTTGGGTTAGATTTTGCCCATGTTGAAATGGATTGGTTAACACAGCAGGTTGTTGCTGCATCACAAACTTTTGGGCTTCTACAAGCCGAGGAAATAGATGGGTCGGGTGGTCTTCCGCACATAAGTTGCATGGATACCTCGCCTCCTATTTCCCAGTGTTGTCCCCGCCAGCATTATCGGTAGGTTTCTTATCCCCCTTACCCTTCTTTTGTTGTTTTTTCTTTCTTTCAGGCTACTAGGTGGCCTTTTGATTAGTCGATTGCACTGGGTGTACATCCGACGTTTTAGTAGGGGGAGTAGCCAAAGCAGTAGTTTGGTTGGCCGTTGTGTGTTGTATAGACAATTGTTGCAACTGCTTCGTTAGTTGCTCAACGGGCTTTGTTTGTGCTAAACCAACAATACCATCGGCATGTGGTCCAGCTCTCTATCTGGTTTTATCAAGTATTGAGCGTGGTGCATCTAGCAAGATCTCGTATAATAAACCGAATTGAGAATAGATTAGCTCAAGTTGTTGAGCTCTCATGATGGCGTCTTCTTCGGAAAATACTCTCGACGTTGCGACATCTTTGGACAACTGTGGGACCAAAGACTTAAGGAACCACTTGAGCATGAATTCCAGTGGGACTGGTACCTTAATTAAACTCTTTCAGCGTCTCCATTCTCGGATGTGATCAGAGATATGGTCCGCTTTTGTCTATGAAAAATTGGCCAGCAATTCTATGCCAGCGTCGTATCTCACAGGTAACTGGAAATGGTTTAGGAAAGCCATGGCCAATTCACCGAAGGAAGAGTATCTTGAGCGATCGAGCTCAATGCACCATTTCGCGGCACTCCCAATGAGAGTATGTTGAAACAATCACAACTGTACAGAGTCGTCTTTCAATGAGTTAGATGAGCACCAAAGATGGAAGGTAGTCACATGATCTCCTGGATCTTTGTTAGGATTGGCTTAAAACTTTGGGATGTCCGAAGGCAACTTCGTCGGCATAGGAGGCTAACGCGAATCATGACATATAGGGTCATTCAACAACCTTGTCAAGTCTGGCAAATGCAAAGTTGCTAGGAAAGGTAGTTTGGGTTGTTGGTGATAACCTGGGAAAAAGGGACCAGGAGTTTGACTGGCACCAGGTTGCCAGGAAAAGTTCGGCTGCTGGCCTAGATTTTGGTAAAAACCATGGCCATGGCCAGCGTATGGATTTTACGTGTGAGGAGACATCATTGGCTGATTTCCAAAATAGGACATAGATGGTTGGGCACACATTACATTCGAAGGACTTTGGGAAGGGTTGCCCCATGTTAGTCCCGTGGGGATAAGCATAGTACTTTGTCCAGGGTTCCATTGATTGTGGAAATAATTACCCCAGATTGGCATTTCAGACGAGGGAACGGATCCCTACCAAGAATTCCAAGGCCCTGATGTGGAAGAAGTTCCTGGGTGTGCCCCCTGTGCAGGAATAGTACCCTACATAGGAATAGATTGTCTGAAACTGGGATTGCCCCCAGTCGGGAAAGCGGCTGACGAGAAGGTGTTGTTACCAAATGCACCGAACAAAGAAAACGGTGTCGAACCTACCAACATATTATGCGAAGGTGGTCCTTGACTCCCCGCTCCAAGCAAACTATGGTGTGCAATTGGCCCGACGGATTGCTGATGCGTGCCACCGAGCGAAGGGGACGAAGGAGGTATATGACCTCCTCCATAAGGGAAAATGTTAAAAGGAGCAGGAGTGCCCCCCATGTGTCCTTGCAGAGGAGCGTTAGAGCTCCTTGCCCCCAGACCTGAAGTCTGTGAAGTGGAGTAGGAAAGTATAGGACTTGTACCTGAACTAGGCATCTCGTATGAGAACAGAGGGCCTGTCGCACTTGGTGTGAAAGGGGTTGTGGCCACCGTCAGAGACGGGATCGGACCACTATGTGATGTAGAGGCGATCGAGACCATGGTGGCTCAGATTGGTTACGGTGGTTTAGGAGGTGGAAACTCTCTTGTGGTGACAACCGTAGTGGGAATTGAAGAATTCCTAGAAGGAGTAACAACATTTGTTTCCATTTCGGCGTGTGACACTGTCTGGCACTCGTAAGGATGAACCAGTACGATGGTGGGTGTCGTAAGATCAGTGGTGGAGGTTTCAACTAGACCAGAAGCTTTCACTCCAAGGTCTAAAACGGTCGATTCCTCCGGATGTTGGTCGAGCACAATTTCTTGTGACCCGGTCGCTTCAAAAGACCCTTGTTGGTCTAGCTTTCGCCTTAGTGGTGGCGGGGGTGGCTCTAGTGTAATTGGCGGTAGGCCAAGAAGCCTTCATGACCGACGGAGCTCGTGATCCTCCACTGTGTGAGAAGATCAATGACACTCTAGGGCGTTCTAGTTGTTCAAAAACAACACACACTAAAAAGTCCCTATAAGATAAGATGGGCAAACACTAAATTAATTGGCAGAATAGTTACAACAACCAACACTAGAGAAACTTACCGGTGCAAGTGTAACTCGAACACGAAAGCACCCTCCAGGTATAATCTACAAAGCGTGGCCTGATGTCTATCCTAGGTACCGTGGTATACCCTCGCAGTCACCTGTGTATGTCTCTAAGAAAGATAGGCAACTAGGTTGCTGGCGCGTGAACAATCACCAGGCGGGTATAGTCGAAAGTCGGGTAGACCACAATGAGCAGGGTATTGAGCCTGAAACCTGTCAATGGTATCGAGAGCAAGTGGTTCAGAAAACAACTGAGGACCTTGAATGGATTCGAGACCCACGAAGCTTCGTGGCAAATGCAATCGACGAAATCCCAAGACAAGCCCTCTATATGTATTCTCCACTACGATTGGTCCAGCTTTGGAGGGGTTATCTTTGCTACCTTTCCGCACGTGACCTCATGTTTATCCCCTGTGTTAGAGGGGGGTCCTGGATAACTTTCACGATACTGGACTTGGACACTCCCTAACCCAAACTCCAATGTTTGATTTTAATGGCCTTGAAGAGTTCCCTCTCCAACCTAATCCAAGGCCCTAATCCTGAACTAATTGGTTGAACCTACAAACATAAAAGTCTAATGATTTTTGGATTTTAGCGTTAATTTTAGGGATTGTCTTATGTCAAAGGTTATGAAAGTGAAACTAGTGATGTTTGAGAGACGAAAGGAAAAATGAAAAGAAAGTTGGAAACAAAAAACTTCACTTAACGCAAATTTTAAACAACTTTTCAAATTTAGACAATTTTCTAAGATTTTTGAATCAACAAACTCAAAACAGAATTTCACTCGACTACGAGCTACTTATGAACTAAGTAAACTGCAAAGAACTTATGAAAGAAAAGACTTTTCCCTGATTACTAATGCAAAACAACACTTTTCAACCAAACAAGAAAATGAAAGATTTTATTTATTTATTTGAATGCTTACAAAGCAAAAAGGAAAAATATCAACAAATCAAAAACCAAGAAAAAACTTCTAGTTTAATCGCATATTGCAAAGAATCACTTCAAGAAATCACACACTAGCAACTTAAAAAAGGACTCTCACACTTGTCTAAAAACCCTAAAGAAGATTTTGATGAAAACTTTTAAATGAAAAAAGAAAACTATGGCTGAGATCAAACCTAAGCTACTCACTGCTAGGACAGAGATTCAAAAACCTGAGAGGTATAACTCTTGTCAAGGGAAAGGATGATTGCCTCACCCTCAACAAAAACTATCCTGCACAAGCACACTACTGACAATTCAACAGCAAGTGTGTGCACACGAGCTGTGTAGATCCAGAGGGCATGTACACGCATGCTAGCTTTATACAGGCTGCGTGTATCTCTAAAACTTTGAAACAAATAAAAACAGACAATCCAAACCAGCAAGAGACCACTAATATTGAGAACCGGGATCTCTTGAAGTCTTAGACACTTTCTTTAACAGAAAAAAGAAAACAATGTAAGGAAAAAATTCGTAAAACAAAAAAATATGAGATGAACCCTAAGCTATAGACTTCAAACAATCAAGACTGGAAAGAGTTCCAGAAAACCCCTGAGAATGACTGATTTTGACATGGAAGAGGATGACCACCTCAAAAAATTTCTGGAATCATATACGCTATTGTTACTTCTTTAGCTAGCATTTACACGCGGGCTGTAAGAAAGTAGGGCATGGGTACACGCATGCAAACCTTATGCAAGTCGCGTGTACCTCTGTGGGTCTCGAAAAAAAATTACAATCGAGCAAAGAAACAAAGATAGCTGGTATGGAAGACCAGTATCTCTGTCAGCTCAGACTTTGCAAAAACTTCAAAGAACAGGAAAAAAAACCAGTCTTTTAAAAATACCCAAAAAATAAAATTCCCAGGAACCCTAAAGACTTCCCCAATATGGTCGCCAATTCTGTTGTGGTGGGAAATCCCCCTATGGACTAACAAATAGGGTTATATTATGCATGCAGATATGACCAAAAGAAACCTACTTTTTACCTTCGTTCCTAGACCTAATCCCCATTTCTTTTCAGCAAATACATGGTTAGACCAACATACCTTGTTTTGGACGTTCGATGTCAATCCTTCTTCACGCTTGATCGCTTGTTAGCAACTCTCCTCCCAAGGCTGACTTGCATACAAAACAAGCAACAAACTACACATGCATTTTACCTACAGACTAATGGGTTAGAGATTCAAACATATATTTACTAAACTATGAAGAACTCATATAGTGGGACGGGAAAAGCATTTCCTTATTATTAACTTTAATGAATCAACTTACAATGTCGAGACCGGCCACTGCTCCGCGAACCTGATCCTGGGCTCCTCTTCAAATGCCCTCCAACTTCTTTGCTCTGTATCTCTTCTTGCATAAGGATTACTAAAGGGTTGGGACAATGGGAATGTGCAATTGGGCAGAGTTTCTTTACTCTTATTCTCCTCCTCCAAATGGGACCCCTAACCCTTCTTTTATAGGCTAGAAGAAGCTAGGTATTTGGATGAACCCTCGGCCATGCATGGCCGGGAGTTTTAGTTAACTCACCCAAAGTTGTGTGTTTTGTCGACAACTTTCCTTTTTTCGTGCTTTTGTAGGTCCACATGGGTTGTTTTAGGTCAGCTAGCGTGTACACACATGCAATAATGGAGTAGGGCACGTGGGCCCTTATAAAAGAGGTTTTTTAAAGAGTTGTTCAACAATGCTTTAACAAAGAAGGGATATGAGATGGCCTGATGCCAGGTAAGCATGTATGGTGCAAATTAGGGTTATGACAAGGTGTACTTGCTGAAATTTACAAACTCACACAAAAGATATGATTCCTCAATGGGGAATTTACCTTTACTTATACTAAACTGAACCTATCAACAAAAGTGTCTATTGGCACAACAAGGCTGACCTCTCTATCTCATAATATAATTAATAGTGACTAGATTAATTATCTTTTACATTAATTAACAAATACATTAAGGTGGGGCCGACCTATACCCTTTACATTACAATTAGGGTTACAAGCAGGTTTGACTCTTGAACAATATAGCAAGGGATCTCATACACCCACTAGTGCTCATCCACTAGGGGCACATCCATATGGATGTTCATATCTTTGGCTCACTACATTACACAGAAGAACCACTTCTAGTGCTCAGCCACTAGGATCGTGTTCACCTGTGCTCATCCACATGCACATCCACTCAACAGATCTTCTTTCCCACTGCATTGCACATGAGAGTTATCTCGAGTTCCTCATCAACTCTCTACTCAGAGGAGGCTAAAAAATCATCTTAATTTATGTTTTCATGACGATGTACCAAACACATTGGGATTTCACACGTTCACCTTGTGCTCAGCCACAGGCATGTCCAACTCTGCAGATCTCCTTTCTCACTGCGTTACACATGAGAATCATCTGGAGTTCTTCTCAACTCTTTGTAAGGAGGAGGTCATCTCTACATTTCAACTCTGTCTCAGATAGGAACCACACACCCCTCTCATGGGTTTTCTCTCGGGTTTGTAAGCTGGAGAATGTCTCACGTAGCTGCAATCATCAACACCAAGATCCACAAGGAGAGGTGACATTTGTTGAATCATGTACTCATCCACTAGATGAACTCTTGGAGAGTGATCTTATTGTATCTTTTTTTCATTTTTCATGATTTTATTTCTGATGTGCATTTGTTTATCTTTTTTGACTAACACGTAAAGGAAATTGGTTCTAAATTATTCTACAAAAGAGGTTATAAAGGCTAAGGTCTTGGGAAACATCGCTAAGGAAATGTAAAACCTATTGACCTATTTTTATGCCATTTTGATACAACCTTAGATATTTTGAGCATTTAAATTCATGTGCTACTCCACTTTTTATTGCACCAACTTTCTAGTCGTCTCTAACATTATTTAGATATTCATTTTTAGACAACAGAGAGCACTCTCACCCCTTTTCAAGGGGGCAACACATTCTCCTTCATGTGATTAACCTTCTCCCTAGACTTCTTTGCATTGCAAGACCGCTTCCCATTAAAAATTTGTGAAAAGGAGGAAGTGGAAAACTTAAGTTCGACTCCCACCATCCATCTTTCTTCTGGGTGGATTGATGATTAGTCTTTGTGGCACCTTGAGAAGTAATTAGAGGCATATTATACACATGTTTCATCCATGGTTCAGATGCATAGTTTGCATCCCAACCACTATGATAGAAGCATTTGATTTCCATGGAGTCCACTTTCATATTTATGGTATACTTTGATGGTGTTTGCTTCTTTATTTTATTTATTTATTAACCAAAACTGGGGAATATTATATTAATAAGTTGTAACAAAGCTAACAATGAACATACAAAAAGCACTACTATGGAGTTTCAAACAAAATTTGCAACTCTCGCAATCTACATAAGAGAGTTTGTTACATCCCAACTATCCATGCATGTATATTGCTTGATAAAAACACAAACAATTTTGAAAAACATAAAGACTAACAAAACACATGTTGCTTGGTGGCCTCCTTATGGTCAACATTGAAGGGTAGGGAAGTCTGTTAATCAATGTCCATGTCCTATTTTGATTGACGAACTGTCTCCTCCTCTTTGAAGCCAACACATGTCGAATTGATTGAAAACCAATGATTTAAGGCAATGAAGAGAGAATCCTTACAAAGATTGAGAACCAAATTTTTGAGCATGCTACATTCTATTTTAAGGACATCCAATTTCTATCTTTGTTGGAAAAGAAGATTCATGATAGTCACACTTTGAGATGTGCAATGGTGTTCATTTTCATGGACCTTAGAGGTCAGCCAAAACAAAAATGTTTTGTTGCTTTGAATAGTCCCTTTGTTTCGACAAAGAGTTCTTCAAACCTCTTGTGAATCCCCGAAATCCACAAATTCTAATTCCTCTACAATTCTACCTATAGGTGGCAAAGTCAAGTAGGGGCCAAACTGACCAGAGCTAGTGCCAACTCTTAGAATAAATTATGGATTCCACACACTAAGAATAAACACCACTAATTCACTACACTTATAGAATATTTTGATGTCTAGACTAAGAATTCCCAATGGTCAAATTCCTACCAACATAACCAAAGTACTAAACCTCAACCCACAAAGATGAAATCAATAAGGAAACACTTCCCCAAACCCAACACCCAAAACCAAAATCCAACTATCGAAATGCAATTTGGTTTCTGCAACCAAAAAGATCCAAAACTTAAACACTGAAAAAGCCAAATGACTACAAGCTAGATACCATAATTTCGAAACAACATCCAAAGTAACAAGAAATATCTTACCAAGTTAGCTCGAAATGGTTTTGGGCTAGAGAGACACCTTGAAATCCAGACCATACTCCGTCCATTATCCCACCTCAACAACAATACTCCATAAAAAAGGAAACAAAGGCTAGAGTAGAGTTTAATTCTTCCATGCAACAAGGATGAGACCTAATCTTTATAAATCCTTTCCCCACACTTGAAAATAGAAGTGAGGTTTGTCATAACATGTGTTATTAAAATGGGATAAGATGTGGGTTGAGATCCAAGTGGATTGCAAACTTAGTGGAAATGAAAGAAACAACACCCCCCATTTTTTATCATGACCCCTTGTGTGAGAGAGGTTGCTTCATTAGCTAACCAATTGGCTCGTTTGTTGCAATCTATTAGAACATGATATAATGAGACCTTGTTCAAATTTTGGACTAGCTTGTTGATTCTTGCAATGATTGAGGCTAGCTTGTTGTCTTTTAGAGTCATGTGCAGAACCATTGATTTGGGGATGACACTAGAATCTCCAACAATAATCATTGATTCTATGTTGGATTCATTTGCGAGGAGAAGGCCCTGGAAAAGAGCATAAGCTTCATCTTGGTTATTGATTGAAGTTCCTAACCCGTAGGAAAGGGATAATTTTGTTCTTCCCTCGAGATCAAATGTAATCCCTCTTGCACCTACCACCCCTTTTGCTTCTTTATCAAAAGAGGCACTTGTCTAGTTTTTTTACATTGGCACCATCTTCTACTTGGAGCACTTATGTTGATCATTGTCAAAGTTTTTTCATTTCATGCACATCTATGACAAATATTCTTTAGTTTCAAAACATTCAACCATCCTAATAGCTTTGGTGTTTGCTTCTCTTCCATGAAGCACTTTGTTCAACTTTTATGTTGACACCATTTTTTTCTTAGAGCACTTATGATTGGTCATTGATAGGTTTTCCATTCGGTACACTTGTTTCATGTATTCTTCAACTTCATCCCATTCCTTCATCTTGACCACTTTGGTGTTAGTTTTGAGGGCACTTGCCTAGTTTCCCACCACCTCATATAGTGGTCATGCTTCATTTAGGTCTTTCTAGAAGCCACAATCCTCCTCTATAATATTTACTAGGCATGAAATAAGTTTCCATTAAAGGGGAATTACATGTAATACCTACTTATCTTCATCTCCAAGTGAATCTTAGAGGGGGTGTTTGTGCATAATATTTTTCCATGATTTTTTTATTTTATTTTTTCGTAATTTCATTCAAATTTTAAATGAAATTACATTCTTCATGTGCCTTTTGACAATGCATATATACTCAAAAAGCACCCCCAATCAAAAGACAAATAAAAGAATATGTCAATGACAACCCTACATACCCATCCCACAACTGTAATAATATGCTTCAAAAGCACCATATGAGAGTCTACTATACATACCATCACAACTATAAAAGTATCTCCACCATCCCAAGATGCCTTTCAAAAAGGTTACAACAAAGAACATTATATCCCATTGTACAAAAATAATAAGTCTCGGGTATTAGATGCCATTAAAATTGAAATACAAACTTAGTAATCCATAATAACCAACCTAGAGAAAGAACTAATAAAAATAAATATGATCATATTAAGAGGATAGGCCCTACCCTTCCTCCTACACGTGCCAATTTCCAACCTCCAATTGCAATCCATCCTTACACAATCTATCAACCATTTCATTCCTTTCCATGTAAACATGATGAAAAGTAATGTTATTAAATAAAACTTTAAAAGCTAAATCTCCTCAACATAAAATTATCCAAAGAAGTCAAACCCAACAACCAATTTACCACCATAAGAGAGTCACCAAAAATTTGGATATTTGAAGCACCTTTCTTTGCAGTAAACATACTAGTTAGCTTTAAGGTCATCATCTCATAAAAAAAAATTGAACCCCTTCCCATACCTACCTTGAATTTGAGAATATGGGAATCCTGTATGTAAATGACCCTACCAACACCACTAACTTGTGAATTATTTTGTGAGGCACCATCAAAGTAATCCAAGGCCCCTCATCTATCAATGACATAAGCTATTACAACTTTTTGAGGATTTTCATTTTTTGATTATTTAAAACTGTTTAAAATACATATACCTTGAGAATCACACTAAATTGTTGGAACAATTTTATCTTCAATTAAACTTGAATTTATTGCTATCCACAGTTCCTAGGATTTTACAAGAGGAAAAGCTTTAAAATTTTGTATTACTCTATTTCCACACCATACTCTAAGACTTTCCTCAATATAATAACCTCCCCAAACATCCTTTATACCTAACATGTCCAACACTTATTTCCATACTTGGATAATGTAACCACATGACACAAGTAAATGATAAATGGACTCTTCATTTTCTTTGCATAAAAAACATTTGTTCGGGCTATGTTAGTTCTTTTTTTACCCCACATACCATGTTAAAACCTTATTGTTTAGAGTGATCCACATAAATCACTGAGATTTTAACAAATATTTAAACTCATGAAGATATTTCCACCACCATTGAGGATCGTCCACGACATTATCTTCACACAATGATTGATATCCTACCTTTGAGTGTAGATACCCATTGTTGGGTTCTTTGAACAAATCAACTCATCCTCAACATCCTTTATTCTAACATGACTAGATCAAAGACCGACTACATAATTTTCCCATTCCACGGCTTCATCACCATAAAGACAAAGCATACCTACATATTTTTATTCTTGCCTCCAAACCAAAGTGAGGTTTGGACCAACCCCCTTAAAATGTTTGAATAAACCTTTCCCATGCAAATTTTACAGTAAGGGATTATACATTTTGTAATTTAGCCCACAAACAACCCACATATCTTCTCATAGTTTGAGCATGTTATCTTTACCCACCTTCCATACTAACCAACACCCAATCAAAGGGAAAGATAATAACATTGCTTTCCAGATAATATACACATTATTACATTGTGTAGGCCTTCTTCTCCAATTCTCAGTGGTATTTGGCTTAATGTGCTTCTAATAAACCACATTTCTCCATAAACCCTTCTCAGACATAAGCCTACATACACTCTAGGAGGGATTTGAGGCAGGCTTATGTCTAAGAAGGGTTTATGGAGAACTGTGGTTTATTAGAAGCATATTGGCCCGATACTACTAAGAAGCACAAAGGGTACCCCTGCCTCAAACCCCTCCTAGGGCTAAAGAAAGGAGACACAAAGCCACTAACTAGAACAAAAAATGACACATTCGTAACATAGTTCATAACCCAATTGACAAATGAAAAGAAAAAAAACCTAAATGAATCAACATCAATCTAATATAAAACCAACTTGTCCTATCATAGGCCTTTGATAAATCCAATGTCACCACCATCACCTATAGCCCCATTTTTATAGCAAGAACACCCTCCTAAGAAATCCTGATAGATTCATGAATTTTCCTCCCCTCAAGAAACCCAAACTGTTCATTTGAAATTGAAGCAAATAACAAACTTTTGACTCTCCTAGCAATAATCTTAGAACAATCTTATAAATGTAGACACACAAGGATATGGGCCTAGATTCCTCAAAAGAAGAAGGATTATCTAAATTTGGAATTTGTTCAATAAAAGTGGCATTGAAGGTTGTCAATATCTTCCCAGTAAACCTAATAACTCTTAACAAGTCTTCTTCTACTACCACATAAAACCCTAAGAAGAATTCCACTGACCATCCATCGAGACCATGGCTTTTATCTTTTTGAAAGGATTGCAAGACTACTTGAATCTCATATTTTGATACTTCCTCCATCAGTCTCCCATTATCTTCCTCATTCATAAAGATAGAGAAAAAACATGTCATCCTAAATACCTTTATTATAGTATCTTGATTGTCCTCCTTTAAATATCATTAAAGTGTTTATCCTTAGTATTAGAAAGGTCTTTAGAACTATAAACCATAGATACATCACCCCTAGACAAATTTCGAATAGCATTTACATTTCTCCTATAGTTTCCAAACTAATGAAAATACTTTGTATTTTCATCCCCCTTAGAGAGTCAAAGAGTTATGCTCTTAAGTCTCCAAGCAACCTTTTTGTCGTCTAATATTTTCCTTTTCCTTTGTTCCAATTGCTTTATTTTAATCTTGAATTCCTCATTAAGATAGCCAACCAACTATTGAAGGTACATGCCCTCAAATTCAGCCTCAATAGCCACTCTCTCTCTCTCCCCTCTTTGACCTTCTTCTGATGATCCCATGATGTAGCTTCATCATTAACCCTTCTTAAATTTGCCTCAAACTATGATGCGATGGATTCACTAAAAGACCCATCAAAAGGCACCCACATATATTTAATCAAACTTACAAACTCTTCATCCTCTAACCAATTAGGATTGAACTTAAAGGGACTAGGAGGTTTCCTTCCAACAAAAGAAAGTTCCAAAAACATAGGAAAGTGATCATATTCTCCACTAATAGCTACCGACCATCTTATTCCGACTTGATCATTTATAATGGAATCTAACACAAGAAACATGTATATTATTTTGACAATTCTTTCCTCCTATATCGTCTTATTGCTCTAGGTCCGCCTTAATTTTACAAGCTCTATATAAAAAATATTATCCTCTTCAAGCCTTCTTAATAAGAATCGATTGAGGAGTCCACCCAAGCCATAGACCTCCAAATTTCTCATCTTCCCAATGAGAAATTGAGGTCCCCACCCAATACGACATTCCCTTGCCTTAACAAATCTGGACTAAAGATTTGCTCCCAATAAGACTGCCTCTTGAAATAGGGACCACAAATATTTAATACAATAAACTAATTCTTGTTTCCTTTGAAAATAAAACTATCCCCAAACCTTACTCCAAATACCATATGTTATAACATGAAATAACTTTGGCCCTCCACCTAGTGACCGGACCCCCTAATCTACCTTTAACATCTACATAATTAAATTCCCACCCCTTAAACAACCTTTCTAAAACATATACAATTTTACAACCTTCACCCATAGTTCCATGAAGAAGAAACATGTATAGTTTCTGCACATCCACAAGTATTCTTAGGGTCTATTCTTTTGAGGTACTTCTGAGCCCTCAATAATTCAAAGATAGACAAATCATGATCCTCCCATCATTAGGGTATTGTTATCATGTAACTCCCTATAGAATCATGAAGTCCTACACCACCTTTGTGCATTTCACATTATAGGATATAGTTTTTATCCTAAGTGTGTATTAGATCATATTTTTCCTCCTCCCAGTCTTATTAATGAGGCGTCAGTGTGAGTGCAAATCTAATTTATGGGGTGGTTTCATCTATGTACTATAATTGTATCATTTGAATGAATATTGTAATACAATGAGTAGAATATGGATTAAATCCTTTTCCGACAAGTTCTTGTGTTCTATTTATTAACATGGTATCATAGCTCTTATGGTCTTAAGGGCATGATAGAACCATGGTAGTTTTCCATGGAAGGTGAGGAATTACGACTTCTTCATGGAAGTCATTCATGTTTGAATAGTGATGTTGCCCACACCAAAAAAACCATAGATCTACATCTATTTGGACATGCAATGGAAAAGATAAGGTCATCACCTTTCATTTTCTCAATGATTTAAGGGCACTTGTTTTACTATATATTTTGAAGAATATTTCATTACATCTTGCATCCGAGTTATCACGGTGAATCCATTGGATAATTAAGTGGTGTTTTCAAAACATGTCATATCAAATCTCCTTATGATCCATGAGAGGCATAAATAATGGTGTTAAGGGCCTCATACTAAATCTATGGTCAAGATCCATGATATTATTGTTGGAATATTCACCAATACTGTGAGGGGGGGGGGTGAATCAATATTGAGCACTTTTTACCATTTTTAACCTTAATCACTTCATGTAAACATTAACAATTAACAATGCCATTCATTATCACAAAAACCATACACATAACACAATGATTTTTACATGGAAACCCAAACGGGAGAAAACCACTAAATGTTTTTATTTTATCATGTTAAGATTACATTCATGGGAAGCACCAACTTCCAAGATTCTCTAGCACCAATTGGAAGGAGGCACCAACATGAAGGAAGTTCCAACTCCTTGATTTACCAACACTGACCGGAAGGAGGCACCAACCCCCTATATTTACTAGCTCCAATTGGAAGGAAGCACCAACTCCATAAAACATAGGCACCAACTTGTTGAATGAAGACACCAATCTTCCCGAGCACCACCCTGCCACCCTAAAATAAATTTGCTTCCAATTAAACTTCCTTGCACCACGCAACCACCTTGAGATGTTCCTTTTCATTATTTCTACTACTCTTCTCACCTTAGTTCTCATGAACTCAGTCTCTTCGTAACATCTCTTCACAACCACACACTTAAACTTCATGAGATCTTGGATATTTATATAAAAAGATACACCCAAAGATTTGTCCATGTATCCAAAGAATACGAGGTTGGATCTAGATATCCATAGCACCAGGTTGCATTGACCTGTCCAAAACCACTTCTTTTTCGTGCTTGATTTTTTCAAGAACGAGCTCGACGTACAACTATCATTGGATCTGTTCCAATATTCAATCTTGTCCATCAATTTACTTCATTGTCACACAACACACCCTCAGTGCTTAATAGTCGTCCAATCTGTCCTTGTTTGATCTGGACGATTGATCTTTTTAACTGTCTTCAAGAACTAACTATGCAGTCATGATGAATAACCATAGGATCTTCTTCCTGAATCAAGCATTGACGTTGATTTGTTCTCTACACAATGTAACCATACTATACAACAGTCATCCGATCAATCTTAGAATTGATCTTGACCGTTGATCTGTCTTCTGCCAATACTTAGACAAATTGCCTAAGTCTCAATGCAGGTTCATGGATCTAAGACACATTTATTCATAGCTCCATGACTTCCAAATTGCATCCTCAAGTTCCTTCGCACTCATTTTTCACCCACACTTAGACACATTTCCAAACATTTCACTATGGGTCTTTTGGACTGTCCGATCTGTGACACGTGGCAATTTTTTTATCGAAATCTGACACGTGGCTACCTCCTGGGCCATCATATCTCTCTCCTTCTGGGTCGTTTGACCTGTGACACATGACAACCTTTTGCGCCATCGAATTTCTTACCTTCTGGGTCATCCGATCTGTGACACGTGGTGACCTCTTGTGTTGTCGGATCTCTCTCCTTCTGGGTCGTTTGACCTGTGACACATGGCAACCTTTTGCGCCATCAAATTTCTTACCTTCTGGGTCATCTGATTTGTGACACGTGGTGACCTCCTGTGTTGTCGGATCTCTCACCCTCTGGGTCATTCGATCACCCATTCTTGGTACTTAGTCATTTCTTCATACTTATCCAGTTCTTCAAGATCTTACTATGGGACCGTGGGTTTTCTCTTATTCGTCTCATCTTCCCAATATTTTGTCGTGTTCACTAGCTTCATGAAGTCTTGACACTCAATCAATTTTCTAGTTTTCATGGAACGATGGGTCCGTGGGCATGCATCACTTCTCCAATTGTAATCACAAGTTCATCCGTCCGTTTGTCATCCTACACTTAGTCATATTTCACGAAACTATAGAAGCGAAAATCTTTCAATCAACTCTTTATATACATTCCTTTTCTCTGCTCCGCGATATCTCAACACTTAGTCATTTTTCAATATTTCATCGCGGGTCGTGGGACTATAGCATTTGCCCGATTCTTGTGGCTTTTTCCATCCATCCAATTCAATCTTCATACTTAGCCATTTCTTGAGACATCGACCATTTGACATATTTATGATACTTAGCCATTTTTCAAGATTTCATCGTGGGTCTACGGGGCCATGGAATTATTGCATTTCTTTGCACATACTTACGATTCTCCACTGCTCTCCAACATCTTGGGACTTAGTAATTTTTGAGATAGGCCTCAAACATTTCATTATATACTCTTGATACTCCACCGCTTCATTATCTCCATGAGATCTTGATAACTAGCCATTTTTTGAGATATCTTTTGTGCTCATATGGCGGAGGAGATGGTTGCCACGTGGATGTCTTCTTCTGTACTAGATGATATGGCATCGACACGTGGCACCATACGTGACATCTACACAGTTACATGTTATATCACTGACATGGAATCCTTCTGATGTGGCGTTCATCTGATTGAACATGTGGCGTTGATGTGGCTTAGCTAGCCCACCAAGTGTCGAACTTCAATCTTTAATGTTAACGATTTATTTCTGTAGATGAACGGTTAGGATCTAATTGCTTCAAAATTTATTCTTTTATGTGAGGTTCCATAGTTCTTTCACTCACTTTCATTCAAACTAAGTGACAACGCCTTTTCATTATAAAATTTTTGAACTATGTTGTCCCAAAACGAATGTGGGATATATCGGCTTCGCCATTTCTTTAATCTTCTATAGATTGCTCTGCAAGAGAGATCTTCACCTCCTCAACTTTGTACATAATATGCATCGAATGGTGACCATTCTCTTTTTGCAGTCTGCACTACCAGCTTCATTTATTCTTCTCTGTCAGATCTCTATTCTTCAATTTCTTGTATAGAGACTAATCTTCATGCACAGAGGCTCATCGAATTTTGCAGTTTTCATTACTAGCTTCGTCTATTCTTATTCCTCAATTTCTTGCATAGTCATGTTCGTGTAGAGAGACTTATCCATAATATTTATGCATAGAGGCTCATTGAGACATGGAGACATACAATAGAAAGTCTCCTTTTGGCATGAATGACAACACATTTTCAACAAAATCCCACTTTGTCATTGATGAAAACACCTTCATATATTATGATAGTTTATGCAAGTCTCTCCCTGTCTCTTTTCTCTCCCCCTTTGACATCAATGGCAAAGGGATTTTATCCCCCTTAAAGTGTACTCTTAATTTTCTCCTCGACAACCAACGACCTTCTTGTTTTTTTGCAGCTCCCCCTAAGCTTTTGGTTATGCTAAGCTCCCAACAACTTTCAATTGAAGTTGTCATATCTTAAGTAGAAACGGGAATGACTCCCATCTTCTGTCGGAAATACTCAAATGTATTTTCAGGCAGTGGTTTTATAAATATGTTTGCAATTTGTTCCTTTGTTGGCACATATTCTAGTTTTACAACTTGGTTTTTTAACCTGTTCTCTTAGAAAGTGGTACTTGATAGGTATGTGTTTTGTTTTTGAATGCATGACATGGTTCTTAGATATTCTTATTGCATTGGTGTTATCACATAGTATAGAGATCGATTGTTTGTAATCAATCTGAATGTCTTGTAAGGTCTGCTTCATCCAAAGAATTTGTGTGCAACATGTTGTTGCTACAATATATTAAGCTTCTATAGTTGACAAAGATATTGATGACTACTTTTTGATGAACTAGAAAACTAGGCAATTTCCTACAAAGAATGCACCTCCACTTGTGCTTTTTTGGTCATCCACACATCCTGCCCAATCAACATTAGTGTATGATTTTAGGGTAAAATCTTCACCTTTTGGATACCACCGTCCATAGTCCAAAGTACCCTTCAGATATCTAAATATTCTCTTGATTGCCTATACATGAGATTCTTTTGGTGCATATTGAAACCTTGAAACAATTACAATTTCCTACATCACATTTGGCCTTGAAGCCATTACATACAACAAGCTTCCAATCGTGGACTTGTACAATTTTTTATCCGCTTCCATGGATTCATCATCTTTGTTGAGCTTGCATCCTATGGTCATACGAGTGTTAACTGGTTTGCAATCCTCCATTTTGAACTTCTTGAGCATCTCCTTAATGTACTTCATTTGAGATATAAATATACCTTTGTTTGATTGAGAGATCCACAGTCCTAAGAAGAATTATAGCTCTCCTAGTATTGACATCTCGAATTCACTTTGCATCTCTTCAACAATTTTTTTGCTTAGCTTGTCAACATTACTTCCAAATAGAAAAAAATCTGTATCATGTCTTTGTCCTCCCTTTTGATGTAGATGTTGTTGTCAGCTCCTCTTTTGAATCCTTGTTGTTGCAGATACCTGTCCATTCTGGAGTACCAAGCTCTAGGGGATTGCTTCAAGCCATAAAGGGCCTTTTTGAGTTCACACACATAATCTCCATATTTTGATAGATAAAATCCTTTAGGTTTCTCAATGTACACTTCTTCCTCTAAATTTCCATTTAGAAATGTTGATTTCACATCCATTTGATAAATTTTGAAGTTCTTGTAGCAATCAAATGTCAAAAACATTTTGATTGCTTCCAATCTTGCTACAAGAGAAATTTTTTCTTCAAAATCAACTCCTTTAAGTTGAGCATATCCCTTACATACTAATCTCTCTTTGTTTCTTACTACCCATCCATGCTCATTTTGTTTATTATTGAAAACCCATTTAGTGCCTATTACATTTGTATCCTTGGGTCCAGGAACAAGATCCTAGGTTTGATTCTTTTCAATTTGGTCCAACTCATCATTCATGGCATTGATCCAATGTTCATCTTGGTTAGATTCTTCAAAGTTATGAGGGTCTATTATAGATAGTTAGGAAATGTTTACTTGATTGTTTACTCTTCTCCTTGTTTGGGGTCCTCCACTCCTATCTCCAAGAATTTGGCTTTCGGGATGATTCTTTTGTACATACATTGAAGGAGTTTTTGTGTCTTGTCTTTTTGTTTCATCTTCTTCTTTTGTTTGTGGATCCTTCTTTTCTTGGTGTTCTTCTTCTTGTTCTTGTTAGGATATTTAGACACTTAGGAGTTAGTTAAGATCTACTTGGTCTAATGTGTCGTTAGGTAAAAATGTGTTTCTTTAGTATGCATTAGTATGCATTTGTAGTTAGGAAATATGACGGTCACGATATGTTCCCAACATAGAGTGATCCGACGGTTCATACTCTCCTCGATCTTAACAACCATTGATCTGTGGCTTAGCACCCGATTGGTCCACAATCTCTATTTAAAGAGCATGGAGGGTCATTTGTCGATGATCGATTGAGAGAAACTCTCTTGTAAAATCTCTCTGTAATCTTTTTCTTTGCATTAATAAACTGCTCCAAGTGGGTTGGCTTGGGCCGTGGATGTTTCCCCGTAGGGGTTTTACCATGTGAAAACATCGGTGTGTTGATCTTTGATCTAGTTATGTGAGTAGTTACCGAAGGTGTTCGTCCTTTTTTGTAATACCTGTGTTGTCGAACATGGTATCAGAGCTTGTTTGAAGACTCACTCCTGTTGTAGATCGAGATCATGAAGCCGAGTTGCCTCATATCCATTTTATGTCATTTCTATACATTTATGGATTGAGAGGACTATTCCATTGTGTCTGGAGCACTCGTTTCATTCATGAACACTTTTCGTTTCACTCGAAAAGGTTTCTGTTTTCCCAAGATACAACCATTACAGTCAGATCTAGAGGTATAAACCCTGAATACGCATTTTTTAAATTTCTGCAAAGTTTTATTTTTGTTTTATTTTGGTTTGATATTATTTGTTTTTGAGTTTCTACTTTTTAGATCTGAGTATGCTCTTTGCCCCACGCCCTGTGAGATCTCGGCAAATCAGAAACATATAGGAAAAGGTGCATCTTCCGGGTAAGCTAACCGAGATCTAACCCTTGTTGTCACGGAGAAGCGGAATTTTTTTCTTGTCTGAAAATAGTTTTTTTTTAGCACACTCTCCAAGGCCGTCTTCAACAACAACAACAACAATCCTCCTTCTAAACATTACAACATGTTTTGCTAGACCATTTGGTTAAAAGTTGCCTTATTAAGTAAGAGGTCTTGGGTTCAAGTCTTTTGTTACATTTTTTGAAAAAGTTCATGCTAAAATTATAAAGTGTATTTCACTTCAAGTGTAAAAGTGAATCATTATAACTAGCTTTAATATTTTATTTTAGAGTTATTTATTTTGCATGCAAATTTTCTGTTATAAAGTAACTTCGTTGTAAAAGTGATCACCACTTCTCTTTATAAAAGTGGGTCACTTCATAAAGTAGCTTACACTATCACGTGGTCATTTGGTTACCGTTTATGCCTTTTTTTAAAATGACATAACTCTCACATCCGAAGTTTGTTTTTAGTGTCGTTTTTTTTTAAACCACATGTAATGTTTTGCTTACCAACACCAACTACTTTCAATGAAAATCTCATATGGAAGATTTATTAAGAAGTAAATACATGTACCGGATTACCTTGGGAAAGGAAAAAGAACCCACTGATGATGATAAGAAATCCAAATGGGCTAATAGGAGTGATGAAGCACGTGGACTAATCAAAATGTCCATCTCTCCTGATTTAAGATACCACCTCCAAGAAATTGATGACCCCGAAGAAGCTTGGGACAAGATTGAATATGTGTTTGGTAAACTCAATATTATTCGAGAAAAACARTCAAAAAATCAAATACTAACCTTGAGTCTAAGTGATTTTTCTTGCCTTGGAGATTATCTATCTAGGTTTAAAAAACTTAGAATTTTATGTGAAGAATGTAAGATAAAAATGGAGGAAGAGCGTTGCATCTATCTTATTCTTTCTAAGCTAGGTAGTGCATATTTTGTGTTTGTATCTACCTTTTATGCCATGAGAGAGACTCTAGGGAAAGCTTATGAAAAACCCACTCTTGAGTCCTTTTGTGCTGCTTTGATTAGAGAGGAAGATAAGCTTGTACAACTTGGAGTGATCAACACTGCAGGTACCTCCAACAAAGCCTTAGTTGCCCAGCAAAAAGATAAACCCAAGAATCAACATCCTCGCCATAACAACAAGCAATATAAGGGTCCCAAACCCACTCAGACAACCTTTGCTCCGAATGGAGACAAAGGAACCAAATATAAAAATAAGAAGACTGACAGACATTGCAACTTTTGTGATAAAGATGGTCATGATGAGTCCAAATGTTTCAAGAAGATGGAAGCTTTAGAAGCAACGATGAAGAAGCACAACATCAATATTGATCCTACTTCTTCTTCTTCTTCTCATGGACATGCACTTTCTGCTTCTGGTTTCTCCTTCAATACACCTTCTACTTCTACTTCTGATAAGTGACTTATTAATTCTAGAGCATCTTATCATATGGCTAAGGATAGAGACATATTTTCTACTCTAAATGAATGTAACACAAAGAAAATATTTGTTGATGATGATATATCTCTTAGTGTTGAAGGATCTGGAACAATACAAGTAGAAAATGGTCATTTCAATGATGTATTATGTGTTCCAAGTCTTTCTTGTAACCTTCTATCAGTATATCAAATCACTCATTCACGTGAAGGTAAAACCGTTGAGTTTTCACCTCACCAAGTTGTAATCAAGGATCTAAAAGGTCCTAATCATGTTCTTGCAATTAGAATTGTTGATGACATTACCAGGTTGTACAAGTTTGACAAATTTGGTTCATCATCTTTTTCATCAGTTTTTGTTGCTCATAGCGATGACTTGAGCAAACTTTGGCATGAGCGGTTTGGTCATCTAAACTATCGCTCATTACAACAATTATATAATCAACAGATGGTGACTGGTCTTCCTCTTGTTTCATGCAGAGATGGTGTTTGTGCCGGTTGTGTTCTCGACAAACATCATCGGAACAGTTTTGAAAAACATGCCTCTTGACACGCCTCGGGTCCTTTGCATCTTGTTCACAGTGATTTGTGTGGTCCACTTTCTTCTCCTTCTTTTTCTGGGTGCAAGTATTTCTTAACTTTCATTGATGAATTTTCTAGACATACTTGGGTTTACTTCTTAAAAATTAAGAGCAAAGTTTTTGACAAGTTTTTGGCCTACAAGGCCCTTGTAGAAAAGCAATCTAGACATCAAATTCAAAGGTTAAGAACAGATAATGAAGGCGAATATGTGTACAATATTTTTACAAATTATTGCACTACACAGGGAATCCAAATGCAACACATTGTTCCATATACACCTCAAAAAAATGGTGTTGTTGAGAGAAAGAACTGCACATTAAAAGAAATGGCTAATTGTATGATCCTATCTAAGCGATTAAGTCTAAAGTATTGGGCGGAAGCCATCAACTATGCAAATTACATAGAAAATCGCACTCCCACAAAGGCTCTTAAAAATATAACACCAGAAGAAGCTTGGACTAAAATTAAACCAGATGTAAGTCACTTCCGTGTATTTGGCAGTATAGCATGGGCTCACATTCCTGATGAGAAAAGGAAAGAATTGCATCCTAAAAGTGAGAAGTGTATATTTGTTGCTTATTCTGAAGATGTCAAAGGTTACAGACTTCTTCAATCACATTGTAATGAAATTATTATTAGAAGAGATGTTAAATTTGATGAAAATCTCTTGGCTTGCGACCCTAATTCGACATTTGTGCCTTCTTTGCCCTGCAAGCCTAATTCGGTGGTTGTGCCTTCTTCGGCCTGCGAGCCATCTTCGACGTTTGTGCCTCCTTCTGATTTGGTTTCTTCTTCAGATGATGACAGTGAGGATGAAAATCCACCTTCGCATGCTCACCCTCCTCCAGATGAGTCCTTTGAACCTGAACCAACACCAGTTCCACCGCTTCCTAGATGGGTCCGTTCAACACGAGAAGCATCTCGTGATCTTGTCGGTGATCCTTCAGATCAATGTCGGACACGTTCACAGTTCCAACGAGCCTCTTCTCTTTTGGCTCAAGTTTTAGAAACTCATGATCCAGAGACATTTGCAGAAGCTTCAGGTCATCTAGATTGGGATACAACAATGAATGAAGATTATCGTTCTTTAATGGAAAACGATACTTGGGATCTTGTACCTCTTCCAAAAGGAAGAAAACTTGTTAGATGTAAATGGGTCTACAGAACTAAGTATGCATCGGATGGAAGTGTTGAAAGACATAAGGCTCGTTTAGTCGCCAAAGGATTTTCCCAAGTTGAAGGAATTTACTATCATGAAACCTTTGCCCCTGTAGCCAAAATGAATTCCATTTGCCTTGTTCTTGCCCTTGCTACCTCACATAAATGGGAGGTCCATCAGATGGATGTTAAATCCACCTTCTTGCATGGAGATTTGCAAGAAGAAATCTACATGGAACAACCTCCTGGCTATGTCCAGAATGACTCTAGCCTTGTTTGTCGCCTTAAGAAATCTCTTTATGGTCTCAAGCAAGCTCCCCGAGCTTGGTATGCCAAAATGGACACCTTTCTTATTTCCACTGGATTTTCTAGATGCCATTCTGATCCTAATGTCTATACCAAGAAAGTAGGAAGCCATCTCATAATCCTTGTCCTTTATGTTAATGACCTTATCCTTACTGGTAGTGACTCAAAACTTTTAAACCATGTGAAAACCAGCCTTAAGAAGAAATTTGAAATGACAGACTTAGGTTTTTTGCACTACTTCCTTGGCCTCCAAGTTTTGCAAACCAATGAAGGAATTTTTCTTTCCCAGTCTAAGTATGCTTGTGACCTTCTTCGTCGCTTTCACATGGACGATTTTAAACCAACTACTTCTCCCTTCTAGTTTGGAGTCAAGCTTACTGCCACCTGTACTTATCCCGAAGTTGATGCCACCCTATATCGTCAGTTAGTTGGTAGCCTCTTATACTTGACTCATACCCGTCCCGATCTTTCCTTTGTTGTTGGTCTTGTTGCCCGATATATGCAAACACCCCATGAAAGTCATTGGAAAGCAGCTAAAAGGATACTTCGCTATGTCCGTGGTACAACTCAGTTCGAGATACATTACAATTCAGGGGGGACTCCTTTATTGGTTGGTTTCACTGATTCAGATTGGGTTGGCGACCTTGATGATTGGAAGTCTATTGCAGGTTATGTTTTCAGCCTTGGTTCAGGACCTGTCACTTGGGCCTGTAAGAAACAACAGGCTATTGCAATTTCTTCAGCAGAAGCAGAGTACCGAGCATCGATAATGCAAGTCAGGAAGCCTTGTGGCTTTGATAGATCCTTTCAGAGTTTGGGCTCCAATAGCAGCATCCATCCATCCTTTCATGCGACAATCAGAGTGCCATCAAGCTTGCCAAAGACTTAGTTCAACATCAACATAGAAAACACATCGAGCTCCACATGCACTTCATCAGAAAGCTCATTCATGATCAAGTTATTGAAGTGCTCTTTTGTCCTACAAAATATCAAGTTGCAGACATTTTCACAAAGTCTCTTACAGAAGCGAAGTTTTCCAAACTTTGATCTATGTTAGGAGTTCAGGAAGTTGTCATTAAGGGGAGATAGGCTCTAATGTCTCCTTCCTTCTCCTATTGTGTCACTATTGTAAATCCTTCAATCCTATCCCAAGTTGTTCTTAAGGGGGGATGTTAGGATATTTAGACACTTAGGAGTTAGTTAAGATCTACTTGGTCTAATGNGTCGTTAGGTAAAAGTGTGTTTCTTTAGTATGCATTTGTAGTTAGGAAATTCGACAGTCACGATATGGTCCCGACATAGAGTGATCCGACGGTTCATACTCTCCTCGATCTTAAGGGCCATTGATCCGTGGCTTAACACCCGATTGGTCCATGATCTCTATTTAAAGAGCATGGAGGGTCATTTGCCGATGATCGATTGTGAGAAAATATCTTGTAAAATCTCTTTGTAATCTTTTTCTTTGCATTAATAAACTACTCCAAGTGGCCGTGTTGGCTGGGGCCGTGGATGTTTCCCCGTAGGGGTTTTACCACGTGAAAACATCTATGTGTTGATCTTTGATCTGGTTATGTGAGCGGTTACTGAAGGTGTTCGTCCTCTATTGGAATACCTATGTTTTCGAACAATTCTTCTTCTTCTTCTTCCTCTTGATGTTCTTATTGTTGTCGTTCCTCTTCATGATGTCCTTCTTGCATATATTCATCATCTTCTCTGCATTTTGATTCTTTCAAAATATGTTTTGTAACATGTGACTTTTTATCATTCACTTTCACATTTATACTCATTACTATCTTGTCCAACCTTAGATTGTAGCATCTATAGGCTTTACTGTCTGATGAGTAACCTAAAAATATTCCTTCATTTGTTATGGAATCAAAATTACCCAAATTCTCTTCACGTCTCTTTATGTAAAATTTACTCCCAAATACTTTGAGATAATTAACTTTTGCAGGTCTGCCTTTCCATAGTTCATATGGTGTTTTATCATGGTTTTTTCTAAGCAAACATCTGTTTAGAATATGAACAACAATGTGAACTGCTTCTTTCCAAAAAATATCTTATAGTTTGGAGTCATTTAACATAGTTCTTGCCATTTCTTGCATGATCCTATTTTTTCTTTCTGCAGCACCATTTTGTTGTGGTGTCCTGGCTACTGAAAATTGTCTTTTAATTCCATGCATCTCACACAATTTCTCAAGTTCATTTAAGGTAAACTCACATCCATTATCTGATCCTAAGCACTTGATTTTGAGGTCGGTTTCGTTTTCTACTAGTTCTTTAAACACCTTAAAATTATCAATTGCTTCTAACTTTTGCTTTAGAAAGGCAACCCATGTCATTCTAGTATAGTCATATATAAGCATCATAAAGTAGTGCTCGCCTTGTAAGCTTTTAGTTTTGGTTGGTCCACATAGATCAATATGAATGTGCTGCAAAGGCTTTGAAGTCGAATGCTCCTTTGTTTTGAAGGTGATGCTGGTCTGCTTTCCATGTTGGCAATGTTTTCAAATGTTATTTGAAGGTTTTACAATTAAGGGCATATCCCTTTTTGCCTTTTTTTTTGCTGATTTTACCAAATTATCGAAATTTATGTGTCCCATTCCCCTGTGCCAAAGCCATCTTTGATCTATTTGTCCCATGCAACTTTGTCTCCTTTTACTTCATCTAAAATGTAGATGTTATTAGGATTTTGGAGTTTCGTAACAACCAGTTTACCAGTTTTTTCACTTCTTATTTCACACTTTAAGAGTCAAAAGCAAGAGTTTCCTTGATCACATATTTGACTGACACTAAGAAGATTTTGTTTCTTATCTTCAATTAACAACACATTTTCTTCTTTGGCTTTCTCACTTCCAAGACCAACTATTCCTTTTCCAATTATTTTGGCAGAATTATCATTTCCAAACATGACATTGCCTCCTGTTGTTTTATCAAGAGTTAAAAACCTATTCCGATCTCTTTTCATGTGCTTGGAACATCCATTGTCAATATACCATTGGCTTGTGTTGCTTCGAGCATGTAGAGCTAGATTGTTTTCTTCCCCTTTTTGTTGATCTGTTTTTTTCTTTCATACTCTTGGGTTTTCTTTCTCATGTTTAGTAGAATATTTCTTATTCATGTTTTGTCTGGTGGATTTCAATATACTTCTGCACTCATGAGCTTTGTGACCAATGTTATTACATTTGTAATACTCAACATTGGATCTCACAAGTGGAGCAAAATGCTTATAATTTCTGTCCACAAACTCTTGAGCTGTTATGTTGCTTACAAAATCATTTCTGGAAGTCTTGCATATATTTCTACTTTTCAGATTGCTATATCTTATACTGGCCCTGCAATTAATGGATTTATTCCCAAAATTATGACAAGAAAAACAGTTACCAAGAAACATTTTTTGATACCTTTTTGTGGGAGGTCTTCTTGGTGGAGCATTTCTATTGGTAAACCTTTGAGATGTTCAATTGTTAAAATAATCATCCTTGGTAGCAATGTCAACACTTCTTGTGGTGGGAGCCCTTTTGGGTGGAGCACCCTTTTCAAAATCGACTATGTTGAGAAGTTAAGTGATCTTCTGCTAATCTTCCTTTTTTTGTTTGTTGTCTCCTTCATTTTGTATAGTGTTTCCATTGTGATTGGAACTGCTAAGTACATTTGCATAACTTTGAGTCTTCTCACTTCTTTCTGGTATCTCAAAATCAATATTTTTTTGATTATTGTTGTAGCCAAGACCAATTCTATCAAATGATGACCTTTGGACATTTATAATATCTTCTAGGGATGTTGAACTCTTTTCAAACCTCTGATTTGTGCTCAATTAGGTGATAGTCTTATCTAATTATTTTCTTAGGAAAACAATTTCAAGCTTTCTTTGATGACAAATATCCTCCATTTATTTGAGCTTAGTTGCCAATATTTCTTCAATTCTTTTTGCTCCTTCTAATTGTCTTTTTAGACCAATAGTCTGAGTTTCACTATTTAGTTTGTGACATTCTCGTTTTGATTTTATTAACTGTTCCTTGAGAGACTCATTTTTCTTTTTGAGTTTTTCTAGTTCATTTAAAACACATATTAGTTCACCTTCAATATTAACCTCTCCTTCCTCATTAGGGTCTTCATGTTTTGAGGTCTCATCAAATAATACCGTGATGGCCATGAACAAAACATCTTTTTTGTTGTTGTCTTATTCATCAGAGGAGCTACCTTCATCACATGCATACATTTTTTTTCTTTTTCTTGTAATTCTTCCTTTTCTCTTCCTTTTTGTCACTTATATATTGATCTTTGTATTTTCCTAAAATTGGAGTCCCGTTTGTAAGGACACTTAACAACAAAATGTCCTACTTTACCACAATCAAAGAACTTGGAAGGGAGATTACTTTTGTATTTTCTAGTTCCTTTCTCGAGCCTCCTGACGAAGTTTGCTTCCTCTGCATCCTATTCTTCTTCAGAGGAGTCATATGTTTTGTGTCCTTTTGAGCTTGTCCCTTTTGATGCTTTGAATGCCACCTCATGCTTTGATTGATTTTTCTGCATAGTTCTCTTTTCACAGGTTGTTAGGATTCCATGTAATTCATCCATTGTTAGAGTATCTAAGTGCTTCATTTCTTCAATGGTGGATATCTTGGGATTAAATCTTGATGGAAGTGTCACGAGAACCTTTTGTACAACAACATTTTCAACTATGGTTTCACCCATACCTTTGATAGTGTTAACGATCTCATCTACCTGAAGAAGGTAGGTTGCTATATCTTCATCTTCTCTCATCTTGAGATTTTCAAATTGTCCCCTGTGAGTTTGTAGTTTTTCCTTCTTAACTTTCTCATTCTCTTCATACGTATTTTGCAGTTTATACCAAATTTATTTTCTTGATCCATAATGCATCAGTTTAGTAAATTATGAGCTTGCTAATCCATCCATAATAGAACTCATCGATTTGGAGTTATTTTCACTGACCTTCTTGGCACCTACATCATAAAGGAAACTTTCAAGGGTGGTGTAGCCATCTTTGAATGATTGTCAGACATCATATCCTAATGACTATAGATATACTCTCATTCTGATGCTCCATAAAGCATAATTTGAGCCATCAAAGAATGGAGATTTGGAAACTCTATCTCAGTTGTCCATGCATGCCATAGGAATCTACCTTCGTTGTTTCTGAAGGAATTTTATCTGATACCAATTGTTGGAACAATCATCAATACTTAGGGGGGGGGGGTGGGGTGATCCAAGATCTTTTCATCAAGTGACTTATAAAGAATTGCATTAAATGAGCATAAATTAAAGTGCACCATTAAAGAAGGAAAATCTTAAAAATGAAGAGATATAAGCATCAAATCTGAACACAAAAATTTGATAACAGAGTTCGTCCCTGGTGGACTACGTCTCCGGGTCCTACTCTCAAATGGGTAGGCTCTTTCATTAATTCAACAAAAGAATTTGGAAAAATACAGAAGTATACCTCATTCTAAAATTAAGTTGCATAAATAATGCTAAAATCAGAAAACAGACAACACCATTGAATTCGTGGTGTCGAATTACCCATAAATTATTGTCTCCAAGCCTCGTTCCAACTCTGGCACTCCTAGGCCCAAGAAGAAATTTGTCTCGGTTTTTATGCCCCTCTGTAACCTGCATTAATGACTGGACTACATAGAATTTCATGTTCAAGCTGTTGTACCGTATGCGCGCCTCCCCCTTGGCTGGGAAAATTCAACACTTAAATGTTTTTGGTGGCGTTGGTTACAATGTAAGGCCCATGGCCTATTGGTTTGGGTAGAATTATTAAGGCACATATGGTGGAGGAGGTCCTGGGGTCAAACCCGTGGACCTCCCCCTTTTGGGTTTTATGTTGTTGCAATATATATATATATATATATATATATATATATATATATATATATATATAACATGGTTTATTCGCTAAGTTTTAGTGGTGGTGTTAATCCATATCCCAATGGTTAACTGTGGCAGGGTTTGGCGTGGTCCACCAGATTTGACGGACCTGCCAAACTATATAGTTTTTTCAAATTTTGCTCGACTATTATTGAGCATTTCCTGCCTTCCACATGGCAGCCTCTGCTTGGGCCACATGGTGGCCTCTCACTGGGCCACGTTGTCCTCTGTCAAGTCATCATGCCACGTCAACATATAGAATGCCAATTGGCATGATCCTATTGGTCCACAGATCGACCCAAAAATGACAAAACTAGGTGACACGTGGTAGCCTCTAGTGTTTCCATGTCACCATGCTGATGTCATGCTAACACGTGTCACCTTCCTGCTCCTGCCACATGTGTTGTATGGATGTTGATGTCATCCATATGAATGATGACATCATCCGTATGGATGCTGATGTCATTCATACAGATTTTGACGTCATCTGTACAAATTTTGACATCAACAGTACAAATGTTGACTCATCCCATGTTGACTGGGCTAGGTTGACCAAAAATTTAACCACAAATATCTTTCAATCTGTAACTCTATTTGACGAGACGTTTGCACTAATAGAAATCTTGCGACACGCTCTTCGCGATCATATCATTTTCACTGAGTTTTGGGAACTTTGATTTTTTTCCATTTTTCTATCCGTTGAAGCCATTCTGAGCGTCATGAGTTGCCTCTGTGAGTTCTGAGTTGTTCTTATCCTTCTTTGGATCCTTTTTAGATCATGCCTTCCCACTGAGAGCTTTTTGGACCACCAAAATCTTTCATCAATCAACAGGTAAGTGAGGGAAGAGTCCCCTCACTTTGTCCTTCTCTATCCACTTTGCCTTGCTTGGATGTGTGCCCTTTAAGCCTACTTGCAGATAATCAACATCACCCTTGTGTGAAGTCCTTATCCTCCTGTCCAGGATGGTATCTTCCTGTAACTCATCCAAGTACTCATATGCAAAATCATCAACTGAAGGCGTTGAAACTTCCTCATCTTGATCCATGATCATGGGAGGCTCAAAAAGTTTCAAGTTCTCAATGTTCACAACCAAGTAAATCTGCATGTAAGGTGGAAGATCCAGACAAAAATAATTGGTACCACTTTTCTCCAATATAGTGAAGGGTCCATAACAAATGGGCTTGAGTTTCTTACCTTCACCCTTCAATCTCTCCTTGCTAATGTGAAGCCATACTCGACCTCCAACCTGGAAATGATGATCAACCCTGGGCTTGTCATGTCGAGCTTTATACCGTGCTTGACTTTTCTCCAACTGTTCCCTGACTGCTTGGTGTATCTGTTGGATCCTCTAGATGAACTTGTGGGCTTTTTCCTCTGTTCGTTCTTCATTCACATCACATCTCTCCCATACATAGTGTCCAAAGGAACCCTCATTAGGTACCCAAAACATGTCTCTAAAGGTGAACTATAAGTGGATAATGTAAATCTCACTTGTAAGCATGTTGTACATAGGGTATATGTTCATCCAATAACTTGGGATGCTTGCTGCAGTAGCCTCGAAGCAAAAGTACCATTGTTTGGTTTACCACCTCTGTTTGTCTGTCAGTCTGTGGATGGAAAGCAATGCTCCTCTTCAATTTGGTGTCCATCATCCTCCACAAGCTAGTCCAAAAGTCCCCATGGAATTGAGTATCTCGATCCGAGACAATGGATGTGGGTAACCCAAAGTGAACCCAAACATACTGAAAGAAGAGATTAGCAGTTTGCTCAACAATGATCTTGTTTTTACATGGCATCAAGATACAATCTTGTTGAACCTATCCACTACAACATACAAATACTCATGACCCCCTTTGGCCATTGGTAAACCCCCTACAAAATCCATGGAGATACTTTCCCGTGGATGGGATGGAACATGAAGTGGTGAGTATAGCCCCAATTTTCTATTAGTTGACTTACAAGAACAACACATCACACACCCCTTTACATATTTAGTTACAATTTCTTTCATTTGAGGCCAGTAACAAAACCTCTGCAAATGAGCCATAGTTTTTCCTACCCCAAAATGCCCAAACACAAAATAAGTGCGAGCTTCTCGTATTACATGGACT
This sequence comes from Picea engelmannii, assembly GCA_009831015.1. Lineage (NCBI taxonomy): Eukaryota > Viridiplantae > Streptophyta > Pinopsida > Pinales > Pinaceae > Picea > Picea engelmannii. The sequence goes on from ML777576.1 coordinate 530,065, forward strand.
CGTTCACTTGTAGGAATACATAGCTTTCCAAGATGGTAGAGTAGTTTTCCCCGCAGACAATAGTTCTCTACCTGTGCACCAAGGGTTAGCTTCTCATATACTTCTTTACAATCTTCATCGATGGCATATTGTTCTACATAGCTATCATGAGATAAAGAAGTATTCTTCAAAATAATAGAAGCAACAATAGATGGTCTAGAAATCATATCGACTACCTTGTTACTTGTACCCTTTTTGTACTTGATTACCAAATGGAATTGTTGTAGAAAACCCATCCATCTATAATGTCGATATTGTTGCAATTTGGTCTATGCTTGGAGATACTGTAAGGGCTGGTGATCTGTATGTATGATTGTTTCCTTCCCGAACAAGTAGTGCTTCCATTTCTTTATGCTTTGGATTAATGCATGCAACTCTTTATCATATGTGGGATAGTTAACAACAACTTGGTTAAAAGTTTTAGAGTGGTAACAGATAGGCTTATGATATTGCATCAATACTACACCCATGGTGTATCCACTGGCATATGTCTCGATCTCAAAAGGCAATTGAAGATTCGGTAGTGCTAATATCGGTGCGGTACTGATCTTCTCCTTCAAAGTGTCGAAAGATTTTTGTTGCTTTCCTTCCCACTGAAAAGTATTCTTCACACTGGTTAAGGCATGCAAAGGAGAAGTTGGAAATGAACCTCCTCAAATACTGGATTGCACCTAAGAAGCTTCGGTTACACTTTTTGGCTCAGGCCAATTTACAATTACATTAATTTTGGAAGGATCAATTTTTAATTTTCCTCCTCCTACAATATGACCTAAGTATGCAAGTGCAGTCTTGCCAAATTCACATTTAGACAATTTTACATAGAACTTTTCCCTTTGCAAAGTATCCAATACTTGCTTTACATGCCTCACATGTTCATCCCAAGTCCTGCTAAAAATAAGAATGTTGTCTAAATATACAATCACAAAGTCATCTAGGAAATGCATGAATACATCATTCATCACACGCATGAAAGTTGTTGGAGCATTACAAAGCCCAAACGACATAACTAACCACTCAAACAATCCCTGTTTGGTTTTAAAGGCAGTTTTCCATGTATCTTGTTCTTGTTCTGCGACCCTGATTTGATGATATCCACTGTGCAAATCCAACTTAGTGAAATAAACAACATTCTTTAACTAATCAAGTAAATCATCTATACGAGGAAGAGAGTATCAATTTTTCACCATGATTTTATTGAAGGCCCGGTAATTGACAGACATTCACCATGTGCCATCTTTCTTTGGCACCATCACGATCAGAGAACCACAAGGAGATGAACTAGGCCTGATGACCCCATGATCCAATAAGCCCTTTACCTGCTTCTTGATCTCTGTCATCTCCACAACTAACATCCTGTACATGCCCACATTAGGAAGAGGAGAATCCTACTAAAAATGTATCTCATGTTGGATTTCCCTCTTAGGAGGTAATCCATCTGGTTCCTGAAAAATATCATCATACTTAGAAACAATATCAATTAATTCCTTTTTATGAGATGGATCACACCCTTGGAAAGCGTCATATGTCCCGACATATTTCTCTCTTACCACCGTGAGTACATATCTCTTATAAGTGTTTATGAGTCTTTTCATTTGCCCTGCACTAACAAGTGTTGTATTTACCCTCATGCTGTGAGCTCTAACAATATATTCCACTCCCCCTTTAGTAAGGTGGTATTTGTTCTCATGACGAAAGAAGATTTCTTTTCTATCATAAAGATAAGGACTTCCCAACACTATGCCACATATATCAAGTGGTACAACATCCAAATCCACTTCATTAATCAACTTTGAAGCAATAGCAAATCTGGCCCTACATTGTTTGGTGACATTAAGTTTTGCTTTATCACATACCCAACCAAGAGGATAAGGCTTCAGATGTGGTTTCATTTCAAGACCCATCTTCTTGACAAGTGCTTCAGAGATTAAGTTTACTTGGGAACCCAGATCAAATAATGTATCTATCTTAGTGTGTTTAGATACAACTCTTATGTGAAATAATTCATTCCTCTTTCATTCATCATCATGAGATTCATTATTGGAACTTAAACTAGCATGAAGGGAATCTTTACCTTGTACTCCAACCGTTGTGATATTTCCTTCATATCCTGAATCCGAACGAAGATCTTGTTGCACTGTAGCAATGGTTTTTGTCTTCTCCTTTCCACCAAACTGTTTTGGTTTCTTTTCTGGATGTAGTTTCCAACAATGTTCTTCATCATGACCACTTTTTTCGCAATGAGTGCAAGATGGCTTTCCTCCTTCTCTTGTCACTGTGGCGGTCTTCTTGTCCTTCCTTTTAAACTTATTAAAATTTGTATGTGGGAGATTGGAAGGTTTCTTCGTGGGATCTTCTTGAACATGCTTCCCCCTGTTCTCAAGGTGAGTGGCTTACACACAAACTTCGTCAAGACTAGTGGGGTTAAACAAGAGAAAAGTATGATGAATATAACTATGAAGTGCGCCAATATACTTCATTAAAGTTTCATAAGAATCCAAAGGAATGTTAAATGCAAGAGATTTCTTCCTAAATTCTTATGTGAAACTTTGTACAGTTTGACCTTTACTTTGCCTTAAATTTTTCCATTCCATCATTGCTTTATGTAAATACCCTAATGGATAAAATTGCTTCCTTATCACTGATTTAAATTTCAACCATGAGGAAAGAAGATTACCACACTTACTTTGTCCCGAAGCTTTCTCTCCCACCATATGAGAGCGGTGCCTTCCAACCGAAGAGAAGCCAATTGCACTTTAATTTCTTCTTCATCAATATGTTGAAGACAACAATACACTTCAACCCGTCATATCCAATTATCAAGCTTTTCAGGATTAGCATCTCCATTAAACATAGGTAAGGAAAATTTTACATCAAGCTTTAATAACGGTTTCAAAAAAGAGGCTTTATGGCTAGAATGATGAGAATGCTTAGAGGAAGAAGAACTAGAACTTGAAGGTGAAGACAAAGGCTCAGGAGGATCTCCTCCAGCCCCTTGGTTTACCGAAGCATCATCATCTGCATGTGCTTCCTTTTTCTTCCCTTTCTTCTTCATCCTGTTCTCGTAATCCCCATACATTCGTTCGACCATTTCCGACATGCAATGAAAGACCATATGAAAGTTTTTCTCCTGTTCATCATGCTTGTCCTCTTCTGCCATTTTCTTCCTTCGGGATGCACGACCAAACTCGGGATTGAAAGTCTTAAGAGTTCCTTCACCCTGCTTATGCTTGGCCATATTAAGCATTCACACTCAACAATTGAAGTCAAAGACAACTGCTCTGATACCAACATAATCCAAGATCTTTTCATCGAGTGAATTATAAAGAATTGCATTAAATGAGCATAAATTAAAGTGCACCATTAAAGAAGGAAAAGCTAAAAAATGAAGAGATATAAGCATCAAATCTGAACACAAAAACTTGATAACGGAGTTTGTCTCTGGTGGACTACATCTCCGAGTCCTACTCTTAAATGGGTAGGCTCTTTCATTAACTCAACAAAATAATTTGGCAAAATACACAAGTATACCTCATTATGAAATTAAGTTGCAGAAATAATTCTCATATCAAAAAACAGAAAACACCACTGAATTCGTGGTGTCAAATTACCCAAAAATGATTGTCTCCATGCCTTGATCCGACTCTGGCACTCCTAGGCCCAAGAAGAAATTTGTCTCGGGTTTCTTGCCCCTCTACAACCTACATTAATGACTGGACTGCATAGAATTTCATGCCGAAGCGGCTGTACCGTACGCACGCCTCCCCATTGGTTGGGCGGATTCAACATTTAAATGTTTTTCGCGACATTGGTTACAATGTAAGGCCCGTGGCATATTGGTTTGGGCGTAATTATTAAGGCGCATATGGTGGAGGAGGTCCTATGGTCAAACCCGCGGGCCTCCCCCTTTTGGGTTTTATGTTGTTGCAATATACATATACATATACATATACATATACATATATATATATATATATATATATATATATATA